>JACEVL010000787.1:1300000-1453909 GCA_020284085.1 Aporrectodea caliginosa
CATATCTAAAAAGACTCCTGTCTAGAACATGCAAAGCTATACTTTCTGTTCTCATTATGAAGACGTTCTCTCTAGAACTCATTGACTAAAAGTAGCCTACATCAATTATACTAATATAATCTGTGTAGTTCTGCAGTGCCATTGTTGTAGTGAAAGAAGTATTCGATGGTCACCGGCATCATATGCCGAGACTAAGAAACTGAAGTCTCTACTCATGGCCGCCCTAACGCCTATCTTAAGGGACTACTCTTCTTATTCATTTGGACGAATTCATTAATGTATGCGGGCGAACCCTCATGAATGTATACAAACGATTGACTGTAATTTGCAATTAATACTGTTAATTATAATCAGCAAAGTATCTCAGCATGAATTCATTCTAATTTAGTAAAAAATAAAGCTTGTAAATGAGGTCCAATGAAAGAATATATAATATAGACAGCCTGCTGAAATTGTGATAATTAACAGTTCAGTTTGCTCATATCAAATTACGCAAGCCTGTTCATCCGGTAATATAGTATTACGTCAACAAGTCCACTTACCTGAATGTCTTCTAGTTTGGCAAAACGTTCCTAGGAGACACAGTTGCAGCAAGCGCACGATATTGCCTGTACAGACAGACAATTACTGTATTAGACACATGGCCGCCGCCTTAGACCACTCCAGACTAGACGAAATTATCTAAAAGCAGCCTCCTGTCCTTGCCCGGTTTTGCCTTGCCTTGCATTCCTCCGTTCCATTCCTCTTCCTTTCCTCTGCTCTTATCTTGACCGCCCCCTTCTGCCAATGTACTATGCACTCCTTCCGTTCCTTTATCACTTCCGTTCCTTCCGCTCCCATTCCCATTATAGCCCTCATCCTCCTTCTCAGCATGTCTCATCTCTTCCATCCCCATTAACTTATCCAGTTCAGCCACTTCCCCAATTACTGCTTCACTCCTTCTGGCATGGTTCTCCGCATTTCACTCTCTGCGGCGTACATGTTCAATTATATATATATATATATATATATATATATATATATATATGTTGAAGCTATAACAAGCGCTATAACAAGTGCTCATACATACATACATACATACATATATACATATATATATATAAATTCTAAGGCTGTTGGCTCAACATCACTATCCTGCATGCCGGGTACTTTAGCATATTATACGCGCATTAATGCTTCCTAGGAGTGTTTGAGAGATGGGTCTGTCCCTGTAAAATACCGCCCCAACAAACAGACAGGCGGATGGATAAAGGTTGATTTAACTTCAGCTTGACCGCGAGACTCGGTCTACAACGGATGCCGAGTGCGAGGATGATTCTGCTGGTGCTGGGAATGCCATAAAGGACGGAGAGAACACGGCTTCGTTCCAAACAGATTGGCACTTATAGTCTAGGTCAGTCTTCGCTATCTCCAGGACGGGAGACCACTTGTTCACGGCGCTGCGGGATCTACACATCCACTCGATTCTGACAAACAATAACATGAGCCAAAAAATCCATCCCTCCCGAAGTTGTAATAAATCCCCATCGGGCAAACAGCCGATTTATTAGGGACATGCAGCTGCTGTATATATGAAGCCCCAAAGCATGCAGCACATGTGAATGGTAGGCCTACACATGTGATACGAGTGGTCGCAAACTCCACATTTCTCACGCGTTAGTCTATGGCTAAGTACATAGCACTATAATATTCTCTATTGAAACAATCCGGTTAACAAACCGCAACCGGTTACAGTGTACAGTTATGCAGTTGAAACAATTCACAGGAACACAATGACAGAAGACATAACTCTTAACTACTAGCAGAACAGACAGCCTGCAACACACGGCACTAATAGCAGCCTACAAAGCATGTCCGCCTACGGAACTCGATCTCGGTACCTCTCGCTCTCTATGCCAGTGTGTTATCCCATGCGCTATCGGGCTTATTCACGAGCGCTGTGTTGCTCTGCAGAAATGAAACAGGCGGGAAAGTTTCAAGTATAGGTGACACCTTGCAGTATTATTGTTAAAAAGATTGTTTTATTGACCGATGACAAATTTAATTGCAATGGTGGTGATTGGTAAGTCGTTACATTATGCCCGATATTGAAGGTAAGAGTGGGGTACAAAGGTCCATTATAAGCATATGTCTTAATCACTTAAGGGGTCGTCCATTAATTATGTCAACAAAATAGGGGAGGGATTTGAAAAAGTTTGACAGTAACTGTTGTTGACAAGGGGGAGGGGGGTTCGGTACAATTTGACATCAACAAAAATTTTTCCAATGAATCACCACAGACCCTTCAAAATGGTAGCGAAAACATTAAGTAAGCTTAACACTAAAATGTATAAATTGCTTAATATTTAATCAATCAATCAATCAATCAATCAATCAATCAAATCTCTTTTATTGAAGCCAAATGAAAAAACACATAACATTTCAACATAAAGTATCAGGATTGGCCGCAAGAGGAGTCCCAAAAGGGATCAAGATCCCGCTAACTAGGGACACCTAGAACAACATTTCAGAAATATGAATTAGCTAAATCCTTGATAAACAGTGCAATATCAAGTTTCGTACAGCAATGCAAACAGTATAGTACATATTACACAGTAAATGATTAACTCGATTCAAAACACTATGAAAATATAAAGAAAAACCGAAAACCTTAACTAACAGTGAAAAAGAATATCCGGCAGGGTAGCTTATAGCTAATTTCCATTAATCAGGTAGGGATGCAGCATTTTTTTTTAATACTACTAAAAAGCTGGTAATAAACTAAACTCATTATTTTGAAATTCGAGATTGCATTTTTTAGTCTAAAAATGTAAAAAATATGATTCTACATGTATTGAGCCATTGTGTTTCTTTTTGTAGGGGGGTGTTCTGGGATTGTTGACATAATTTTTTAGGGGGTCCGTCAATGTTTGACAGTAACTGTTGCTGACAAGGGGAGGGGTCAAAAACTGCCTAAAATTTGTTGACATAATTAATGGACGACCCCTAAGCCCTACTAGCTGTACCAATCGATATTTCTGCATATCTGTCTGTATATCCGATCGTCCGTCCATCCAACCACCCATTCATCCATGTATAGGATCCACTTCAAAAGTTTTGATCTATGGCTCTAGTGACCTTTCGACCTCACACATCGGCCGGCCCTCTCGATGGCTAGACCAGTGTGCCTATGACGGAAATATTATGTCTTCAAGAATCTCCCATCAATCCACGAGCTTCCGGAATTTCGCCATTACGGTGTCTATCACAGTTCCCGAAGGTCTTCGTCAAGTCGTCAACGCCATTTAGCTGCATTAGCAACAAGCATGGGCTCTCATGTGTGATACGAAACGAATTATTAGCGTTCGGCATGGAAAGTCTACGAAGTCTGTGTAGAAAATACAAACCAGACGGGCTGTAATGCAACCGTGTTGAAATGAGAAAAAAACATATATTCAACTAAGACCAGACATAACCACAGAGTCGTGCTCTTCAGTAGGCCTACCTCTGCAGCCCCCGCTCGACTCCTGGGCGTCTGGTTTTAGTCGGACGCGAGGTCAGAGCAGACCAGACATTAGCGAAGAGAGGCGCTGCCACCCGAGAAACGACCACGTGTCCGTCGACCGGAGTAGAAGGCGTTCAGATGACGGTTTTATGGGGACTAATTCACATGGGTAGGAGAGCTGTGTGACGGCTCGAGAACACGGCATTAACGCTATAGAAATGTGTCGAGTGTTGACTCTCAATCACGCTTTGCCATCGGCGTAAACTTATAGGCCTGTGTATAATTGTATATATATATATATATACATTATTATATTTATACTTATATATATATATGTATATATATATATGGGATCTATTGAGGTAAATTACCAGAGATGTACTTGGTACTTGTTCATGAGTAGTTTTTAAGCAATTGTACTCGTACTTGCTATTGAGACCCAAGTACATCTGAGTACCGGTACCTGTACTCGTATAGGGGCCTATACTTGAGACTTTGCATGTGTGACAAGAGTTCTTTAATTTAAATGGAAACATGCAACCTGTAACAACTGATGGGGTTTGTATACAGGCTTTCGGATAGGTTACCAGTGGCAGTTAGCTTTCGTAATCGTAATCGTAATCGTGAACACCAAATTTCTGAATTGCTACTCGAAAGGTAAGCAGAGGGCACCAGCTTATTCACAAGCGCTGCGTTGTGTTAGAGGGGTTGTCCAGAGGTTGATGTCTAGTGGTGGGTGATATGAATCTGGTGCCAGAGAGATCATCAGAGGAGGCAGAGCAGCTGCTAAGGCCGTATCACTGAGGATAGGAAAGCTAGGAAGAAGGAAGATTGGAAGGATTAGGGCAGAAATTCTTGAAAAGGCGGCAGCTCACTTAGAGCTAAGTTGGAGTGGAAAGCACAGTATGGGAATTGTAACAAAATAACTGGGGGGTTAGACGTTGATTTGTGTGCAGTTTGGGTGTGAAATGTAGACTTTACTATGGGAGCCTAAGAAAGACTAGGGGTTGAACCCCCAGCCCCCGGCAATTCTCACCCTGGGAAAGCATGTGGGGTGTAAACTGTAAAGTAGAAAAGCCTGACGCAGAGAACGGTGTTTGAGCGGCGATGTTGGTAGAACTGAAAATTTGCGGAATTCAGAGGAAGATTGTTCTGCAGTTGGGGTGCAGTGTACACCTGCCAGGGCACAAATTTATTTCGAGATGTCTGCTTCATCTGCGCCCTTAGCCATCCCAGCTATAGGCTAATGAATACACTGACCTCACCCTGTCGGTGGGAAGATGAGACGGCGAGGGAGAGGACTGGCCACCCGTCGAGGCTAAGAAAAATGAAGTAACTGATGGTTTATATCCATGGCCTCCAGCTAGCTCCTGCTAGCTGGAGGCCGCTGTTCTTCTCCCTACACCTCCTTCTCTTCTTCTTCTTCTTCTTCCTCCTCCTCCTCCTCCTTCTCTTCGTCGTCGTCGTCATCATCATCATCATCATCATCATCATCATCATCATCATCATCATCATCATCATCATCATCATCATCATCATCATCATCATCATCATCATCAGCGAACCTTCTTTATGGGACGCATATTGACTATACATACGGGTCTCATTTGTAAACATAGGTCCCATATCCCATATGAGCCAATGCGGGCATGCTGGGAGGGTAGGCTCAGGCCCATACTGGATTCAAATCTCCAAAAGAGAAGCCGCTGAAAACCTACAAGCGTAGTAAAAGGCCTGCGAGAGCTGGAGGTGCGACGTTACACTACTGCACGGTTGGCTCAGGTGGCTGGATCATGGGTAACTGACCAAGGTAAAGGCATGTCAAGGTAAAGAGGAGGGGTCCATAGTGTAGTGGTAACATCACCCTTCCCGTACCCTCCCAAAGGTCCACTCAGCCTATCATTTGCGAGATGGCGCATTGGTAAAATGAGATGTAGGATGTGATGGGCGCCTTGCATGGCTGCCGAATACAATTAAATTCGACTCCTGTAATAACTTGTGATCATTCATTCATACTGATTTGTAACAAAACTGCGTAATTGTCAGTTTGAAAATATTAAACGAAGAGTATTACGTGTAGTACAGGCCCTTCGCTAGTACGGGAGTGAACTATACATACAGTATCGCAGTGCATGATGATTTGATGAGTACGCTCATGAGGCTATGAAGCGCTGTATAGGCTGTAGATGCAGAGCCGTATAATTGTCATGTGTCAGTCAGGCTGAGAAAGCATCGTTAAGCTTATACCTATTTCTTATGCTTTAGTTAGGGATCTGAGAATCACAAATTTCAGTCAAATCGAATCTCGCATCGGGTTAAAGCTCGAATTCGAATCGACTGTAGAATCGAATCAGCGGGTACCTGCTTGATATTCATGTAGTGCGTAGGCTACTTGATAGCACAGCCGTATCACAGTAACAAATATCAATATATCATGTAGGTCTGGTAACTTTTCTGCAGTTTAAAATCAATTAAACTAAAAAATTAAGTTAATTCACCGGATTAAAGTAACACAAATAATTTTTTTAATTAAGCCCCGTTATTCAGTTATCTTCTGGTAGCCTACCATGTTCATTAAATTCAGCCACGCACTTTAATGCCTAAATCACACGTTTACTAATTTACGAAGCAGACTTCGACCTACCAAAGGCATGAGGAAATCAAGCAATAAACAGGTGCATACAAGCAAGCTTTGGTTAATACATTAATCTCAATATCTGTCGATAATAAATATTAGAGCTTCTACAGCAATTTGCAGAGTGCATACGCTGCCTCACTGATGGCCAAAATGGAGGATTGTCACCAGTGCGACCACTCTCCATTTTCTGAAATCCCAAGCTCTTGCCAAAAAATCCCAAAATTGGCCAAAAGTGTAGCAAAAAATCCCAAATTACTGAAAAGGAAATGTTGTGATGAAATAATTATGACATGCGTTTTCACAATCACAATTATTCACAAAAATGCTAAGCTAAAAACTGGCAAAAGAAAAAACCGGAAAAAACCGGAGCATAACATTGAATTAACAAATAACGATGTTTACAAGTAACAATAATAATAAACGTTTTTTCAGACAGACGAGTTTTTCTAATCTGATTCGCTGCCACTGTTGAAAGTACAGTAAAAACTAGTCTGTAGACCTTAGAAAAGTCCCAAGATTGCTATGCAAAATCTCCAGATCCAAAGTCGATCCCAAAATCCCAAGATCTTGTGAAAATCCCAAGGAGTGCTCACACTGATTGTCACACGATGAAATGTTATCCAATTGCATTTCTAAACTGCGCCCGCTTTTATTTGTCGCCCGCTATATCAGTTCGTTGGCCATTTGGTTGCTACATTGCAGCTTATGAGTAAAACTTCGTCGCGTGCCGCGTTGCAAGCAGCAATGGCTGCAATGTAACAACCAATCCACGAGCAGTAAAAAATTGAAGCAATTAGTTTATAACCACGAAATGCGTCAAAGGCTAATCATTTTTCGAATCATGACGTCTTTTTCGAATCGAATCGAATACTGAATCGAATATCGAAGCTTCGCAGGTCCCTAGTCTTAGGCTAGTTAAATCTGATCACCGATCCGAATTATGTCAATGTTCAACTATGCTATGAGATCGCAGACCATAGTTTGTAGGCCTATATATAAGGTTTATTATAAGCATACAACGAAATACTTCTTCACAGTTTTTTTTACATAAGCACAAATACAAATAATTTACATAGGCGTACACATTAGTGATATATTATATACTATAGTGTTTTCTGTGTATGTGTTAGGCCTACATTTATATGCATGCGTATATATATATATATATATATATGTGTGTGTGCATATAAATATCTATGCATGCATTTAGATTACTCATCTCGCTACTTCCCATATCTTATGCCTATATATTACTAGGCTCGTGACGATGTGAAGCAGCATGAGTGTGATAGTCGAGTGGTCGGCAGGGAAGAAACCCTATTCCATACAACAACTGGAAGTCGCTATTCGATAACCCTTGCACGTCGATTGCCCTCGTCTCGTTTACAAGTGACAGCTGGAGAGCTTAGACTCTCGGCTGTTCTATGAGGCACTTCAGCCAATGCGAGCAAATGGTATATTCATGGTGGACCGCAATGTTGTTCCTTCTTCCAGTTCCGTTGACAGACGCATACTCTTCTTCGATACCATACCATACCATGCTTATATTCATCTCTAAACATGTAGACCTACATAAATAGAGCGCATAATAAAATAGATACAGCGCCTTGCTATATCTCCTGCGAAAATCTCACGTAAAGGCTGCCTAAACAATTCTACACAGAAGCTGTAGGCCACATCCCACAACAGTCCATTGTATTTTATATTCGTGCATAAAATATTACATTAGTGTTAACAAGTGTTAAAGTTAACAGAACCGTTGCATGTTTAATCAATGTAATTCTTTTACAAAGTTAACAGTTAATGCAGTTTTAATGCTTTACTTTTGTTTTGAAATTCGTTAAAGATACATAGACAGACAGACAGACACACAGACAGACATACAGACTTTTGTTTTGAAATTCGTTAAAGATATATAGACAGACAGACAGACAGACAGACAGACAGACAGACAGACAGACAGACAGACTTTTGTTTTGAAATTCGTTAAAGATATATAGACAGACAGACACACACACACAGATATGCAGACAGACAGACAGATAGATTGATAGACTCGAATCTTGCGTGTAGTGCAGTGTTGGGGGTTCGATTACGTACACGACCTTCACGAAGATAATATAAGCATTTTAACTTAAACATGAAACAATTTAGAGGGAACATTGAGTTGACGGAATAGATTACCGGTACACAGTAGAAGGAGGCTTAATAACTTGTCAGCGAGGCATATCGGGTAGGAGTCATTCGCACCCGGTTATTAGACTGCATAACATTGTATGCGCACTGATGCATACTAACCAAAAAGTTGTTAAATCTGAGCTTGAACAGATTGATGGCCACAGTACTCCTTAAAATTATCAGAAGGAGAATTCCGCACTGAATAAAGTCAATAAACTAATAACAATAAACTAAGAAACGAAGCCGTACCTCCTACAGAAATTCATATATATGCGCTGCATGCACTGACAGAACTCATAATACATCTAGACCAGGGCCTGTATGTTCCAAAATACCTTTCCGCTCGAGAGATACAATTCATTACATAGCGATTGCGTATAGGGTCACGGAAGCTGATTGGTTATAAAGACGCTTGAAATCCTTGAATACGGGTTCGATACAAGCATTTTAACCTAAAACAACGATACTGTAATTGTTGTGACCAGTGTTCCATGATTGTGCCACCCTGGCCTGTAGGGGCTGTGAAGGTAAAATTCTCACACGTGTCCAGTATACTATAGTATTTAAAATACGAAGTTGAAATACGACTGTCCTTGGATACGAAGACAAGTGCATATTAAGTGTTAAATAAGGAAGTAAATAAGGAAGTAATGCATTTTGTTAGCACGCCATATGTCAATCAGCAGAGAGAGTTGGCGTCGGTCGGTCAGAGCTATCAGTCAACAAAACAACTTCCGTACAAATCGGTCTCGAGCCGCTTGACTAATATGTCTAGCAAGATGTTTGGTGTTCGCAATGTAAACAGATAGACGGTTCCTGACGACTGGTTTACTGAGTTGCAGAATTGGTGGCAAGAGAATTAAGACCAACAGTCTCTGATGTCGTCGATATGTTGTTTAGCTTATCATAGGGACCTGGATGTCTTGATTTTTTAAAAGCAGGAATATTCTTTATTTGACTACATACACACACACACACGAATACATACATACTTACTTACTTACATACATATAGGCATACATACTTACATACGTACATACATACATACTTTCATTCATGCATACATACATACATACTTACATACATACAATCCTAATTACACACATACATACTGTACATGCATGCATACACACGTACATACATACATACATACATACATACATACATACGTACGTACATACATACATACACATGCATACATACATACATACATACATACATACATACATACATACATACATACATACATACATACATACATACATACATACTGACAAGCATACATACGTACACATATGCATGTATGAATGCGGTCACACACACACACACACACACACACACACACACACACACACACACACACACACACACATGCATGCATACATAGAACTCTGCTGGATGAAGTTGTTCAGAGCAGGGCTCAATACCTTGGTCAGTTGGAAAGAATGACAGCAAAATGAATTCGACACAATGCGTTACACGGAAGAAGATGTGAAGGAAAGAGAGAGAGAAAGAACGATGATGGCGCTGTAGGCCTACAGATGATATAAACAAAGATGTAGGAAGACATTGCAAAGAAAGCAAGCAAGTAAGTAAGTAAGCAAGTAAGTAAGTAAGTAAGTAAGTAAAGTAAGTAAGTAAGTAAGTAAGTAAAAGTAAGCAAGTAAGTAAGCGTAAGCGCGCGCGCGTAAGTAAGTAAGTAAGTAAGCAAGCAAGTAAGTAAGCAAGCAAGTAAGCAAGCAAGCAAGTAAGTAAGTAAGTAAGTAAGTAAGTAAGTAAGTAAGAAAGCGGTTGGTTTGATAAATGACTGAAAAGATTGGAGATCATTTCTTCAAACCGAACGGCTGGCATCAGGAACTGATAACGATGGATCAGTGACTTACACCGTTATCGATATTTTAAGCACCCACAGAAAGGTAGGTCGCTGGAACCAGCTTATCCACAGAACTTAATCAAAACAAAATCGATAAGGTCAATTGCGGTCGGTTCCAGGTCAAGATCCAACGATATTAGATAAGCCTAGAAAAGAAGCTGTTGTCTGCAAATAAAATCACGTAATGGAAGACGAAACACATTGTTGAGTTTCTCAGATATCACAGAACTAGAGACTTTTAAAAAACTATTATTTGAGCTCCATAATCAGCCAGGCATTTGATTAATTTAATCCCTATACCGTGTCCCAAATCTGATATTTTTATTATAACTACGAAAACAGATACCCCGATTCCGTCGTATCGGCTATACAGCCGAAGGCTCTGAGTCACATGTGCTGACCTTTACAGCCGCTCGAACAGCAGACTGCCCTAAAGCTGTTTATAATTCCGAATGTTTAGAGAGGAACCATATCGGCCTTCGGGCTGAAAGGTATAATTCAATGTGATAAATCACATTAACCATACTATATGTGCATGCAGGATATATATATATATATACAGGGTGGCGCAGAGAAAGTGAGACCGCCTAGGATAATTTCAAATAATAAATTTTTTTTGTAACTTTTTCTTCTAAGAAAAACAAGTAAATTGTTGCCAAATACTAATTTATACCAAATCAGAAATCAAATTCAATTTGTCTTCCTCGGTTCTCAACAGGTTTTTGTAAACGTCTGCGCCACTGGTCAATGCTTCTGTTCATAAACCGTTGAGAGAATTTTTGCCACTCTTCAACGTCCTGTTGCAGTGTCCAGCTTTGACGATTACATATCGCTCGATTATGCGGAAGCAATCCTTGTATTGAGACGTGATCACATTAAAAATCACTGTTCACTTTAGCTCCAGATTCAACAAACATCACACTGGTTTTTCCCATCCGAGATACACCGACCGAAACCACGATGCCACCACTGAAATGTTCACGATCGCGTACGAGTCTCTTTGCTGGGAACTTGTGTTTTTTCCTAGCATCAGAATAAACACGATCATTTTGAGAATTAGCTGGTGTGGCGAGAGTCAATGTCTTTTCATCTGTAAACCAAATGCTTCGTAAGCCCCTACACTTCTCTCGTTTTGACATCTGCCAAGTAACTGTTTTAATTTGCAGTTTTCGTTTATAACCCATGCCCTATTACGCGTTTGTACGGTTGAAGTTGCAAATCTTGCTTTATAATGCGTTGCACTCTTCTTCGTGATATGCCAGTTTCTCTTTCAATTCCCTTGGATTCTTGTGGCTGTTGAGGATCATCATCCTGGCTGCAAATCAGCTCACTCACACGCCGAATATTCCGTGTCCGTGCTGTTCTAACTAATTTCGGGCGGCCGCTTCATGATTTACGCGCTGTCGTAGTCCTACCATCGGCATAATTTTTTTACAAAGTCGATTTAGACTTGTTTTACTCCAGGATTTATTTCGAAACTAAGTAATCATTCGCCTACCTTCCCATAATTTTACAGTTTAAAAACCGCCCAAAACATAATTTTGCACAAGATTTCACGAGGCGGTCTCACTTTCTTTGCGCCACCCTGTATATATATATATATATATGTTGCTGTATGATACTATAAAAAGAGCAATAAATGTTTAGCCTGTAATGTCTCCACAGCTATAGGACATTCAGTAGGCCGAAGTCTAATGAGAACAAGTTAAAGTCTATATAATGGGCTTGGTCATTATTGGTCATTTAACAGCAACGTTGTTAGTCATTCAACAGAATTACTGTAAAATGTAAATACATATATCAATAATCACACCGCATAAAACGTTAGTTCTTCCTAAACGCCCCACAAATAAGCCTATTTGGTAGACAAGTAGGGCACATAGTTTAAAAAGTCATATAGAAGCAGTATACTAGCTCAAAGTGCAGTAATTTGGCGGTTGTAAACTGCCAATTATACAGGGTGGGCCAGCATAAATGCACCGACTTTGCATGCATATAACTCAGTCAATTTTTGTAAGTGATTTATACTTAATGCGTGAAATTAAAGATATTTCATTCTAGTATTAAGATTGAAACACATTTGTTATTGTAGCTTTAGCCTACATGATGTAGATCGTGACATAACAACAGTCATAGTTTTTGCAGTAACTAGCTAATAAAATAAATTCATGGCAATTTTACAGTAACTGCACACACAAAATTAAACGATATAGCCAGAAATTTGTACTGCAGAGCAAAATTACTAATTAATTAGGAGAGAGTCTGTTGCAGTCTTTTCTAAGCAAATGAATATTCAATACGTCTACCACGTGCTGCAACAGGGACACACGAGCAATGTTAACGGGTGTGCGCGTTGTGCGTACCGATTCGCGTGGTTTACGACGCGAAGTTCCTGTTTCATCAATTTTCCGTATCAGACGATTCAACGTGTTTTTATTTTATCCTCTGTTAGGAAACTCTTTAATAATTTGAAACGCATCAAATCCCTTTATCAGTTAGCAAAATTCAGATCAAAACTTGATCATCGTCTGTCAACGGCGCCATATTTCGTCACTAATAACAACAAAATATGGTACCTGGCGCTGTTCCAAAGATTTCCTTAAAATTTGAAATAGTACCAGTTCGACCTTTTCAAGGCTAATACTAGAGGGAAATATCTTTAATTTCACGTATCAAGCATAAATAACTTATAAAAAGTGGCGGAGTTATATGCATGCAAAGTCGGTGCATTTATGCTGGCCCACCCTGTAGATTCATTCATTCATTCATTGCGCCTCTCTGAGACACAGGACTACATAGGGCCTATACCTATACGCCTACTCAGAGGCGTTCCAGGCCATGCCCTCTGCTAAGGAGAACAGTCTTAGCCCTTTAGGTGCTTTTAGAAGGTGAACATGGCATCCCTGGTTAAAGAATACGCAGATCCTGCAGCAGAGGAATTCCAAACGAATGACCCAACTACTGAAAAGGCACGACGTTGCGGTCAAAGTTGGGTGAAAAGGAACAACACGTTCCTCTATTGGTAACATTGCTGTGGTGTTATTAATATTATTATCATTACTGTTGTTATTACTATTGTTATTATTATTATTATTATTATTATTATTATTATTATTATTATTATTTATCTTTATCTTTAGTAGTAGTAGTAGTAGTAGTAGTAGTAGTAGTAGTAGTAGTAGTAGTAGTAGTAGCAGCAGCAGCAGCAGCAGCAGCAGCAGCAGCAGCAGCAGCAGCAGCAGCAGCAGCAGCAGCAGCAGTAGTGGTAGTAGTAGTTTTCTATTATTACTAGCACTTAAGTACTGACTAAGTAACAAACAAACACATGTATCAATAAAGAGTGATCAGGGTTAGTATAATTAAGCTATTAGCCTTTCTTGGCTCCTGTGGATTGCTGATACATGACTGCAACCGCGATGCTAGTTTTGTACAATAAACAAACATTCATTCACTCCGATGGAGCAACGGAACTTCCATAAATAGTCAGAGACATTCAGATACGTAATTGACAGTTAATTGATTGCCTCTAATGTGCTGCATTCCTGGGCTGCACGTTGAGTCATTTGAACAGGACTGGACCCGTTCATCTGAACCACGAACAAAGACCTCGTGTTGCCTAACACTATACGCGCAATCATTCCTACTTTGTCTTGCACTGGCTGTGCATATAAATACTCTTATCCCATATATCTTGCTCAAAGACTCGATCGTAATGATAAACCAACAACTTTTATGCAACAAATTAACTGCCTAAAATAGCACACGAGCTGTGGCCGTATACAGGCCGTAACTGCCGGAGCATGTGTGAAGTTCACATGCGTATGCTCTTGTTCTGTTGATTGAGATTTTTAACTACACAAAAATCTGTATATAGGGCTATAATGTGCACGCACAGGCCTATAATTATATATATATATATGCGCAGACAAAGATACAAGTATATATATATTTATATATCCAATATATATATATATATGATTATTTTTCTACCCATATATAGGTACTTAATACGTGTTTATGCCTAATGTGTAATTTATATCTTGTATCTCATTGCGTGTCATTCTGTTTAGACCTTAAATGCGAGATAACCAAATAGATATGGAATGGATTGAGCGGTTGGCCAAAGTACGCTGATCTACTCTGCGATGTCTGCGTGCAGTCTATACTGGGTTTCGAACTTAACCCTTTGCTTAAGTGCGGTCTGACATTCAGTTGTCTGTCTGGTCTGTCTGTCTGTCTGTCTGTCTGTCTGTCTGTAGGTCGGTTTCCATCGATGTATAATAAGGGCGACATTGATATCTTGGTGTTTCATTCTGATGGCGTGTTTAGTCTACCTATATATACTGCAGTTCTTGCCTAACGGTATGTGATAAGTGTAAGTAAGGCAAACGGAAGCGGGGGCACAAAAAACTCAGCTAAAGTTCGATGTCTCTTTTGCCTCGTCCTCCCACGATTTATTCACCATTTTTTGTTCCTTCTCGAACCGTCTCACGCCTATTTTTTTGTCCCTTGATTTTAACAGGTTAGTCGTCTCAAGGCCTCAGGCCTAAGTCTCTGTCTTTTTAACTATTCCAGTCTGCGTTTCTCGCTGTCTGCCTCTTTGTCTTGGTTTTCCTTCGTCTATCTCCCTCTCTCGACCTGCAATGCCTGGTGTTCCACTTCTTCCTGTAGCTCTGGGCCAATCTATAGTATACGCTGTTTTTTCGCTTTCTTATTCTTTCTCTCTAACTGTTGTCTTCCATCTGTTCCGTCTGTGTGTGTCTACCTGTGTGTTTCTGTGTCAGTCTCTCTACCTGTTTCTCTATAAATCTGTTTTGTGGTAAATTACGAGTCCTTTGCCGTGTAATTGGCATAACGTTAGAACTTTGTGATGCGAGATCAAAGAAGTGGCTGCTTGTTGACTTAACCCAATCGTCAACAGCCTCGCATCTCATTACTCTTTCAAACCTTCCCGCCATCCTTGATCACTGTCACTTGAAAACTGTTCTCTTTCAACTGGGAGTGTCACTTAATATACTGTAGGTACCTGAAAGTGGCGCTATACAAATGAAATGAAATCTCTTTCCGTCATCGACTGCGAAACCCAACGCACCAAAGCCTCAACAGTGGCCGTCGGAGATCTTAGATTTCTGTGCCTTGTATGCCTATCATTACAGGCCTAATCCCTATCATTACAGGCCTACTCCAGAGTGATACAGTATCAGATAAGGAACGACGGCGATGAGCCGATGAATGAGAAGAATAGTCGATAACTGTAATCCACACTCGCCCGGAATGAACAACAACAACCGACTCCACATACAGTGTACTTCAAGACATACTTCTTGAACTCCGACGTCAGACGTCAACGGTTTGAGTAGCAATGTGATTCTCGTTAACGATAACGGTAACAAAAATGTTCGTTAACGAAAATAAATTGATTTCGTTAATGATAACTATAACTGTAACTAAAACATAGTACTAACTATAACTTTAACTATAACTATAACGAAAATTCATCGTTATTTTCGTTCAAAAATAAAGAGTGCAATATCGACAAACACGAGAGCTGCATATGCGCTGCAATTAATAGTCTATATAGAAGAAAACGAAACTGGATGTCGGTAAATTTGGTGCTTCTTGTATTCATGAAGCTGAATGCACCCATTCTTTAAAGCCTTTCGAAGCTCTGTGGCAAATTGTGTCTTAATATGCACAACTGATGCGTCTGTAGGCTATATCGCTTAGCCTTACTGTAACTAAGCAGCAACTAAAATAAAACTAACTGTAACTGTAACTAAAAATAATACTAACTATAACTGTAACTATAACTAAAATGAAAACCCATTAACTACAGCTGTAACTAAAATAAAATCTGTAAAGAGAAACACACTGCTGAGTAAAAGTATTGCCATGTCCTTAACGACGTCTTGTGGCTGTGTTAGATTGGTATGCGTCAGACGGTATAGAAGTTTTAGGCTAGATGGACCGTTTAGGAACTTTAGGCTCTACAGCGACTCAACGATATCGGCCTACACTTGCAGTCACTGGAGATGTAAGGGTGCACGCGAAATGACCTGCATTTTGTTATTTAGGATTAGGTACCTTATAGTAAGACCAACCTTTCTCAAGACTCGTGTATTCTGTTGCGTTATGTCTACGGTTCACTGTTAAATAAACGAATATGATGATGATGATGATGAATACGATGTCTTTGAGCTATAGTCGCAAATTGAAATCCCGAATTCTGTATTTTTAGCGCCCCTGTTTAGATAAAGCCCTAGAGATATATCCTGGAAGCTTTAATCGAAATATGTTCAGACTGTATTTGTTCAAGTAAGCGTGTGGATCTGGAAAAGCTCACAATTGCGCGTATAATCAGGATGAAAGTGTTTTTGAGTAGGCCTTATATATAGCAAGGGGATAGAGCAACATGGCATGTAGGTCTGCAGTACAGAATCGCTCGAGAAAGACTCACTGGCGCACAAGAAGCCACAGTTGGCCTAAAGCCTGGCCATGAACTAAATTCGCTGGTAATAATATCTACAACAACAACAACAACAACAACAACAACACTACTACTACTACTACTACTACTACTACTACTACTATATACTACTACTACTACTACTACTACTACTACTACTACTACTACTAATAATAATAATAATAATAATAATAATAATAATAATAATAATAATAATAATAATAATAATAATAATAATAATAATAATAATAAACCAACGTTTCAACGCCATTGCGTCACACAGCACTTTTGTTTTTCCAGATCTTGACAAGGATGGCCACTGCAGAGTTAACATTGCTTATTAATATCTAACACCTGAGGGATTATTGATACCACGGGTAAAATAATAATAATAATAATAATAATAATAATAATAATAATAATAATAATAATAATAATAATAATAATAATAATAATAATAATAATAATAATAATAATAATAATGGCCTCACCCTCATCCCTTGGCGCGTCGGGCGATGCCTCATCTGCGATGCGACCATAACAGACACCTTGGCCGCTTCCTACCTGCCGGACACCTCCCAAGCGGCCGGCGCGCAGCCGAGAAGGCGTTGGCCCATAAACTTGACAAATACAACAAACTATCCTCCACGTATCATTTTGTCCCCTTGGCTTTCCAAACGCTGGGTCCCATCAACAACTAAGGTTTGACCTTCTTTTCAGACCAGGGACAAAAGCTATATATAGGCACCGTTACGGGAGACCCACGGGAAACTACTTTTTTGTTCCAACATATCTCACTGATGATACAACGTTTTAATGCTGTGGCCTTTGGGGGGTACTTTCGCCGGCCAGGTGACAGATAAATAGGGCCTTTCGGACAATATATTTTCTACAATAGATAATATTAAAGTCCCTGAGGGATCCTGTATATTTCGGGGCAAAAAATAATAATCATCATCATCGTAATCACCATCATTATTATTTTCATTTGGAAAATCTATAACGCGCACAATGCTACACAAAAAAAGTGTCAATGAAAGGCGTGGACGGTCATTATTAGACTGGAAAAGGCGTGTCTTTTTATAGCCTTTGAAAACAAAGCTGAGAGAGATGGAATGTTAATGGAAGGGACAGCCCGACGCCAGAGAAACTTCGACAAGCACATCGAACAACAATGATCACCCAGTGACTGGCAACCAGGTCGAGCACATAGACAAGTGGACCTATGTGGTTGAGCAGAGGGGTCGTGTAGCTCAATTGCTGGTCTGGAGCAACAATGCCTGGAGGCCTCTGCACAGTGCACAAGCAATAATGTTCTTGCATCTTGAGGGTTCTAAAAGCGATGGTCCAAACAGCGGACTCTCTCGTTCTCCGGTTCTTACAGATACCATGGATACTGACTGAAACATGTGCGATTACTCACGGGTGCAGACTCATTAATGCAGACTTACTATTTACTATTGGAATGAATGTGGCGTGGTTTTGGCGCACCATCGGTTGATAACTTATTGCCTTGTACAACGTAGCTATAGAAGTTTCTTCTTCTGCAGTGTTCTATTCTTAGGTATGACCAGGAATACAACGACGCCAATCGTCCCTGTTCTTTGTCCATTTTCTCAAATTGTGTTTATCTCCGTCTGGCTCCTGCATCCATCATCCAATTCGTCAATCCGTCGTCTAGTTTAAAATCATCATTCTTGGCCGTCCTGCGGCTTTCTTTCTTTCTTTAATTTCTTCCACCAAGCGCTGTCTCCAGAAAGAAATCCACTAGACTAGGCTACAGATTACAGAAGTTGTAAATTAGTAATTAAATTAATTACTATTACTTGTGACTTACGGTCACTGGTATCACTCTCACGTTTAAAAAAAGATTCACATTGTCAAGGGCTTTGACGATGTTTAAGTAGAACATCTTCCATCAACTACTATAGTTCGCGGCTGCTGTGCACTAAAAGGTCGGTTACACCGTTCACAGTGCAATAAGGTCTTAAATGTTTAATTGTCTTCTGCTATGCTGTATACTGGGTTATATTGTACTCTTTTCAATAAAGTCCTACCCTACCCCCCAAAGTCCTACCTGCACCAAAGTCCTACCCCCAAAGTCCCCCCCTCCCAAAGTCCTACCTGCACCTCACCGCGGTGGGGGTGAACGGCTAAGTAGGGGATGCCCGGTGAGGCTATGCCATCAGTGGTGAAAGCCCAGTGGTGAAAGCCCTGGGCAGAAGGACCACCTTGGGCGTCTCGCGAGGTGGACAGGCTCACCGGGAACCCCGAAAATAGCTGGCCAACGCAGGAGGCAGGTGCTGGAAGGACACCTGAGGGCGCAAGAGGTCATATAAAAGTGGCCCACCGGTTTCCTTACCCTGCAGAGATCCTGAGTGGCCGAGTGGGTTGGTAGCCCGCTCGTCACGCCGGCGGCCCGGGTTCGCTTCCCGGTCGGGGCGGTTTATCAGAGATTAATTTCTCGGATCTTTACTGCGGGTGGCTCGGTCGCAATTTAAACGTGGAGTACGAGGTTGCTTTCTGCCTCCGACACTAATCATCTTCGATATGAAAAAGTGTCGTTAAGCCGAAACAATTATTATCCTTACCCTGCCAGAAGAGGATTGGTCACCGTCTGGTAAAGTGACCAAGATTCCAAGAAACCTCAACATGACTATGTACCAATATAGATACGAGAGGATCTGGAGAGAATGAAGATGAACATTGCAGAAGCAAAGGACAAATCAAGGATAGAGAACTCTGGAGACGACAAGTTGAGGACTCATCGTTGGCCTTGGCCTGACGGAGGAGAAGTAAAGAAGATTGTACTGTATGCACTGTCTATAATTGTATCTAGTTACTTAATATAGTACCCTTTCAGTTTTTGTTGCAGCATATACGGTCACCAGTCAGTACAGAATATGTTGAGTAGGCTACAATCAAATTACTGAAGCGAGTGTTCGAACACGGTTTATGAACTCTTAACTACCTGTTATATGCCAGTTCTGTAAGTATAAAAGATTCATTCCACAACATGGTTTTGGAGTGAATGAAAAGTTAGGTTCTGTATTGACATAAATGGCTTGCTTTCAAGTGATTAGAATAGGCTCTACATCTAATATACGACCTTCTAACCATATACAAGGCCTAATTATGATTCTGTGTAAGTGCACGCATATAGGCCCTATAGGCTAATATTAATTTGCGTGCAAGTATATCTGGTATTAATCTTGGACTAAATTATTTTGTGAATGTCTCTGAATGGCGGTACAAGTAGGCCTAGTCTATTTAAAATATGATTGCAGTTGATGAATTCATAATTGGATTTCTAAAATGAGCCCAATATATTATTACCACTTTAACGACGAGCGTGTACTAAAAGTGACTTGGAAACCAGTGCAGCTGGTCGTAAAGGTGTCAAAATCCTCTCGAAGAAGTTGAAAGCCTTTAGACACGGTTATAACTTCTTTTAAGCATATAGAATAGATGAACTTACCTCTATAAAGGCATATATAGGCCACAGGATCTGCAGCATCATGCAAGGACAACCACGCATAGGCAATTTTAGATACCCCCCCCCCGTTTTAATGATGGTGCCTTTTGATCAGGTAGATGAAACAGTCCAAGATAATTAGCAATTAAACTCAGGATCGCCATTTCGCGAACTGCCCATAATAGTTTATGTTATTGTCTATAATATCTCCAAGCGATAGTTTATGTCCTCTCCAAGCACTTCAAGCATGCATGGTACCTTGGCATACCGCGGGATTCCTCTATCAGACAGACAGATAGACAGACACGCAGACAGGCCCACCCACCTTCACAAGGGCCCACCAGACAGACATAGGAAGACAGGCAGACAGGGAGACAAACAAGAGAGGCAAAACTGGGCCAAATAGAGACGAGTGAACAAAAACTGGGCCAAACAGAGATGGGTGAACACAAGTGGATCTCTTCTCGCTCGCTAGAGACATGTACACCCACACACAGACATACAGAGAGTAAGTAGGCTGCGTGGGAGGACGGAGACAGACAAACAGAGACAGAGAGAGGCAGACAGCACACAGTAAGAGAGTGTGAACGGATTTCATAATCATGTTAAATATCTGCAGCTGTCCACATAGAAATATCCAGATCTACATGTACTGCTTCGTGCAGTCAGTCATAATCCATTTCTCCTTCGTGTAGGAGATTAAAGCTCTATTCGAACAATCAGATCAGGAATGCTCAACTTTCCCTGTCGACTCTGTTTACAATGGAATACATAAAAGAGCTTTATATGCTGCTTTATTTCTTGCGAAATCACTAGTCATTTACTTTAGTGCACTTATAAACTGATTATAATATAGAACCACTCAGAAATAATAATCGATTGACATACTGGAGAACGTTGCGATTGGGGATCACTTCCATAAAGTAGAGGCACTTCTTTATAGGGGTGTTCGATAGTGTAGTGGTTAGCGCGCTGGACTGTCAATCGAGAGGTCGGGGTTTAAATCCCCGCCAGAGCAGAATTTTTTTTTCGAGATTTCTATTCCACCAGCACCCCTAGCCAACTCAGCGATAATGTGTACACTGACCGTACACTGTCGGTGGGAAGATGAGACGATGAGGGAGAGGATTGGCCACCCGCCCTCATATGCCGAGGCTAACACGTATACCCATGGCTGCCTCAGGGCTAGCTTAAGGGACTGCTCTTCTTCTTTACAAAGAAAACGTAATCTAAATATTTGGTCACAATTATAAGGACGTTAAATAAATTTGAATGACACCTGGCAATCTAGTAATCGTATGTATTTTCGGTGTATTTGTGATCAAGCATTGATTCTGCGCGCCACCCACCTGTGCCTATAAGCCTGTCCTAAGTTGATTACTTAAGCTCGTGTATAAAGAAGGCGATTTATAAATATTTGATCACAATTACTTCGGCTCACTGAATTGCCAGGTGTTGCATTTCATATGCCATGCAACTATATATAGGCCTATCATTCTGTGGGCCACACTATCTGTAACATCATTACGTACGCTGCGTTCAAGTGTAGCCATAAGCTGTACAGCACTTCACATGTAGCCCCACCATTCGAGAATTCTCGAATCCCTGGGATGATGGATTAAGCCTTAAGGCTCTCGACGTCGAATAATCTCAGTCCCGAACATTGATTGCCTACAGGCGATAATCTAGTCGCTTTCAACCCTGCAGCCTCTCCCTGTTTCCCGCCGCCTTAACCCTCCTCCGCCACGGAACCTGCCCTGGAACAGAAAATGACCAAGCAGTCTGGTTCTGGCAGACTTGGTTTGATACACAGCTGCTGGTGAGCAAGTGGGGCTCCCTGGCGCAGCTTTCATGAGGCACGGTGAAATTTCGGAGATTTACAACACATTACAGGTGTACAATTACGAGTGTACCATTACAAGTGTACAATTACAAGTGTACAATTACAAGTGTACAATTACAAGTGTATAACGTCTTGCAGTTTCCACCTCCACTCATACAAGTGGCTCAATGCATGGTATAATATAATTATATTTATATAGCTGAAAGGTATATGCATATATTATATGCACATACCTTTCAGCTATATAAATATAATTATATATAGCGGATACATATATATATACGATATAGATAGGATATGGATACATATATAAATATATATATAATATGAATTGGTGGATTATCTATCAATTCATTATATATAAATATAAGATCTGATTGATGGATTTGATGGATTCATTGGTTGAAGTCTGGATGGCTGGATGGATGTCTGGATGGATGATTGGATGGCTGACTCACTCGATGGCTGGTTGAATGGATGGATGAATGTATAATGCATCTATGCAGTCTGCAGGCCGTACGCGTCTATGTGCACGCATAACCGCAGGTAGCAACAATATATATATATATATATATATATATATATACATGCATGCTTTTGAATACTAACTTACTAAGGCGTCGGCATAGGGTGGCAGAGGGGCAGTGGTACTTTTGGTGCATCGACACAACCGGTAATCGGTCTCAGCGACTGGGAAATACCGGAGTATATACGTATTGGCGACATAAAGCACAACCGATTAGAATAATTGACCTCCTTAGATCCGTCCATTCGTTACACCCACTCAACAAAACCATGTCGACGCCTTTAGTCGTGTGTTGCACTTACATAGTGTCCTTTATCCAGTGATGGGCAAAATACTTTTCAAAAGTATTTTGAAAATAGAAAATAAAATACTTTTCAAAAGTATTTTGAAAATACTTTCACAAAATACTTTTCAAAACTATTTTGAAAATACAAAATAAAATAGTATTTTGAAAATACTTTTGAAAATAGTTTTCAAAATACTTTTGCGAAATCAACATTTTCTACTTTTATTGCTACTAACTAGTGTGTAGGGGGCCGTCCATAAAGTACGTCACGCTCCAGGGGAGGGGGTTTAAGAAAGTGTGACAGTTTGTGACAGGGGAGGGGGTCAGGCCATGTGTGACGTCACACATTTATTTATTTTTATTTTATTTATAATTTATTTTTTAGTAGAATTTCATAGCTTTAAAAATAATTTTCAAAAATTTTCTGAAACATTTTAATTAGTTTTATGTCAAAAGAGCATGAAATGCATATCTCCTGAATGTGTTTTTCACGATTCCTCTCGCTAGGAGCGCTAGTAATAATGCTGTTGCGAAGCCTTGTTTATGTATTAGCCTTGCTTTCGGAAGTATTATTATTTCTATGTTCGAAAGTGTGACGTACTTTAGGGGGGTCCGAGTTTTGTGACAGTTTGTGACAGGGGGGAGGAGGGGGGTAAAAATGGTCAAAAATAGCGTGACGTACTTTATGGACGGCCCCTAGGCTACCGTTAGCCTACATCGCATTGCTACTCACTAGTGTGTAGGCTACCGTTACATCGCATTAGTGTGCTTGACAGTGATCTGTAGTTTCTAATTACTTAAAGCATTGATATAACTGTACTAATATTGCAATTAGTAACTTCTATTGTGCCGGTGTCTAATGCACAAGGAATAGACCGATGGCAGACCAAAATCAAAAGGTAATCAGGTCAATATCCAGAAGATCAGTCCTTAACATTGAGACAGATAGGCAGCCTATGATGGTGGATAAGCGGTTTCAAAAAGACAATTTTTAAGCTGAGAACGAAATAACTCAAGCCACTGATCAGAGCGCACATACACAGGATGGGAGTTCCAAAGCTTAAGTCTAGCAATGGAAAACGCTCGTTCACCAAGAACAGTTCTTGATGTAGGTATGTAAATATATAATGCAATGACATATAATGCAATGAAAAGAAGACCAAACAGAAACCCTGATATATAACCTGATACAAAAACTCGCAAGTACGCTATCACAAGTTGATGTGGCCAGAATATTTATTATTAATTAAGCATTTTTACATTAAAATAATAATTTTGGCAGAAGTTTTGTAAGATTTATTTCTGAAAAGTACTTTAGAAAAGTATTTTGGAAAAGTATTTTGGAAAAGTATTTTGAATTCTCCAAAATACTTTTTAAAACTATTTTGAAAATACTTTTACAAAATACTTTTCAAAAGTATTTTGAAAATAGAAAATAAAATAGTATTTTCTATTTTGAAATAGAAAAGTATTTTCAAAATAGAATTGTGCCCATCAATGCCTTTACCCTTTGGATTTATTAACACTTAGACTAGTGGACAATTTTAGCTCAACGTTGCATCAGTCAGAGATGCAGATGGTAAATAGGCCTACTAGTTGACGATGCAAGCATACAGAAATGATGGAAGGAACACTTCGAACAACAATACTAAATCTCGACAGACATAACGACCAGACGTTATACTCACCGAGTTGTCCATAAACAACACAAAACAGATGCAAAAATATCTACAGGAAGAGGTAAGAGATGCTATCAGCATTATTAAAAACGATAAAGCAACAGTCATGGATGGAACACTATGGGATTACTTTAGGAAGGAGGAGGAGGAGACATAGTTGTTAAGATTATGCATACCCTTGTTACAAATATTGAGCAAGGGATGAAATGACAAAAGACTGGGCAGAATCCACAATCGTTCCTTTATATACAAAAGAACAGATTTTCCGCAAAACTGCAAAAATTACAGAGGCATTTGCCTATAGCATTCGAGGAAAATTTTTCACCAAAATGATACAAAACAGAATGAAGCAATGTGAAGAGAGAGCACTTGGAGAAGAACAAGCCGGGTTTAGGCCATGCAGGAGGAAGCACAGTTGGTCAACTATTCACAATGAGACAGATATATTGAAAAAAGCATCGGGCAAAGCCAGGAAGTCTTTATTAATTTCATAGACTTCAAACAAGCATTCGACAGCATATGGAATGATGGAATGTGGAGAGCGATGCAAAATGCAGGAATACCAGAGCAATTGATCAAACTTTAACCTGTACAAGAGATATATCGAAAATCATCAAGTGCCATAAGAGTAGCCTAGATAAAAAGATCATAGCTATAGAATGCTTTCACACGAAAACGAGAGTACGACAAGGATGTATCTTATCCTCATACCTGTTTAACCTACTATTAGAAGCACCGAGGAAGGAATCAAATTAAATGGAGGGCTGCTGGTGAATATTTTCTGATTTGCTGACGCTATTAGTCTCCTCACTATAAGCGAACCAGAATTACACTGATTACAGGATTTTACTACGGAGATAGACGAAGCCAGTAGATTAGTAGAAGATCCAGTAGAAGATTCGGCCTAATGATCAACGTAGAGAAAATCAAAACAATGGTTATTGAAAAGACAAAAAGACACCAATAACTATTACAATCCAATGAGAAGCTACTGATCAATTGGAACAATTCGTCTATCTAGGAGAACTAATAACCACAGTTGGCAGCAACGAAAAAGACCTACAGAAGAAAATTGGAAGAACCTCACAAACATTTGGAAAATTAACAGGATATGGTGTAGCAGAGAATCAACAATGAAAACCAAAACAAAAGTATACGAGACGATGACACAATCGCTTTTCCTGTACGTATCTGAATGTTGAACAATGCGAAAGCAAGCTGAGAAAAAAAACTTACCTCAGAAATGAGCTGGCTGCTGGTGATCGCAGGGATTTCAAGAATACAGAAAATAACAACTGATGACATAAGACAAGCATTAGGTATGCAGACAACTCTGCTAGACAAAGTCGTTCAACGAAGTCTCCGATGGTTTGGACAAGGTAGTGAGAATGCCAGTTGAGCGAAATCTAAACAATCCACTACATGCAAGATTCGAAGGAAAAAGAAACACAGGCAGACCAAGACTACGCTGGATAGATAGGTCTAATTATAATTATACTCTAATATAATGGGATCTATGGGGACATGACATCATTTTGGACCAACATTAAGGAAAGTAATGGACTTGACAAATGGCCGAAGACAATGGAGATCAGGGCCGGATTAACAAATGTGGTGGCCCTGTTCAGTAAAACTGTGGGGGCCCAACCTAACAGAATCACAATAAAAGTACACATAAAACATGTTAGATTCAACGAATCAACATTATCTTTTCTGTTATTAATTCGTGCCTTCTTTCTTTTTTTGCAATATCAGTAGAGTTTATAATTATTCAGTCTAGTGTTAAAGACTTTAACTTAAACTCTTAAAGTACACATCTTTTGCGGTTTAACAATATTAGAGCGACTCATGGAAAACGAATATTATAATTGCAGGCTCACCACAATGCAGAAATAAAAATAGGCTTAAGGCTAACAATATTGTCTTAACTGATTTGTCACAGTGTTTGCAGTTTACATTTTGTAGCAAAACTAACAGTTAGAGAGTTTAGAGCAACAACAACTTATGAATTGACAATGACAATCAATATCGCTCATATTGTCATGGAACTTAGGCTTACACACATATTGTGTGAGCCTTTTGGCTTGCAAATTCATCAGTTAGGCGATGTCGTCAAAATGTAGCTCACGTTCAGGAAAAATCCGACAGCTTCGCACTACTCTTGACTCAGCATAACTGAAAACACTTATACACTGCCTTATTCTAACCCGACTTGACTACTGCAACTCGGTACTCCATGGTCTCCCTGAAAGCACACTGCTTCCTCTAACTAGAATACTGCATCAGGCTGAGACCATATCACACCAGCTCTTCGTTCTCTACACTGGCATCCTGTCGGTGAGCTTATCCGCTTCAAGCTGGCACTCACTCCTCATGTACAAAGCATGTACAATGTACAGTATGTACAGATTATCCCCCTTCCTACTTGTCTTCCATGGTCACACCTTACAACTCTGTTAAAGGCCGCTCCTCTCTTCGATCAGCATCTGCTGGAAAGTAGGCCCATGTTGTTCCTGGTGCAGGTCTTGTCTTGTCACAGTTGCCGGTCCCTTTATCTGGAACTCTCTAACTCCTCATGTCCGCTCTAAACTGAAAACTTGCCTCTTCCAGTCTACACCTACGGCTTCAATGTGCACTTCTGAATTTTTTAAGTATTGTACTGTACTGTATGTCACTTTCGATGCTCAACAATGCCAAACTAACGAGTCTGTCTTCCCACATTGACGCTCTCAGTCTGTTTTTAATCAATTTGAATTTTGAAAACGAACGTTCACGGCTGCAGTTTGTCGCCATGGGAATAAGATAATATTCGCAGTGATATCTCAACATTTGGAAAGGTGTCCTTGAGTCTCTTTTTGTGATTAACCGGTAAAGGTGATGCTTCATTTGTCTGTTCATGAGCAAATGACTTTGCTATTGGTCAGCAAACTTAATCATTTCGTTTTCGGCTGATTTAGAGATGAATCTGCCTGATAATGGAAACTTTAGTATAGGGCCTACAAATGTGCACAAGTTATGTTTTTGTGTATGTTAAAATGAGCAGTTTCGAATAATTTATTCTGAGTTTTTTGCTAATTTTACTATTAAACTTAACAAATGACAATAATTATAAAACATTGAAAAAAAAAATTAATTTTGCATGTGTGGGGGCCCCTCAAGTGTGGGGGCCTCTGTTCGGCCGAACATGTTGAACATGCCTTAATCCGCCTCTGATGGTAAGTATCTATTTGAACCCATCGCCGCCAAATGGCTGGCGTCAGGAAATGATGATGATGATGATGATGATGATGATGATGATGATGATGATGATGATGATGATGATGATGATGATGATGATGATGATGATGATGATGATGATGATGATGATGATGATGATGATGATGATGATGATGATGATGATGATGATGATGATGATGATGATGATGATGATGATGATGATGATGATGATGATGATGATGATGATGATGATGATGATGATGATGATGATGATGATGATGATGATGATGATGATGATGATGATGATGATGATGATGATGATGATGATGATGATGATGATGAATATAAGGTGATGATGATGATGAATATAAGGTGATGATGATGATGATGATGATGATGATGATGATGATGATGATGATGATGATGATGATGATGATGATGATGATGATGATGATGATGATGATGATGATGATGATGATATACACATTGCAAATACACACACAACACGCACACCTACACATACACCTGCACGCACGCACACACACACACACACACACACACACACACACACACACACACACACATGCCCATGAATATAAGGTGTGCAGATGTTAACAGCTGTTGAACTGAGATGATTGGTAGAGGCCAAAGGTGAATCTTGGCCAGCTCTAGCAGGCGAGCAGAAGCATTTCATCGATCAGCCGGAAGCCTTTCACCAGTTACATTCAGGCGGTGACCTGGAATGCGGAAAGAATTTCTCAACCTTCACGCTTTCAACTCACAAAGTATAAAGACTACCCTGTGCGTCTGCCAGTCGACCTCCTCCACCTCTCCCTCACTCCTGTCCGTCCATCCTTCCTTCCTTTCGTCCTTCCTTCCTTCTTTCCTTCCTTCCATCCTTCCTTTCTTCCCTCCTTCCGTCCTGCCTTCCTTCCTTCCTTCCTTCCTTCCTTCCGTCCTTCCTTTCTTCCTTTCTTTCTTTCTTCCTTCCTTCCTTCCTCCCTCCTTTCCTTCCTTCCTTCCTTCCTTCCTCCTTTCCTTCCTTTCTTTCTTCCTTCCTTCCTCCCTCCCTCCTTTCCTTCCTTCCTTTCTTCCCTCCTTCCGTCCTTCCTTCCTTCATTCCTTCCTTCCTTCCTTCCTCCCTTCCTTCCTTCCGTCCTTCATTCCTTCTTTCCTTCCGTCCTTCCTTCATTCCTTCCTTCCTTCCTTTCTTCCTTTCTTTCTTTCTTTCTTCCTTCCTTCCTTCCTTCCTTCCTTCCTTCCTTCATTCCTTCATTCCTTCCTTCCTTCCTGCCTTCCTTCCTTCCTTCATTCCTTCCTTCATTCCTTTCTTCCCTCCTTCCGTTCTTCCTTCCTTCCTTCCTTCCTTCCTTCCTTCCTTCATTCCTTTCTTCCTTCCTTTCGTCCTTCCTTTCTTCTTTCCTTCCTTCCATCCTTCCTTTCTTCCCTCCTTCCTTCCTTCCTTCCTTCCTTCCTTCCTTCCGTCCTTCCTTCCTTTCTTCCTTTCTTTCTTTCTTCCTTCCTTCCTTCCTCCCCTCCTTTCCTTCCTTCCTTCCTTCCTTCCTCCCTCCTTTCCTTCCTTTCTTTTTCCTTCCTTCCTCCCTCCCTCCTTTCCTTCCTTCCTTTCTTCCCTCCTTCCGTCCTTCCTTCCTTCCTTCCTTCCTTCCTTCCTTCCTTCCTTCCTTCCTCCTTCCTTCCTTCGGCCTTCATTCCTTCTTTCCTTCCGTCCTTCCTTCATTCCTTCCTTCCTTCCTTCCTTCCTTCCTTTCTTCCTTTCTTTCTTTCTTCCTTCCTTCGTCCCTCCTTTCCTTCCTTCCTTTCTTCCCTCCTTCCGTCCTTCCTTCCTTCATTCCTTCATTCCTTCATTCCTTCCTTCCTTCCTTCCTTCCTTCATTCCTTCCTTCCTTCCTTTCGTTCTTCCTTCCTTCCTTCCTTCCTTCCTTCCTTCCTTCATTCCTTCATTCCTTCCTTCCTTCCTTCCTTCCTTCCTTCCTTCATTCCTTCCTTCATTCCTTTCTTCCCTCCTTCCGTTCTTCCTTCCTTCCTTCCTTCCTTCCTTCCTTCATTCCTTCCTTCCTTCCTTTCGTTCTTCCTTCCTTCCTTCCTTCCTTCATTCCTTCATTCCTTCCTTCATTCCTTCCTTCCTTCCCTTTCGTTCTTCCTTCCTTCCTTCATTCCTTCATTCCTTCCTTCCTTCCTTCCTTCCTTCCTTCCTTCCTTCATTCCTTCCTTCATTCCTTTCTTCCCTCCTTCCGTTCTTCCTTCCTTCCTTCATTCCTTCCTTCCTTCCTTCCTTCCTTCCTTCCTTCCTTCGTTCCTTCCTTCCTTCCTTCCTTCCTTCCTTTCTTCCTCCCTCCCTTCTTTCCTTCCTTCCTTTCTTTCTTTCTTTCTTTCTTTCTTCCTTCCTTCCTCCCTTCCTCCCTCCTTTCCTTCCTTCCTTTCTTCCCTCCTTCCGTCCTTCCTTCCTTCCTTCCTTCCTTCTTTCCTTCCTTCCTTCCTTCCTTCCTTCCTTCCTTCATTCCTTCCGTCCATCCTTCTTTCCGTCCGTCCACCGTTCTTCGCCATTGCAACCTCAAACGAGGCAAGTCATAAGCCTCATTTGCAGACAAAATAGCAGCCACTATAGTCGTTTATAGCCAACGTCTGAATGGAAAGAGGATCAACTGAGAAATGTGCGTAACAGACCGAATGCCCGTAAAGTCTAACAAAGACAGACAGACAAACAGACAGGCATACAAAAAGACAGACAAACAAAAAGACAAACATACAAAAAGACAGACAAACAAAAAGACAGACAAACAAAAAGACAAACATACAAAAAGACAGACATACAAAAGACAGACAAACAAAAAGACAGACATACAAAAAGACAGACAAACAAAAAGACAAACATACAAAAAGACAGGCATACAAAAAGACAGAGAAACAAAAAGACAAACATACAAAAAGACAAACATACAAAAAGACAGACATACAAAAAGACAAACATACAAAAAGACAAACATACAAAAAGACAGACATACAAAAAGACAAACATACAAAAAGACAAACATACAAAAAGACAGACATACAAAAAGACAAACATACAAAAAGACAGACATACAAAAAGACAAACATACAAAAAGACAGACATACAAAAAGACAGACAAACAAAAAGACAGACATACAAAAAGATATGTTTGATAGACCTGCATATAGACAGACAGGTCGACACTCGATAGACACAGATATAGCTGACAGACAGAGACGGACAGACAGACAGACAGACAGACTGACTGAGTGAGTGAATGAATGAACAGATGAACGGACAGGATTTAGGCAGAGTTGAGGAGTTAGGCAGATAATTACATATATTCAGACAAACAGACAAACAGACAAGCAGGCATACTGAGCCGTGGAAACGAGATAATAGAAACGAGACAGAGCCAAAGGAGATACGGTGCCCTTGGTTTGCTTAACGACGCCTTCGTATCGAAGACGATGGACGTCATTTGGTATGCAGCGCAGTCAAGATACGACGACGACACCTGTTATTTTATAGCTCCGAAGGCCACTTAAGGCAAGAATTGGTTCAGTGACCTCGAAGTCGACCTCTAACCTTAGCGCTTGGGCCATGAGCCTAACTGCTGGTTTGTGGTGGCATGTCTAAGTAACCTATTGTAACCTTTGCCACTTATCTTTTTCTGCATTCTATATATATATATATATATATATATATTATCTATTTGAAAAATAGATTCTATATATATATATAATCTATTTTTCAAATCGTTATTAGGCTACATTATGTACAGTTTTAATATATATAATAGTATGATAAGTGTTAATATATATGATTGTAAGATAAATAAACGATTCATAAAACGAAGAGACAGAGATATGGAGGGTGACAGAGAGCTGAAACAGACAATACACGTACGTGCAGATGTTGCCACAGGGAAATAGCTTCGGGATTTCGATAAGTGCAAAAAGTACACACACAAAAGTATGGCTTAAAAATACTCTTATCTGGGGCTAAAAAGTGTCCGGCATGAGTTATGATATTTTCCTCTGAAAACGTGAGGGGCCGAGGTGCCACATGAGCGGCGCCTAGTTTTCCTAGGTCGGAAAATCGGCGCCACAGATCTCTCTTGAAACGATCAGGTTAATTGGTTGGATGCTCCGCTACCACCGCTACCACCAGCAGCGAGTTAAAGATCCGACAGACTCAACCTGTAAATCATTATGGAAACTGGGGCACCGCAAAATGCCTTTGGAAAAATTGGACTAAGTCTCACGTCTAGGGCGTTGGTTGCATCGCCCGAAAACGTTAAAATAACGTCTATCGTGCACTTCATAATGAAATCCGCATTGACCTGTTCCACGAGGCGCACAGACCTGAAGGTAATAATAATACGAGACCGTATAACCAGCCACTTCTCCGGAAACGTTGCAGTCGACCTCGTTTATGGCCTTAACCTCTAAATGTGGTTTTGACTCACGGAAATATTTCCGCGAACTTTGGCACGAGTTAATGCATTTCGTTGCGCGAGTTAATGCATTTTCAGTTATAATGTGTTTCTCTAGCGCCAACCAGCCTAAGAAGTAGTTTTTTTAATCTTTTTATCAAGGAAATAGGTTTAGTGTAAAGCGAGCCTGTTAGAATTCGTAAAGAGGATCAAGGTCCATGTGGTATCGCGCGGACAGAAGCGGTGTTGGCTACGGCGTCTGATGGTGTTTGGACTCTCAAGTGGGGGTATCTAACAGAAGAACAGACAGGATGCGGAACCAGACTTTGATCAATCATCAACGTGTTACTTTTAACGGCAGCGTGATGTTAAAACTAGAGGATAAATGTCTAGTTGAGAAGAAATGATGAGTTGATGCTCTGCTGTAAGTAAAACGAATGAGAGAATGAATTAGATCAGTAGGTGAGAACGACTGTCTATTTTCAGGACTCTCAGCCATGGCTAACAGATACCCATGTATAGCACGTGTAGACCAGGGATCGGTTGGGACGGCGTTCCGGTTCTTTTTTGACGACCGGAACGCCGTACCAATAAAAATTTATAGATTAACATGGCGCCTGAAGCCCGGCGTTCCTGTTCTTGCTTGTTTAAGACGGGATCGCTGGTGTAGACTGTATAGTGGTCTGGGCGAAAGCTGCACGTATCCGAACGATTCTCAATTGAATTAATGTTTCCTGTTGAGCTTCCGAATGAGTTGATATGGGAACTTTTTCTTAGACCGAAATGAATCATAATCGTAATCTCGAGATTTTTACAGTGCCCACCAAAGCGAAGTCGCGGGACCAGCTTAATCACAGGCGCTTAATCAAAACAAAATCGATAGGCAGAGGTCAAGATCCATAGAGTCAGACAGGCAGGCAGGAAAGTTTTTTCTAGTATGAAGTTCTTTGTACAATGCAAATACAATACAATGAAACTATTATAGCGCGCTTTAACAAGACAGGTCTTGCACAAGAGCGCGTTTCGCTACACTCCTAGTCATAGTGCAATGTGAATAGATGAGTTTCTGATTTTGTCTTAAATTGAGCAACAGATGCGCACTGGCGAACTGAAGCCGGAAGACTGTTCCATTCGAAGGGTCCTGAGACACAGAAAGCACGATTTCCAAACTTCCGGTTAAATCCTTCGCGTGGACGATCGTAGTCCTCTCGTGTTGGAAACAGAACATGGCGTAACCATGGATGGCATGTATGAGGAAGAGGTTTCAGAGTGGATGTGATACATGAGGAGGCAGATTTTGAAGGCGATACGGGCGCGGATGGGAAGCCAGTGAAGTTATTGCAGTGTAGGCGTGATGTGATCTCTGGGACCAAGACTTTTTATTAGGTGAGCGGCATTAGTCTAGAATAGGGTGCATGCAGTGGCAATGAAGGGAGACCAGATTGGACAGAGACTCACAGAGTTGCTGTATATAGTCGAGGCGAAAGATGACGAGAGCCTGGATGAGAATACGAAGGCAAGTTTCCTCGAGGAAACGTTCCACTTGTCGGATTCGGCGAATGTGGAAATAGCATGCTCTGGCGACGGAGGAAATGTTTTGAGTCATGTTTAGGCTGCAGTCAAGCAGTACACCGAGGTCATGAATCACATCAAAGGGTAGAATAGCGCAGTTTGTCTCGAGATTAAGACTTTTCATTTTGTTTATCGTCGTCCGGTCTGCTTCGACGGTCAAAACCAAATAAGTTCTGTTTTGGTGCATGGCATTTAGCTTCAGACGAATGATGGCACGTTCATGTTTTGCGGGTATACAGAGACGCATATATATTATAGTTACGGAAATATTGATGAGGAGAGCGAGGATCGGATATAGACCTACTCTGATCCTCTCGAAATCTGACTCGGACCTCCCTCGGACTACTCTTTTGGACAACCCCTATGACTAGACGCAGCGCTCGTGAATAAGTTGGTGCCCTGCGCTTGGCTTTCGAGTGGCGCTTTAGAAGTTTGGAGATTACGATTACGATTACGATTACTCTGATACCGGCTGAGAATGCGAACCGACATTCATACTTATTTGGCTTTTCATTTAGAATCTGTGAGACTTAGATACGACGCGCCCATGCAGAGCTCCTATATTGCAGATCTCCATCCACTCGTCCTTCTTGTTCTGAAAACTTTCCGTCAGCCTCTGAACGCAAACCCAGCCTTGCCACTCGTAATTTTGCCAGACCATCCAACTGACTTTTGTATTAGTTAACGTTCCATTATAACGGTGGCTGCACTACGTAGATCTACGGTAGCATCTGAACATCTTTGGCCCATACCATTGACATGTGTGGCACGGTGGCCGACTGTTTAGAGCGCTCGGCCTGCAACGCGGAGAGTATACAGGTTCGAGCCTCGCCCAAGGCAATTAATGTATAGGGACCTTGAACAAGTCCTTCACTCACAATTGCTCTGTGCCATCGATATTCTGTCTATGGTCGTGTGCACTTTTGTGGAAGGAGAGCAATATAAAAAGACACTGGTATTGTATTGCATCAAATACATTTGTATAGTATTGTATATCAGGCTGTAGTGATAAGAACCAGTTTTCCTCTTTCGCACCCACCTGTGCAAATTTCTGTAAGCACCCACCTCCCGACCGACGAAATATTGCATATCATTATATTCGTTTTATTGAGAAAAACAAATCTGACAAAAACGCAGAAATGCTGACCTGAGTGATAATGGAAAATAAAATTTAATTAGAAAATTTTAAAATAAAGTAGTAAATGTTTTTATATAAGGTTCTGGGAATAAATTAAGAGTTGTCTTTGGATGGGAGAGTATCAACGATCAACGATTCAAAGTATACAGGAATCATTTCTGTGGGACTTCAGCAGATCAGTCATCACAGCCAAAGAAAAGCACGGGTCAAAAAAACCTGACACGCGGATAAGGAATAGGCAATTGGACTGACATGTCCTCGTAGCAAGGGTGATTACTCCGGAGTTAATGCAATGTGAGAACGTATAGGCTACTTTTATTTTATCCTCTCACCAATTAAGACCTAGAGCACACAACCATACTCTCCCACCCAAAGACAACTCTCATTTTATTCCCAGATCATTGTATAAAATATTTACTAGTTTATTCTAAAATCTTATAATGAACATTAATTTTCCATTATGACTCATGTTAGCATTTCTGCGTTTTTGTCAGATTGTTTTTCTCAATAAACGAATATATATATATATTTGTGGGACGATTGCCGCTCACAAATTAATCAACCTTCTGAAAATAAATAGATAGTATAACGCCACTTCCAGGGCTGCCGATAGAAATTCCGGGCCCCTATTCAGAGCAGTCAAGGGCCCCTAACTATCCTTAGACTTTATGAGAATTTTTTTAAAAACAAACTGAAATAATAATAGTGCGGGTACAACCCATCAAAATTATATTTATATGCAACTATTGTAGTTAAGTGTCCGTAATATTATATTTTAAAATGCATAAATCATAAACTTTGTACAACTGATTATAATATTTTTCATAAGTTGATTGCTGGGCCCAGCCCGGGCCCCTAAAAGTCGCCGGGCCCCTGCGTTTTTGCACCCCCCCTGCCCCCTTCTCGGCGGGCCTGGCCACTTCGCTTTATTTGTCGAACCTTCTAGACGCTAAAGCTGACTGACCGGGTTGTACTTATAGGCCTACTGGAAACGTCGTTAAAAGTTGACCGCGAGTGTTTTGGAGATTGGGCCAGCAGCTATGTGCCATCGAGTTTAAAGTCTAGACTAGCTGGTAAACTGGGCGGCAAACTCCAGTCTAGAGTCTAGACTCGTAAATTATATCACACAGCTAAAGTTTATACGCATCGTTCCACCTACTCAAAGAGCTACTTAAGTCATGTTAACCATGAAAAACCAATCATCCGCTAGAGCTGCCTTTCATTTATGTTACCACTTCACTCGAAAAGATGTAACAGGGCAAACTAAAAGGTCAGCGTTTACTGCCCGAGGGAACAGAAAATCCTGAGAAGAAACCTTAGAAGCTTGTGTTGTTATGTAAGTTACACAAATTACAGAGGTTTATTTGAAGGAAGTCAGTACCTCAAGCTAATGGCTATTAGCTTGGCTTGTCTTCGATCAAAAGCACATCACACGTTACCTTGGTTGTTGGATGTTCGTGATAACTGCGGTCTATCCACTGCATGGCCAACCTCGCAACAAGGACGATTGATTGCTTGTTACATATAGCCAGCGAATGCTACCCGAAGCCTGGAACCATGCCATTCTTAGCATAACTAGACCCCTTGCAGATTGGTTCAATCCCCAATATATCAATCAGAAGAGAAAGACCGACTTTTCGGTGCAGCGCTCGTGAATAAGCTAGTGCCCTGCGCTTAGCTTTCGAGTGGCGCTTTAGAAGTTCGGAGTTTACGATTACGATTACGATTTTCGGTTGTCCGAGTGTTGACAACAACTGGAGCCTGTTGCAACGGCGAGGGATACAACACCAGAAATTCCTTAGGGTCAAGATCAACCGGGTCATGGCTACACTGGATACAGGCCATTTCTAACTGCGGTCTAACTTTGTGGGGCGCGGTGGTGTAGGGGTATGTTCTGTGCCTTGCAGCCGGAGGGTTGCGGGTTCGAATCCACCTCAAACCGCCGTGTAGGGACCCTGGGCAAGTCCTTCACTTGCAATTGCTCATGCGCTTCGGCGTGAAACTCCGATTCAGTGTCCGCGCTGTAGTCGGGAGCGCCTCTGAATGGGAAATCTGGAAGGGGTGCCACAAGTGCTCATACATTATATACCTAGTTTTTAATCGTCAATGAAAAACACAAAACTATTCATATTATCGAGGTACAGAACAACAGCGAGCCGAAGTTGATGGAGTGTCTACTCAAGAGGGGCCTAGCTAATAATTGACTGTCAGGGTCGACAGGGAACAGAGCAATGAACAAGCAACAGATATAGGCCTACAGACAGTAGTCAGAGATAATTGCGTAGCAAAGGTAAACTTCAACGAGGCCACGCACATCCTAATCATCCCATAATTATATTGTTAATGGCAGGTAATATAAATGTTTAACTACTAATAAACTAAGTACAACGTAATCGCAGACGAAAATGACAGATGTATTGGGAAATCACAAAGCATATTATTGTTCATCAGTAAACGTTAAGGCCTAGATTGAGGACACCCGTTTCCCGAGCATGCAGATCGATCCTCTCAGAGGGAAAATCAGACGACGACCACTTACCCATTATCACGAATAGCTGTCGGTCGGTGGGTCCCTCCCTGAGTCAGTGGAGCCACGGAGCAGAAACGACGCCGACGGTCGACCGTAAAACCATCTTTGCACAGTTCCAGCTGTAGTATCCCAAGACCAGCCAGCCAGCCAGCCAGCCAAAAACCAGGCAATCAAGCGTCACTCGTCTCTTCTAACCAACTGTAGACGTTCCACCAAATATTTCTCGTCAAATCGCAACTAGGTCAGGCTAGCCATCGCCACAGAAGAAAAACCGGAGAATTCTCTAAGTTCGTCGGCTAATGAGAAAAACTGCCCAAAATAGCCGCTTCCATGGAAACTCCTGCAATCGGACGGACGCGCTTTGAACACACGCTGACCCGGGCCAAACAGTCCAGCGGCAGTCGGGCTATAGTACGGCTGTGGGCAGCAGCAGCAGCATGCGGTGAAGCAGCAGCGGCGGCGGCCTACTTCTGATACACAAGCCGGCGGATTCTAAGCACCAAAACCTTAACACTTTACGGCAAGTCTGGAGCGGAGGTGGCTGCTGCAGCGGTGGCAACGTCTGCAGCCCTATGAAAGTGCACGAGTAATGAGTTTGCAATATATAGGGCTACTACAGCCGCAAGGGTAGCGATGGCGGGGCGCATATATCCGACGCACACACAGGCGGACCTTCCACTGACCATATGCACGCACCGTTCATGCACTTCCCTTCCGGCAACGAATACGGCCCTTGGTGGTGGCCCTCTGACGGCCGAGACTTGAGACCCAATTAAAGAGCAGGTACACGCGAAAAATAGTCCCTCGGATGCAGAGTATAGGTCGGTGCATAAAGGAACTTGTCTATGGTTGCAGCCGTGGTTTAATAAACAAACGACACCGACGCCTACACGTCGTAGACAGAGTCCACGCTCACAGCCCGACCAAAGTAGTCCTGCGTCAAGTAGTCGAAGCGTCTAACCAAGGACACCTAGCGACCAAACAGTCTGGTAAATATCGAGGTTCGTTTAAATCGCGTCGAGCTGGCGAGACCTCCTCGGCATGCGGTCCAACGTCAGTCGGTGAGGAGACCACGCCATGTGTTTAACCGCGTATATTTAGACGGATGCGTTTGCGAAACTGCCACACTCTATCCAACAATGGCGAATGGAAGATTTTACCAGATGCTGGACGTTTATTAATCAGTTTACCGACGTTATATATGGGTCTATGGTGCATCTACATGCATCTATTGATCTATATATATATATATATATATATGTAAATGTAAATATGTGCAAAATCTGAACACTTATTTAGCACCTTTCTAATACGTGTCAAACGCGCTGGGTAAACACTATTTAACAGCTACATGGTCTGCAGCAGGAATGACAGCAAAGGTTTATGCTCAGAAATTTATTCAATGGTACAATTCCTCAAAAAATGGATAAGAAAAACGAAAGAAACTCGACCAACTCCAGATAACATATTGTTCACAATAGTTAAACTATGGATCTTGCTTTTTGGCAATAAAGTACTGAACAGAAACTAAATGATTGCTTCAATAAACAAAACCCGAAAACAGAATTATACCTTCGACGATCGAATTGAAACAAGAAAACTCATAGAACGGTAGGCATTCCAGATAACATTGTTCGCAATAACTAAACTACACATCTTGCTTTTTGGCAATAAAGTACTAACCAGATAGTCTACTAAATGATCTATTCAATTCCAGTAAGCTACTATATGATCGATTCAATTAACAAAATTAGCAAAACCGAAAGCAGAAAGTTTTTTCGACGATCGAGTTGAAACAAATTCATATAACGGTAGGCATCCCTTAATTGAACGATTTGCTACAACCCAGCGGGTTATGCAGTTGAGTAGCCTATACAACGAATTCCAACATTCTCTCGACAATTATAATATACCTAGTCATTCATTTCCTTTGAATCACTGAGGTGACTTTGATCTCTTGCTGAAACAGTTCACAAAGCAAAAACAAAACTATTATTACTCAATCTAGAACGTATTATTTTCATGATAATAAATTTCAAAAGAAATTGATTATAATCGAAAGTGAAAAATTAAGCATTCACTGCAGTTATTCTTCTTTTAGCCCCTATCAACAAATAAAACATGACATATCAAAAGGAATCAACCGAATTTCTTCCAGTAAGCTTCGAGTGCCATATATTCGTGGAATTTAATTTGACAAAACGTCAACGACAGCTTGAAAGGCAGGTACTCGACAGACTTACTGGCTCCATCCAACATGTTCAGTGCTGACAGTGCAGGTATATAGACTGCTTGGAGGTCATATCACACTTTTTAAGTGGAAATGTACGATAAATCCTAATTATGTTGTTCAAATCAAAATCCATATTCTCAATCCAAACGTCGCCAAAGACGATGACGCTGGATCACATCCCGTGTACGGGAATGAAGTGTTAGCGACTTCATTTCCTTAGCCTCGGCATACGAGGGCGGGTGGCCAGTCCTGTCCCTTGCCGTCTCATCTTCCCACCGACAGTGTGTAGTCACTCGGTCAGTGTACTCACTACAGCCGAGTTGGCTGGGGGGCAGATGGAGCAGAAATCTCGAACCAAATTACTGCACTGGCGAAGATTTGAACCCCCGACCTCTCGTCTGACAGTCCTGCACACTATCGAGCAACCCAAGTACCCAAAGAACAACTACTTTAGTAAACTGTTATATTGCAGTGCTGCGGTTCTAACACAGACTAAACATCTTCTGAACCACTTAAAATTCCCTTGTTTATGTTATGTTATGCTATGGTCTTTGAAAGAGTTCAGATAACAACTAACCCAGAGAATATCGACGTGAAGGCGTAGACGCACCAGACTGTGATTTCGTTGATTTCCCAAGCAGTGAACCAAAGAAGTTGGCCAATTCAGTCTGAACCGGCTGCAAATAGAACAACAAGTGGTCGACTAATTTTTGTGGCTGAATTAACAGATTCGACGATAACAATAGTCGTTGTTTCACAGATATCTATTGGTAATTTTAAACTTCCTTCCCAATCCGTTACTGTAGTTATGTTACGTCTGTACGCATGTACATTATACATGTATGTAAACAGCTTAACCTAATACAAGTATAATATACGTACAAAAGTTGTACATGGATCACTTGTCGACAGCATTCTGAATCTGCATGTACATACGTACATAATTTTTGTTTATATGCAACGTCTTTAGCGTACGTAGGCTACGTGTGTAGGCCTACGCAAGCACGTATTATTCTACGCATGTAGGCCTACTTACGTACTTCGCATATACGCACGTACGTATGTAGACAATGTAGGTGTGCATGTGTGCATAATCATCATACGTACCTACGTAAGGGCTACCCTGCTGTTAGTTGACTGTGATGCGCCCTTGTAACGGCATGGCTGTGTTACGGCGCCATATAAATTGTCACTGTTATTATGCATGTATGTGCATATGATATGCAAGCCTGTCTTTATTCATGTCTTATTTGTCATCACCTTTGAATCCGGTGTCGTCGCCGGTTCAGGTTTTGGTGGTGTCAAGTTGCCTTCTGCTTTCACCAAGGGACTGTTACTGCCAAACTGCAATAGACACCGATATACATATGGTTCAGGTAGGGAAGATTAACAACACGTTAACAGATGAATGCAGAATTGTTATGCGACTATATCATATATGCACACACATACGTATGCATATATCTACGAGTGCATGCCTGCAATATGTATGTGTGTATGTATGTGTGCATATATATAGGCCTATATATACCGGTACACATTATGTTTGTAAACATACATAAATGGATAGCGTATTATGTTGGTGGCAATTGAGATTGGTAGAAGCATATATACAACATACACGAGCATAAAAACTGCAGAGACACTGGACAAAACACATTTCACGTACCCCATCAAACCTCAACTGTTTAGGGGATAACTCCGTTCGCTTCTTACCCATCCACGCCTCTGAACTCGACACGTAGGTGTATATACGCAACACAAGATGCAAAATTAGAAATCTCTGGCATCATAAGGACACTGTTGTCGACTCAACATCACTTTGGAGAGAAACGTCTCCGATCGACGCTCATGCAAATGTATTATGGTTTTCATAGCGACCGTAGGGAAAAGACTTGTAATATGGGCCACTGTGTAATATGGGCCTCGACTGCATTTCCTATAGCTATCACGTCTGCGGAGAGCTCTTACAGTGGGAAACCATCCGTCTACCGCATGGAATAAATAAAACCATTCAATTGTTGTGAACAGCTTCTAACCCAGGGGTGGCCAACCTTTTTGGCCTACGGGCCACTATGATTGTTGGTAAGCACGCGGCGGGCCGCAAAATGTTTGTCCTGAAGCCTCGAAAGAAATACATATGTTTATATCATATTTTACAAGATGTATAAAAACAGGTACGACTACATTAGGTCACTAGAACTTACAACACTAGGCTAAATCTTTTAGTGTTTTAGACATCATCATTATGCAGTATTTTAGTAGTGGACAAGTAAGAAGGGCAAAATGAGAAACAAAATTATTTAGAAAGGACCGTTGTGAACAGCTTCGATTGCCCGCGGGCCGAGTGTTGTAGTTCTAACCGTACCCACCGTTTCTTTTTTCTTAGTGTCCCGGTCCATTAGCAGCGATTGAAGTCGAGCAAGAAAAATTTGTTCGTCTTCCGCCTCAACCAGCTCAGGCATTGGCCTCTTCTGAGGTGTCCGAGGTAGAGACTGCACCTTAAATCAGTCATCGGTCTTTAAAAACTCATGGCAAGATATCAAAACATCGGCATTTCGCTGCAGCATGCCCAACTATGGCTCATATGGCTCAATATTCATATTCATATAGGACCCATATGCCCAAATATGGCTCATATAGGACCGATATGCCCAAAAAAGCTCATATAGGATCCATAATGCACAAATATAGCTCATACAAGACCCATATGCTCAAATAGGGTTTGCATAATACGGGTTCCACGTATTATCCTTGGAGATGCTGGCAGGTATAAAAAAATTCAATCAATCAGTAAATCAACCAGCAATCCACCGATTGATAAATCCAATTAAGCGTGTTACGCCGTTAGTATAATTGGTCTCAACATTTTTACTGTGCTTTTGCGACGAATTGCAGGACTCAAAATCGCTAACATTTAAAAATCATTCAGACTAAAATTAGTCTAACACCGCATGTGTTTCAGCTTAGCAAAACGTTGGCAATTTCCGTTTTTCAATACAGTAATTTTTTTTATGTACTCTCACAGTTAACTTAATCATTCTGACAAAATAAGTAGGTCTAATCTTACGTTTATGCCATTGGTAAACATATAGATCTGGCGCTATATAAAATGTTTTATACGTGGATTAGGCCCATGTATGCAGCGCCATAAATGTTTTTTTGTGGAACCTTCCATCTGCATGGAATGACCTCCCGCCACTGTTCGCTTTCTGTTCCAGTCCCAAGCCTGGATGAAGGAGGAGGGTGACGCTAATGATCTTTGTTATCACACAGTGTCGTTAAAGTTGTTAAACTGAAACTACTACTACTAAATCCTGTGGTAATTATAGCGAGGGATAGTCAATGAAAATACTGTGCAGAAGGTTATAATAAACAGGGAAACCCAAATCAACAGAAGCAGACGATGTCCAACCTTGTCCAGAAACACTTTGCACCGATCTTTGTTGATTTTTATTGCACCGCTTCCAAACAGAACTCTCCGAGACTTGAACCCTCGATTCCAGTTGTTGGGACTAAATTCACAGCAAAGCGTTCAGTTAGAAAGACAAAATCACATGAATATTTAAATCAAGGTTGAATTAAGCTACGTTATATAGGCTACAGTAGCCTAATATAATGGAACTTTTATAAGGTTTTCGTAATGCCCCAAAAATTTTATTAGACGATCGATAGGCATTTAATGCCTATCGATCGTTGACCTCAAAGTACAGCATCATCTGTTAGTAGTTATTGCAGTGGGCCGATACTTCTACAGCCATAGCACACACATACACGCACAGAAACATTTTTTGTTGGCAACGTTGGGACAACATATTGTCGCAATGTGCGAATGTTGGCTGGGAAAATGGGCTGCCTACTACATGTTTATCAGCTCCTTTAGGAGGAGTTTCAAGCTCCTATATGAAATGTTTGCACTTGCATGCATATAGTATATATATATATATATATATATATATATATATATATATATATATATATATATATATATATATATATATATGCTGCACGACATCTCTGCAGTAATCCGTGTGCTGTCGATCGAAGTCGTTAAATAAAGGAATGTGTCTTAGCTTAACTGAAGGTCTGGCGCTAATCAACTATCCGTTTACAGTTGTGCTCATGTAAGACTTATACCTGAAAATAGAATCCACAATGTCCATTTCATCCTCAACTTTAGAGAACCTTTGGTTGGTGACCCACTCGTCGGTGTATTGGTACAGAAGCCGACAGTTGATGTCGTTCACGGCAGATGTGTGAACCAGAGCAGCGCCGTCTTAGTCACCCGCAGTCAAGAAACATTCACGCGTTGACCATGCAATTCAACTTTCACACAACTTTCATGCTCTTAAAAGTTCTATTTCTAGATTATGTTCACATTACAGTGTCGCCTTATGCGTGTCGAGATTTTCAAAGGCAATGGCCAAATTTTGTGTTGCATGTCTCTACTCTAAACGAGCACTTCCTTCTCAGGGTAAAATTAGTTTCAGATCGTTATTATTCTTATGCGAGGGACGCGGTGCATGGTGTAGCGGTATATTCTGTGCCTGATAACCGGAGGGTCGCAGTTTCGAATCTACCTCATGCCACTGCGTAGCGACCTGTGGACATGTTGCTCACTCATAATATAGTCCGTGAGGAAGGCAACGGGAAACCACTTCACTCAAATCATCCCCGGTGGCAAAAAAGCCAATGGACCTGCATTCGATCAGAGAACTCGTCATCATCATTATTCTTATAAGCAGCATATCAGTTTCCAATGGCCAAAAGATCACCATGCAACCACAAGAGCTTCTTCCCTCCCTCTGCCTTTATTTCGCCAGCTACTGAATATCGTGTTCTTATGCTTTCAAGTCGGAAGTGACTTTTGCGAGTTTTCTTAAAGAAGCTTCAGTAACGACTACATTTATTATCTTTAGAAATAGAGAAGAGATGAGTGAGGTGATTTCCCGTTGCCTTCCTCTGTCCTCATATACCAGCTCAGTAAATATCTATAAAACAGTGTGCTTCCACCAAAGATAAAACGCAGCTGCATTCTCAGATTGCCTAACTTATTCTTTCATCAGTTCCTCCCCGTTCAACCACAGTCCTCTCGCCTGCAACCGTTCACTCGGCACAATAATTGATGGCATATGGATCTCACCTCAAGACACCTGCTGCTCTCAACAGACTTATCCGTCGAAGGATGGCCTCCTTCCTGACCACCTGGAGTTTCACACAAGTGTCTGATTTTGACACATCATCGGTTAATGTTTCATGCATTACCGAGAGGCGCCACATAAATTATTAGTTATCCAGTGGAAATAGAAAAAAATCGATCGACCAAAGAATGATGGAAGGCAATCGAGTTCTAGATAGAAGGTTTGAAAATAGGAATCATATGGCACTGTTGCAATTTCCCAAGGATACGGTTAATACAGAAATCTTGCAGCTGCTTCTGCATGAAATCAAAATGTTCATCTTGAAAGCCATACTCGCCTACCAGTGACGACATGGCATCCATCTGCGATCAAAACAGAACATAAATATTTCAATGTTATGTTTCCGTTTATAATATACAGAAGATATGAAAAAGATTATCACCTCTTGAAAGCACATGACCGTTAGTTATTGATCGTTAACGCAATATAAAGCAAAGCTCTGTACGCATTCTATTGTTGCCAAACCTTCCAGGCTTGATCCAGCTGGGCCGACCATTATGCTCACTCCACCGTAAAACGAAGCGATCATATAGTATTATCTCGTGAGCGGAGTCGTCCTTCTGGAGCGATCTTCCGCAGCAATCCGAACCTCACTGCCAGAAATGGCCCAAGAAGCATTTTCTGATAATTATCTGTAAGATGTCTATTGTTTTCGATCTGCCGGGTAGCAATGTAAATGTACATCTACACGTTTTTGCTATTGCGGCTTCATGGCCTCGACCCTGCTCAGTTTTCAATGATTTGATCTAGTGCCTGCTGCCATTGTTTTTGAATGGGTGTCACGCCATTTAAGGTCACCGTGCATAGACCGTGCTAGACAGAGATTCAATTCTCCGAAATAAACCACCATCGGAATGGGCGCACCGCCATCTATCTCGCAAGGAGGTGCATGGGACATACATGTAGGCTACGCTATAAACGCTGTAGCTAACTGGGCCAGTGCAATGATTCGATGTACATTGTACTGTATTGCATTTGAAATTTTTTAAAGCGTCTTTAACAGTACATTCTATTCTTATAGGTTGTTCTTCAGGGCGCTCTGAGCATTCTTACATAGTGAAATATTTTATATACGCTACGAGAATTCAAGGAAACTCTTTTGGCTCATAAACCTGTTACTTTCTTTCACGTCAAACTGGTTTAACCTGAGTTTCCGATTCAGAACATTTGCATAGCATACATAGGCTAACAAAATGCAGCTTGCGTGCACAAACCTTTGTAACCACGACGATTACGGGAAGTCCGAGATTAACTTTCACTGCACCGAGACCTGCTGAAGATGATATTCCACCACGTTGAAAGAAATGGGAAGTCGCTAAGATAAGAACAACGAAAATAAGTAAATACTAAAGTATTCATGAAGACAGTCTCGTGATTCTTCATTTCTCATAAAAAACAGTTAATTTCTGAAAATTTCTAACCTATGCGAAACCTCGTATATATTGAGCACTACTGTGGGAATGCACAAAGCACCAGCCACTGGTCGCCTCGGGTTACTATCGGTGAGCATGTCTAGATGACGGTGACGCGTCAGTAGAATTCAGCTTATAAGTTATAAGCACAAAGGACAAACCTTTGTGACAGAAGTATGTAGCTTACCTACGTAAATACTATATAGAATAAATAAGATTTTAATACGCGGTGTATGTCTTCTATTACTTATAATTAGTTTAGTCTGATCTTAACAGCTGTACAGTGTAAAATAACAAACGTCTGTGTCACAAGCGCACACTCAAACGATGATGCTGACCCTGACCTTATCATACATCGCAAAGCAGATAGAGGACAAAGATAGCTATTAAGATGATGGTCATGTTTTGGTACAAAATTCCGATTTCAACAACTTGCCTAACCCACAGCATATATAGATAGTAAGCAAGTAAGTAAGTATATCCTTTATTGAGAAGCACTAGCAAACGAACAGCACTGTACATGGCTTAAGATTAATACATTCAAACAAATAAACAAAAATTAATATATAAAACCAAAGAATTGAATTAGAGGCTTTTTTGTTTTAGTATACGGTACCTGGAGGTTTTTTGAATGCTTCCTTCGACAGACCAAACGAACGGATATGTTCCAGAAGCTGATTGGCGTAATACTCGAGACAAAGGGTGAGACTCTGGGGCTTATCCGCGGGCGTTACTAGAAGCACCATTGTATCCTCCATCCGGTCTTTTGTCAGAGCAAACTTCAGAACGCGAGTCTTTTCCTGGAAATCTCTGCTCCCATTCAAAACCCAAACGGAAAGCCGAGTTTGACCTGGGCAGCAACAGGCAATAGCACAACTACAAGCTTACAGTACACCCAACTTCTATAGGCGAAGTCCTATGAAGTGCTAGCGATGGTGAACTAGTTTAATCTAATGTAAGATAGTTCTAACAGGGATGGGCAGTAATTGAAATTACGTAATTGAAATTACTTGAAATCACGTAATTTGTAATTTGCAATTTGTAATTCAAATACATTTTTCTGTGTATTTTGTAATTTGAAATTATTATTTCATGTCCCAAAGTAATTTGTAATTTGTAATTCAGTTACATATCTCCCCGAGTAATTTGCCCATCCCTGAGTTCTAATGGTCATGGTCCAAGTAATGGTTCATTTTCTTCTCAACATCCGACCTCGTCAGCGATGACAATCGTCACCTGTTGACCAAAGCAGAAGATCATCTAACGGAAACCGACAAAAGAGAAAATGACACAAGCAATTCGTCACCAAGTGAACACAGATTACAATTAATTATACAGCCTAATTATCCAATTGGTTTATTAGCCGAATGCAGTTCGCACTTTCCCGTCTCCGTCGCTTCTTCCAAAGAAATCTGCATTCACCTCCTTCTTTCCGCCTATTTCTGATTATTTGTGTAAACCAAATCACCAAGTACTGCACTTTGAACCACATAAACCGTTACAAAATCTTCATTCTCCACCGACCCTTGCGAGCGTTTCTACACAAGCCAAGGTCAATTATCTATCTATTCTTGTTGCTTCCAAAGGTTGAGGACGAATCCTCAGTTTCCTCTGAAGGATCAAGATTCAAATCAAGAGAACAAACAATGTCAGCGCCACTATACGAGCGGAGATGTCACCGTTCAGCATTTTAAAGGTGCCGTGTACAACACTTGTTATCCAGTTCAGGGCAGTTATACAAGGAATTAATCTAAAAAATTAAAAAGATCATACCGTGTTTAGTGCTTAATATTACAATTTACCATCAAGAAAATCGTTAGGCGTGATAAGCAAGTAAGTAGCGCATTGTAAACACGCCGTATGCCTATCAGATGCGTGAGGAATCGCAGGGAGTGAAGTCGCGCCTGGACAACCCCTCTGATAAGACGCAGCAACGCTTGCGAATAAGCTGGTGACATGCGCTTATTAGCTTATGAGTAGCGCTTTGCTGTACCTTTGATGCCGTGGAGATCTCTGGTTGCCACGTAACCGTACATCAGCGGTGATCCAGCGCACCAGGATTTTACCGGAAACACATTTCGGACTAAAGTCGACTTTCCACTCGCCTCGTCGCCTGTCAGAGAAAATTTTGCAACAAAAAATTATCATGCTTCAATCGAGTGTAATTAACATTTTCATGCCTGGATCTGGTAAGATCAACTCTCAAATTCCTCAAACTAAATGGATCAGAACCAGCACACAGAAGCACACAGTAGAATAGTTCGGGTGAAGAATCAATAATGAAACGCCACAGACTAATTAGATCAGAACCGTTAGAAGAAAAAATAGTTCAAGAAAAACTGGCCTTAGCTTGCACTTAGAAGCTAAAATAGGTGTAGCTTAACTTGTTAACCCACAAATGGCGCGGGCTCAACTGTGGTTTTATAATAATAGGTACCTATATCTGGACATTTACTCTAGCGTTTTCTATAAATAGTACGTCACGAAAGCTCCAATGATTTCGACATGACATGTTTTAACGTTTAATTTATTTAGAAACTCTGCAATGCAATATATGTATATGTAAGGACTGAGATTATCACTAAGTGACAGTGTCAGACCCAGTGCATGAACTACATTCATTTGAACCTTCTCTGCCTCGAGTGAAACATATAGCAATTTAGTTGAAGATTCGACGAAATATAACAGATCATGCTGAATCTTTTTACTTTAAAAAAATCATCAACAACGTTCACTCAACTTTTAATTTATGCATAAAATAAACTGTAGGGCCTATATATTCCATTGGAAAAAAAAACAATACGACAATTTTAAAGTTGTTGACGAAGAATTAAAACTGGATAGGCCTATTAGTTACATTAACACATCGTATTTAACATTTGCAGAACAGTATGATGAATAGCGCTTACCAAGAACGATAACGTGTTTCGGTTTACACGGTTTCAGATGGTTGAGCAGCCTCGTCTCCTTCAATATGTCCTCCCTTCCAAATGGAATCACCGCTTTATTTTAAATTACAATAACTAATCGTAATTGCAAACTCCAAATGTCTAAAGCGCTACTGTATAGCTAGGCGCAGGGCTCCAGCTTATTCACGAGCGCTGCGTCGTTTCAGAGGGATTAAATTGTCCAGAGAGCGATGTCCCTTGGAGGTCAGAGTCCGGTTGCCAGAGAGATATGGGAGGAGGCAGAGGAGCTGCCAAGGCGCGTTTCGTTGAGGACGGCAAGGCTTGGAAGGCGGAGGATCGAATAGATTAGGCCATTAGGAGTACGAATTATTGGAGAAGTGAGACTTCAATTTAGAGTGGCAAGTCTGTGAGGTGAGAAGTAGAGGAATCTGAGGCAGATGACGGTTTATGGGCGGATTGGTTTAGGAAAACATCGACAACTACTCTGAAGCACAAAAATTGTAATAATTATGTGGGTGATGTTGTTATTTTTAAGGAAGCTATAGTATTAAGCGCACAGAAGAGGCGATATGTTGATTGCTGTTGTGATCATGTCACTATAGCCTACATCACACTACAGAATAGTAATCAGTCAACAATAACTACCTGCAAACTTCCAAATTCATGAAAACACTGTAAAAACTTGCAATAAATTATTAAAATTTCAGTCAGGTGTTTACATTTGTCAGATTTTAAAATAGTCCTACTGAAAATCAATTTATAGTATACGGAAAGATTTAAAGCCTAAAACTTTCGACAGCAAGCACTCAAAGGATGTCAACTAAAAATGAAAATCTGTTGTAAACGTTGTCAGTGGTTTTCACAATTCGTCACTAGGGTTCAATTGTGAACTGCTGCATATACATGTAGGCCTACACTCCAAGAATCTGCTACGCTCCGTGGCATTGCTTGCATGATTAGTTTTTTGATCAACGGCATCTCTTGAGACGCAATACTGCATCGATTGCAACTAAATTAATTTGTAAAAATTATACAATTATAGCGCTAAAGCATCTATCTGGGTGTAAGTTGTGGACTGTCATAATGTAAATCGCGTGGTAAAAATCTGATCAATCGCAAAAGTATAGTCATAGCATCAAGCTCTTACTTTGCTGCCTTAGCTGCCTAGTTGCTTACCCTAGGGCTACCAAGCTTTTTTGTAACACTGGCTACCAAGGGGGGGTGGTTACCACCCCCTGGATTTCGTGTTTGGTTTTACATATCATAACTTGTAATATAGCAATGGATTCAGCATTCATTTCTGCACAGAATGGTATATTTAGTTGTACATTATGTGAATGCACCTCGAAATTACATCACTTTTAACAACGGAACCCATTAATTAGCAATATTGTATATTATTGCGTACATTTTGTACTTTTTGGATAAACAAATATAAGATTATGTGTGTTTTGAAACTAATCTATGTATAAAAGATACACAATCATCCCTACACATGTTTATATAGTATAAATGTACATCCATACATATATATCCATACATATATATCGGTGTACGTTGTAATGCTGTATTCAGGCATTTTCACACAGATTACGCGTATTATTATTTATTTTGATCACTTCCGGTATTCAAAAGACAAAGATGGTATGCAAATGAAGCCCTACATTCCCTCTAAAGAATGGTATATTTGTTTATCTTCCAGGAAGACAAATGAATACGCTACAGACAAAAACTAAGGGGGAGTGCTTCCATTCAGCCATTTTTCACACATATTACGCGTATTATTATTTATTTTGAGCACTTCCGGTTGTCTCAGGTCAACTCAGTGACCATAGAAATGTAGCCCCACATTCCCTCTATAGAATGGTATAATTTGTGTCTCTTAATATTAAATGACGGATAAGATATAGTCGAAAATCTAGGGTGGTATCCACCCCCCCGGTACCTCGGGTATATTGGGTATAACTTTTGAACAGTGTGAGATATCATCTCACATTTTACCTCAAAACGTGTGTAAATGAACCCCCTACAGCTGCCTAAATGGTCAAATTTTTATTCCATACGGAAAAAGTTTGAGATGAAAAAACCTAGGGGGGTGGCAACCACCCCCCCCTTGGTAGCCCGAGGGTTAATAAATTGGGAATCCATTATGTTCTATTATATTATTGTCCTTTATATTATACTAGTCCTGAATTCTCGTGGACAATTTAGCTTGTCCGAGATATATCATATAGGCTACTACACAGATGGACGATTCATCTCTTCTTTAATATGTGCACATGCAAATTGAGTGCTATTGCTGTTGTCCCCAAAACATACATCCAGCCTGCAAGTCACATTGTAGTCACAATCTATGCATATATAGGGCCTACGTGGTTTTATCTATATACTTTTATCTATATAAATTAATACTGCTATATAAAAATTTATCTATTATATTAGGCCTACTGCTATAAATCAATATTCTACTACTGATGTTCAGTGTTTCCTTCTCTCCACAAAGTATTCCAAAGTAGTTACAGGACACAGAATAATAGGACAGGGCTGGTTTTAAGACCGATTTGAAAAGAAGCTATCACAGGAAACAACATTTAAAAAATAACTTTTATTCATGCATCACAGTGACAAGTGGCTTGGGGTCATTTTGACCCCCACTGGTAGTCAGTGGGTGCAAAAATACTGGTAGTTCTAGGGTTAAGCAGCGTACGCGAATGTTGTTTAACCAAATCGTGGTCTCCGTGTCGTCAACATAACTGTGAACAGTTGTGAAACAGAATGTAAGCCGTGTACTTTTTTTATCTGCGAGTGATCCTAAAGAGACAGACAAGGCATACTAAATTGATACATACGAGAAGGGGAGGAAGGGGAGAGCTGTGAAGGAGAATTGAAGCGGTGAGGGAATGGAAAATGGGAGAGGTAAGGGAAGAATGAGAAAGGGAATGGAACAGAGCAGGGGAGGGGAGTGGTCACCACCATTTGTGGGGCATGCTGCAAAGTTACGTCCTTAAAGCAAGACAGAGGTGAGGAAGAAGGAAAGGGAAGAGAGAAGGGAACATTAGGCTTTCCACTCGAAACTAAAGTATCTCCTCTTCAAGAACTCTTACCCCGACTCAACTGATCATCTACCTTCAAACTCTCGACGTAAACGACACCCACCTTAGCAGCTACTCTGACACCTCTGATCCTCTGGAAACCGGACTCGGACCTCCTTCGGACTACTCTCTCGGATAACCCTTTTGACTATACGCAGCGCTCGTGAATAAGCTGGTGCCTTGCGCTTGGCTTTCGAAGAAGTTTGGAGATTACGATTACGATTACGAACATGGAAGAGGAGAGGAAGGAGGGAGGGAGAAGAGAAGAAGGGGAGAGGAGGGAGTGGTCACAACCACTTTCTGCGGCAAATTTACGCCCTTAAAGACAGTCTCAATTTATAGTCAGTTTACCAGATATTTCCTTCGCAATTCATCTTGAAATCAGGCTTCCCAGGAACAAAATAGTCGAGCGCAGTTTCTCAGAAATCTCGTAGACACGCGTCAAACTCAACACCACGTCTGCGCCTCTTCCCGCGCGCACTCCTTCTAATTTGCCGCCAACCAACCAGGGTAGGTTTTAATCCTCATTAACTGAGAACAATTCGCACAGATTGTTTTCCTTTCTAAGCCCAAGATAGGTAGCCCAAGACTTGCATCATACATTGTCAATGTCGTAGTAATTGGAAGGCTCGCCTCGGATTGTTTTAGTAAATAGGCTAATCATAGACAAAATCACAAGCATAGATTTACATTACCAGACAAAATACGCAATTTGACTGGTAATGAATGTAATGTAAATCGAAAATTTCTTAGCGCCCACCAAAGCAACGACAGGGAGACCAGCTTATTCACCGGTGGGCGCTATATCAAATCAAGCCCGCAATAGCCATGTTGGTACAGACAGACAGACAGAAACGGAAAACGAAAGACCAGAAAGAGAAAACAGAGAGACATAAAGAGAGAAAAAATAGACAGACCGACAGACACAAACATACAAGCAGCATGGTATATGCAACGCAACGCAAACAAATACAGTATATATGTATATACGGTAGCAGTTTCGTTGGGACACTTTCTTGCAATTTCTATACAGAGCACCTGTTGTGAAGTGTATGACATCGATTTTGACATACATACATACATTATGCATCGATAGGTCATACATAGCCTAGATACATAACATGCACAGTTCGTCACTTCATACGCCTCTAATGTCATATAAAACATCTCTTCAGGCTCAGGTATTCAAGGCTCTCTGATACCTTCAATATACGAACTGTCGCCCACACGTTTCTGCAGTGTGCATAGGCCCTGCTGTGCCGTTACTATACTTACTAGTGCGTGAATACGATTGCTCAGTAAACCGCTATCTGACCTACTTAACGGAAAATATTATTGTCCCTGTTGTGCGTAACTTTAAGGCAACTGGCGTTGGACTGCATACCGCTACAGGATTCTACTGACACGCAGGTATGTTCATTGTCAGGCCTGTGGGCAGAGTGACACGAGCCTGGCCTATTTTTGTCTGCTTGGGCCTATGCTGTTGACGGGATTATATTGGACAGAGAAAACAGTAAGCAGACGGACTGTTATTATGGCTGTCGGCGGCGTTAATTAAGTAAAGAAGCTGAGATTGTGTATAGCGAACAATAATAATTATAATTATGTGTGAGTGATAATTCTGATGATAAATGAGTCAAGACAGCTGTGCGTCTAAGATAATATGGTTGTCAGAGTTGGTTTTGGTCTGATGAGGCCTACAGGTCCTTTCGTCGGAACATGGCGACGGGTAAGGTTCTAAGCGCTGCAAACGGTTCGTTTTCGCTAGGTGGAGGTTTCAGGAGCATCTTCTCTTGCTGCTTTGCCACACCCACCGCCACCACCATCAGCAGAGGGAAGGAGGGAGAGAACTGGAAGAACGAAAGCTCCCCGGATGAAGGTGTAGATGGTGAGGGTAGGGAAGGAGCTGATGATAAGGCTGATACAGGTGCCAAAGACGTAAGGGAAGAGGGACGTTTGGCTGTGGGAGAGGAAGGATTCATTCAAACCAGACGGATTCGAAATCCTTCCGAACAGGACTCCACCGTCTATGACGAATTTCGTGACTCGGCGATTGACAGTGCCAGCCTAACCTCACAGTTCAACCTCAGAGGTAAGCACCCGTCATGCATGCATACGCTACATTCAGCCTCAGTTCTTCTGTGAGTTAACTAGTGGCGCTATATAAAGTGTCTTAAAATAAGCAGACAAACAGACGAAACCAACTTACGTGCAGAATACACACTTACACTCACACAAACATGCATACATGCATGCATGCATACAGACATGCATGCATACATGCGTACATACATGCGTACATACATGCGTACATACATGAGTACATTCACGCATGCATGCATGCAGAATGCATGCATAGATCATGCATACGTATAAATAGCCTATGCACACCCACGCATATTGTAGACGACTTCTGAAGTGCCAATTAACCGACCTTCAGACTGTCGACTCGCTCGATTTGTGGCGTAGCGGTTTCTTTTAGATAAGATACATAAGCTTTGATCTTGTTAACTGTAATTAATTAACACGCAGTTCAATGACAACACTGCTTCAGAGTTCGATATACAAATTCTCTACACGCACGACCCTCTTAACGACACTTGTAATTCATATATAGCCTAGGTCTAGGCTACTATCAAGTTGTATCAACGTAGTCCTGTCGCGCTCTGTACTGCATTGGCGTCGGTTTTATAGCGCCCTTACAGCCAAGTCAACAGACTAGTTCCGACTGGTTTAGACCGGTCACCGACTCATCGCTGTAATTGTGCATGTGTAGATTTTTCGAAACTTTCTGCACACGCGTGACTTTTCCCAAATATTCGCTGACTTATCACGAAGTCACTAGAGAAGGGGCTTTAAGCGAGGGAGAGAGAGGGTGACAGTGATGTTATTTCTGGACCCAAGATATCAAAACAGACCAGGTTGTTGGCTATGGTAGCTAAGAGCGGGTGGAGAAGACCTAGAGTATGATGAGTCATAAGAGTGAGAAATATTAGTAAAGTTGATTCTTACTGCGGAGCCACTGTCTAAGAAAAACCCAAGGACACGCCCCGGCCTCCAGAATCCTCCTCTCTGGAATTCTGCAACCACTCCTTAGTCTATGCTGCATCAGCTCTTTGGAATGAACTCACAAAAGACTTCCGATTGCTCATCCTCCTATCTCGCCTGTTAATTTCACCTCTCATCTATTTGCACTCTCCCTGCTGCGTTCCACTAACGACGGAAACCGAACTCTTTCAAGCTATCCTATCATGATTCAACTCCTGGGTCAGCACACAATGACCTTCATCAATGATAACCACCATTGCACCATGCTGTCTCCTCGGCTTAACCTCCCGGATTTTAACCTGGCATCGGAACGAACAGAGCTGCCTGGCTAATGTGGACTTGAATTGATATAGCGCCGGTGATGAGGTGGTCTCCCTGGCGTAGCTATTGTGCGACGCTGAGAAATTCTGAGGATTCACATAACATTACGTTACAAGAGCACAATAACGCCCTGCATCTGTCGTGATGCTTATATGTTACCTTCCAGTTACGATGGTAACTTTTGAGCTTTCAAAGAGCTTTGAAAGACGACATAGGTGCATGGTTATAGGCTGTTGATATATAATGCCACTTCAAGAGAGACTCGTCAGAGGCGATCCCGACTTAACCCAATGAAACGACGATCAAGCAGAATGGTCTTCAAGCGTTAGCGTACAGAGGGGCAAAGAGAGGCTGAAGAGATCATATCGCACATTGTTATAGGTAGCTTGTTTAAGGGGATGGGCCGACCACAGCAAACCTCTATAATACTGGACCCTGGAAGTGCGGACCGGTGGATCAACCGAATCGCCTTGCGCAGCAGAACGGAGAAATCACCAGGAGTTGGAAGAGACTGAGACCCAAGGGGTTCTTAAGACAAGATGGAGCTGATAATGAAAGACAGCTTCGGGTATCTTCATGTCGCATGTCCAATATGTTCATAATTCGGTTATGTTCATATATCTGACTAAAGTGACTATTTGCCCGTTACGCATTGCTCTATGTCCATGCAGTATATCAACCCCGCTTAAATTGCATCGGCAGCTTAGAACATTCTGACGGCAGTTCGCCCGCTGAACTCGGGCCATCATATGGTATACGTCTTAGCTGGACTGTGGTCCATATCAGCAGGTTACGCAACATTGATACGGGGCGACATTCCGGTGTGCAAACCGTATCGTAAACATTCTGTGGTCTGGTATGGCTTCTTTCAAGATCACCAGTGGGTGGCTAGAAAGAGGGAAAACACGCAATGCAATCCAGTTGAAAAGGTAGCATGCCAAAAAGCAGGTTGCTGACGATTTTTGAGCTGAACGATGGATAATGGAGGTCCAGCTAGGAATTCTGAAAGACTACTATACATCCCACGAGACATTTTACGCAGATGTGACTAGGCTGCAATGCTGTATTGGCCAGCGATTTACAGTGGAACGTTGTCATTCAGAGGAACAGAAACATAATCTATAATCAATTATTGTCAAAGATCGCTTGACGATTTTGTTGGTATGGGATATGAATGACAGAGTGAAGTTATATGCACTGGAGATTGGCAAGAGCAAATTAAGCTCCTCGACGCTTTTAAAAATGTCAAGAAGCTTCCAATCGACTATGAGACAAACAAGAGTGCAATTATACACAGTATATGTGAACTCCTCTTGTGGTCATATATACGTCGGTTAAGTTCATAAGGTCAAGGGAGTCCCAAGGCTAACCACTTAAGCGGCGTCGACTGTATACGCCCAAACCTAGGTACGCCACCGATTAGATGAGCAACATTTAAAGCAGATTGCAGCCGATTGACGGGAAAGAAATAAGGTCTGCATAAATAGCATTATCATAGTCAAGCCTTGACTATATATGAAAGCATGCGTCAGAGCTGTAGCAGCTTGTTTCAAACTGACAAGGATTGGGATTTAACTCAAGGTCATAGGAAAGAAGTAGCAAAAGACAAACTACAAAGCATAAGCTGTAAACTATAAGCAGGTAAACTACCGGCAAACAACTCCGGTGAATTTGGTTTATAGACCTGGCTATGAAACCATATCGGTATTTTAAACATGGCCGGATGGATGAGGTAAAGGAGTAGACTTCACAATGATGGCGAAATACAGGAATTTGTTCCAACAATGACATGAGTTGACTGAGGAAGTTGCATAAACGCACGTGTGACACTGAACTGAAATGGGGTCAATGACAAAGAGAATTGCAGAGAAGGCGGTGTTTGGTTTCATGTTGGTTCGCAAAATATATAGCAGTGACAGCTGCAGTAGAAAGAAACCAGATCGATTTGATGATTTATAAAAGGCAAATTCGAGAAACTTACAGCGATTACCACAGGCGGAGAATAGACTATACTGTCTGAAGTGAAGACAGTGAAGAAAGCTTCAGTTTATTTACCGATTCATAAGATCAGAGCAGTTGAAAGAGTGACTGATCGATCGATCGTATAGAGGAGGTTGGCTTATTAATGTGATGATCAATTCACTGAAGAATAGATTAAGATAAGCTTACTTCAAAACGTCATTAATACTTATGCCAAACAATGGGTTAACAAACATCACGAGATCATTCATTCATTTAAGAGATTTATATAGCGCCCCTTCAAGATTATCTATATTCAGAAATGCTCCCGACTCAACCCCGACTAAAGAGAACATGCAGTTTTGGATGAGGTTAGAGAAGAATGTGGCCGCAAGGGCTCTATGCATTAGGCGTAGATCCACAGGGAGCCCATTCCAGATTGCAGGACCAGCAACAGAAAAGGCACGGCGGTGCATAATAGATGCCCGTGAACGGGAACAAGAAGCTCAGCCTGCTTAGTGGAGCGGAAAGAACCACGGAGCTGGATGTTCAGGGTGCAGCAGCAGAGCTCCTGTAAGTAAACAGGGGTCACACCCGAGAGCCAGCGCCAGATCAAATGGCAGATGATCAAAAGTCTTGTGATCAAATGTCCGATCATATGAGTTGTTTCTTCTTTTGGTTCTCTGCCTTCCTAGCAGGTTCGTACGTCCATTGTCGCCATTTGTAACGTTGTCTGGCTCTCTCCTTCAACTTGCTGTAATCATCCTCCATCATCCAGTCCAACAACATCATTCTCAGTCTTCCTTCTGTCTTCTTGCCCTTCATTCTTCCCTCAGTTATTATAGTTCTTATATAGGAGGAGTCTCCCCTCATGATGTGTCCCAACCATTTTCTCTGTCGGCTTCTATAGAATTAGCTGTTTCATACAGAGATTAACACGCAATTCCCGCATAATGTAGGCCTGCCCATTAATAAATAGGGTAAAATAAGGTCGACATGAAAAGCCACAAGTGGTCGCTAAACACTGCATACGCCTACATAATTAATTATATTGCGCTTGTATGTGAAACAGTTCGGCTCTCGCTTATTCCGTTCAATCGAGTTAATAGCCATTTCTAGCGGGTAGGCCAACGCTTGGAAATAAAGTTTCACCAGTACGTATAGGCCTATTATACGTCTCGTGGCTATATATATATATAAACCAGTGGATATCTAATATTGTACCTCTACCACATATATATTGTATATGTTATAGGTATCCATATATATATATTATATAGTATGGGTTTATCCTATTTTATATATTTATATGGTATGGGTATATCGTATTTGGTATATTTAAGCTTATTTATGTACATGTATGTGGATACCTATAACCATATGCATGTATATGGTATATCAATCAATCAATCAATCAAAATGTTTATTTTGCAACCAAATTAAACAAAATCATCAGGTTTACATATAAATTTCAACACGGCTACAAAAAGGAGGCCCTAAAGGGATAAAGAATCCCGCTAACTAGGGACACCAAATTACAGATTACATTAGAAAATTAATGGTGGCCTTTAAAGAAAGATTATAATTGAAAACATACTTGCAGTGACCAAGTGAAAGTTAAAGTAAAAGAACAGAAAAGAAACTAAATGAGTCAAAAACAGGAAAACAAGGTAAGGAAAGGAAAGTGAAACTGAAACAATTGCTCAACACTGTTACCTGTTACCTGTACCACATATATGTGCATAGCTATACCATATACAGGATATAATGTATATATATACATGGTATAAGTCAGGACTTTTAAACAGAATTTTTAAAACTGCACAACCCCTTCTCTCTTTTTCAAAAAGCCATGGTAAATTATTATTCCCAGTGCATGGGATGACAATGACCTTTTTAGTTATTTTTAACTGCACAAAAATGCCTTTACAGCTGCACAAATGCATTTAGAACTGCACTTTTTGTGTAGAACTGCACACTAAAAAAGCCCTGGTAACCATGCACAAGAGCGTCATTATAGGATATATGTACGACAAACGATGAAATAGAAGCAGTAATAAATACGGATATAGACGGAGCGGAAGGTCGGAATGTCGAAATTAATGTCAAGGGGAGAGGACGCAGACAGGAAATGAAAGTGACACAGACGAAGATATAAAGGGGCAAAAGGGAACGAAGGAAGAGACAGACAGAGGGAGACTGAGCGATGTAGACTCGTACACAAACAGCGGATGGAGAGCGTTTAGCCGCGCGGTGCCTTATGATGATGAGGCTCAAATTAGGAATAATCATGCGGCCATCGCATCTATAATCGTTATCCCGTCGGGAAGTTGGATGATGGAAGAATGGCTGGATGTCACCACGGTGGTGGATGGGTGGATGAGTGCATATGACAAATGGCTGAATGCCGGGATGGTTAAAGTGGTTGGTGAGTGGAGCATACTGCAGGCCGGCTGAATGAAGCAGGGACCTTTTCCTTGGGGACTTTTTCCTCAGCGAGACTGCAGTTACTTGTTTCGGTCACACTCTGAATCCACCAGTACTGTAGCAGCTGCAGCAGCCAATGCCATGAGCCAGTTGGTGGTTTAGGCAAGGAGCGGCTTATATCGCTCTGCAGCACGATGAGTTTAATAATAGTGTACATTGTTTAGAACGTCAGCTGTTTGTCTAGTTGCACGTGGATGTATGCGCATAGGATTCGTGCATGAATGCGTTCACGCACACGGCGTTGCACGTATACTCACAATTTTATGGAATGCTGTGTAATGGTGAGGTGTCTAGTAGGGAAACCAGTGAGTATCTTAAGATTATTTATAACCCCTATGTCTCACGACGTGTGATCTACATTTAGGCGGGAATAATTGTCTGAGTTACCACAGCTCCAAGTTGCCTCGTACTCTATCGGTTTGCATCGTACTCTATCGGTTTGCCTTGTACTCTATCGGTTTGCCTTGTACTCTATCGGTTTGCATTGTACTCTATCGGTTTGCATCGTACTCTATCGGTTTGCCTTGTACTCTATCGGTTTGCCTTGTACTCTATCGGTTTGCATCGTACTCTATCGGTTTGCCTTTGTACTCTATCGGTTTGGCTTGTACTCTATCGGTTTGGCTTGTACTCTATCGGTTTGGGCTTGTACTCTATCGGTTTGGCTTGTACACTATCGGTTTGCCTTGTACTCTATCGGTTTGCCTTGTACTCTATCGGTTTGCATCGTACTCTATCGGTTTGGCTTGTACTCTATCGGTTTGCCTTGTACTCTATCGGTTTGCCTTGTAATCTATCGGTTTGCATCGTACTCTATCGGCTTGCCTCGTACTCTATCAGTTTACCTTGTACTCTATCGGTTTGCCTCGTACTCTATCGGTTTGCCTCGTACACTATCGGTTTGCCTTGTACTCTATCGGTTTGCCTTGTATACTCCATCGGTTTGCCTCGTACTCTATCGGTTTGCCTCGTACACTATCGGTTTGCCTAGTACTCTATCGGCTTGCCTCGTACGCTATCGGTTTGCCTCGTACACTATCGGTTTGCCTCGTACTCTATCGGTTTGCCTTGTACTCTATCGGTTTGCCTCGTACTCTATCGGTTTGCCTCGTACTCTATCGGTTTGCCTTGTACTCTATCGGTTTGCCTTGTACTCTATCGGTTTGCCTTGTAATCTATCGGTTTGCATCGTACTCTATCGGTTTGCCTCGTACTCTATCGGTTTACCTTGTACTCTATCGGTTTGCCTTGTACTCTATCGGTTTGCCTTCGTACACTATCGGTTTGCCTTGTACTCTATCGGTTTGCCTTGTATACTCCATCGGTTTGCCTCGTACTCTATCGGTTTGCCTCGTACACTATCGGTTTGCCTCGTACTCTATCGGCTTGCCTCGTACGCTATCGGTTTGCCTCGTACACTATCGGTTTGCCTCGTACTCTATCGGTTTGCCTTGTACTCTATCGGTTTGCCTCGTTCTCTATCGGCTTGCCTCGTACTCTATCGGTTTGCCTTGTACTCTATCGGTTTGCCTCGTACTCTATCGGTTTGCCTCGTACTCTATCGGTTTGCCTCGTTCTCTATCGGCTTGCCTCGTACTCTATCGGTTTGCCTTGTACTCTATCGGTTTGCCTCGTACTCTATCGGTTTGCCTCGTACTCTATCGGTTTGCCTCGTTCTTTATCGGTTTGCCTCGTACTCTATCGGTTTGCCTTGTACTCTATCGGTTTGCCTTGTACTCTATCGGTTTGCCTTGTATACTCTATCGGTTTGCCTTGTACTCTATCGGTTTGCCTTGTACTCTATCGGTTTGGCGTGTACTCTATCGGTTTGCCTTGTACTCTATCGGTTTTGGCGTGTACTCTATCGGTTTGCCTTGTACTCTATCGGTTTGGCGTGTACTCTATCGGTTTGCCTTGTACTCTATCGGTTTGCTTTGTACTCTATCGGTTTGCCTTGTACTCTATCGCTTTGGCGTGTACTCTATCGGTTTGCCTTGTACTCTATCGGTTTGCCTTGTACTCTATCGGTTTGCCTTGTACTCTATCGGTTTTGCCTTGTACTTTATCGGTTTGGCGTGTACTCTATCGGTTTGCCTTGTACTCTATCGGTTTGCCTTGTACTCCATCGGTTTGTCCAGGCGAATCAGGGACGGTTGGGAACTGTATTCCCAGTCAGGATTTAATGCAGCTTAATCTGGACAACTTGTAAACTTGTAGCTACATGTAGCTTTGGTTTGAAGTAGGCCTACATAAAAGAGTTTACAGAAATATCGCTACACAAATCATGTATAAGAATATGCTCAGACATTCGCTTAACAGGTAGCGTGGACGGTGAAACGATGAAGACGGGTGATAACTTGGAGCCAGGTGAAGAGATCAGTCACCATGAAAACCAAAATGATGACATCACAGAACAATGTAAGTAACTGCTGCTGCTTTTGTCGTTGCTGTTGTCGTTGTTGTTGGTGGTGGTGGTGGCGGTCGTGGTGGTGGTGGCACCACCACCAGCGCCACTCTTGTGGTGGTGCTGCAAGATATTCTCGACAGCTATTGTATTGTCGTAGAGTCGTAGAATCAAAAGAACACTGTGTAGTAGGCGAGTGATTGTATCTCAGTTCATTTGCTCTGCAAGAAGATCTAATGAACGAAACCTTTAAATTGCTACTAGTTACGCTCTCTACTAAACTTGGTGACGATGCCACTGATCACGATGAGGATGACGACCATAAAGAAGGAGAAAAAGAAGATTACGATGATGATGATGATGATGATGATGATGATGATGATGATGATGATGATGATGACGATGACGATGACGATGACGATGACGATGACGATGACGATGACGATGACGATGACGATGACGATGACGACGACGACGATTATGATGATGACGATGATGATGATGATGATGATGATGATGATGGCACTAATGGTGATGCTGATGCTGATGATGATGTCCTTTGAAGATGTCACGCAGGGTAAGCAAGAATCAAATGACGACGACACTGACTTCCATGCCGCAGCTCCAATCTTAATGACCAGCGGAGGAAGAACCGAAGCTGGAGAAGGAGAAGGCGGTGAAGGAGTGGCTGAAGCAGACGTCGATTCGCCTGTTGCAGAAACAGGAGTCGATCATCTGGATCCTGAGGCAGGAAAGCTGGAAGATGCCGCCGTTGTTAATGTAGGAGTACAGACAATTTTATTAAATATGCTTCATTTATCTATCTATGGAATTTATATAGCGCCCCTTCAAGATAACTACTCAGAGGCGCATTTATCATCATCATCACTCACAAATGAAATAATACTTACCCATGACATAGATTACGATGATGATAATGATGATGATGGTTCACTATGGTTGGCTGGCTTTCTGGCCGATTGACTGAGCATCTAACAGAACTTCTGACTGACTGGATGTTTGAATTGTTTGATTAGTAAGTTCGCTAGTGCGTTTATGGTCTAATTGGTGTAAATAAATTAATGCATACCCATATTGACATAATTATTGATTTATCTATTTAACTGACTGCCTCACTAATTGGATGGCTAACGGACCGATTATTATGATGTCTGTATTTGTCAATTGCTATTATATAAGAGCAAACCATCAATCGACGCCGCTAGCAAATTGTGTGTGACGGACGACTCTCTCTAGATTCCTAAAAACCGTCTCACGCGAGGCTCAAAACCACACAATCCAGACTTCAAGCAAGCACTAAAGACAATCGGCTGACCATCAGGCTGACCTGCTGACTGATTTGCTGGCTGGTTGACTGACTGGTTGGTTTATTGACTGGTTGATTGATTGACTGGTTCATTAATTGGCTTGTTGATTGTCCATCCGTCCATCCAACTATCAGTCCATCCATTTTTCCATCCATCCATTCATCCATCCATCGACCCACATACCCATCACCCACCATTGCCTTCTAGATACTGACCACCCAAACCCACGCAACCACGCAACCACACACATTTACGTACATACATCTATATACACACACATGCATACATGTACACGAGTGTCTTAGCTTCCTGTAGTAGTGTATGCATGTCTGTTTCTCTATCTGTCCAAATGTGTGTGTGTGTGTCCTGTCGCCTGTCGGTGTGTTTATATGTGCGATTTAATCGAAGCCAACGACTGCGTACGTTTACCTATGAATTTATGAATTTCTGTCTGCCTAACGGTGCCTATCCTCTTTAAGACTCTAAATAATGTTCCGTATATCAATTACAATGACGTATGTTCGTCTATCCATCGGCCTATCTGCCTGTCTGTTTGCCTATATGTCTGTCTGTCTGTCTGTCTATCTACTCTCTGTCTCTCTGTCTGTCTGTTTGTCTGTCTATATGTATGTCTGTGTATGTCTGATTGAAGGCGGATAGTGCCCATCCTCCAGTCATCCAGTGCGGTCGCGTACGCATGACCTTTGCCTATGAGTCTGGTCGTCAGAGACTGACCCTGACGGTCCACGAAGCCAGCGACATTCCAGACCACGACCGCGTCAACCTCAGCCACTCCCAAGTCCACCTACTCCTTCTGCCCGCCACGAAGAAGATCCGCCACAGGACGAAGGCCAAGACAGGAGAAAACCCGCAGTTCGAAGATACCTTTCGCGTCAAGATACCAACAGGTAACAATTGCTGGATCTCTTTTCATTAACATCATCTGCGCCTACTCTTCCTATTCTCTCATGTATCCATCGCCTTCCATGGCGCCTAGGGTGTGGAAATTGTGCTTCTGATAAGAAATCCTTAGCAACACTTGGTTTGTGTTTGCTTACTCACTCAGATCTTCACTGTATAAACTGTTCCATCTTTATAGCCCAAAAAGCCACTATACATGTACGGTAGTGGTTCTTCGCTCGAGCTACAGACTTTTAGTTTAGGATTCCTCTTGAAATAGCAAGGGTACTGGTGATCAGATGTGTTGTGAAGAATGTATAAATCAAAGGTAGACTTCCTATGCCCATGCACAGATGCATAGTAGTACGCTTAGAACAAGGTCTTCAGTAGGCTATCAGTGGTCCCACAGTGTAGAACTGTACAATTACAAGGGATTGGTCAGGCATGGCCCGTATGTTGCCCATCCCTGCATGGGCTAGGTCTATCTATAATTGTAGATGTTGGTTTGGTTGTTGATACGCAGATGAACTAGAGGGTAACGGATTTCGTCTTCGGCTCTATCGGTCGGAGAAGTTCAAGAAGGAGAGATTGATTGGCGAGACTTACGTCTCCTTCTCCTCCATTCCGTTCGACCGAGCAGCCGCCCACAGTACCTGGATCAAGCTACAACCTCGAATTAACATCAATATCATCGTAAGAATTGCCTTCTTGCTTCTAACCCTCGTCTGTTGCTTATGAGCGTTAAGTGTACACAACAAACAAACAACTACATGTTCAAGAGGCAGATGCATCTAAATCAGATAAGCTCTTTCTGAACCTTGCTCGCCCCTCATACAAGCTATATAATAGTGCGATTGATTCACGGATAGGCCCTACTCTTCTCTTGTTGTATCTCGTACCAGAACAGCACTGTGGTCACCGGGCGTTCTCAGTGTATGGCTGTGTTCTTGTCGGTATTTATAGTCATGATGTCCTTTTCAGACTCAAACTTAAGATACACTCACCTCTTTCAACTTACCTAACAAAAGCAGCTTGATTCAAACTGCTTATGAGAGCGTGTAATCCAGGTTGTAGCGGGACTTTTGGCTCTTTTGAATTGTCCTTTTGACGCTGGCACTTGATATGCTACATAAATTTGATTTGCCTGTCTTGTGGCGATTAATTAATTAATTCATTCATTCATTCATTCAGAGCATTTATATAGCGCCCCTTCAAGAAACTACTCAGGAGCGCTCCCGGCCCAGCCACGACTAAAGAAAAAGACTTGAGGGACTTGTTGAACCCTGTCAGATGGCTTACAAGTAAAAACGAAGCTTCAGTGGTAGGTCATTCCAGATCGAAGGGCCAACAACCGAGAAAGCACGGCGTTGCCTAATAGCCAGCGAGCCCGTGGAACAAGGAACTCGCCCCTCGTCGCAGAGCGAAGCACCCGACGCGCTGGAACATCAGACACTGGGCGGCAAAGATCACGCAAGTAAGATGGAGCGCAGCCAAGAACACAACGAGAAACCAGAGCAGCAATGCGATATGAGATTCGCTGAGACACAGGCAGCCAATGCAACACATCACGCATGTATGCAGAGACAGGAGAGTACTTAGGAAGCCGTCCAATAAGCCGAGCAGCCGAGCGTAGAACTTGATCTAGTCGCCCCAAAACACCAAGGGGAAGGCCAGCAAGTAGTGAGGAACAGTGGTCAATTCGACTAGTAACAAAGGCATGAACAAGGACCACAACTGCATCATGAGAGAGAGAGAGAGAGAGAGAGAGAGAGAGAGAGAGAGAGAGAGAGAGAGAGAGAGAGAGAGAGAGAGAGAGAGTAGAGAGAGAGAGAGAGAGACCACTCGAAGCTGACGAAGCTGATAATAACAACTCCGTGCAATTGAGTTCACATGTTGAGATAAAGTAAGCTCGGAGTCAAGAAAAAGTCCCAGATCACGAACTGTGAGGGAAAAGGTTATGTGATTCAATAGACAGTTTCAATCAATCAATCAGTGAATCAGGATTCTCTGGTTTCTCTAACAACTTGTATATATTTACACGGCGCTTCAACGGGGACTATATACGGGGACACGCATGTATGCAGAGACAGGAGAGTACTTAGGAAGCCGTCCAATAAGCCGAGCAGCTCTCCTCTTTGTCTCGCTCCTGCTTTTACCATCTTCGTCAGCTTAGGGTCGTTGCTCGCTCTCTTTCAACCTCTGCTGCTTCTACTCTTATCCATGCCTTCGTCTGCTCTCGTCTAGACTATTGCTCTTCTCTTTACACTGGTCTTCCTCAAGTCCGCTTGTCCTCCCTTGAGAGGGTCTTTCGGTCTGCGGCGCGCCTTGTTGGTTCCATTCCTCGCTGTGGTAGCGTATCCTCCTACATGCATCATACTCTACACTGGCTTCCCCTCCGGCAGCGTATCCTATATCGGCTCTGCTCTCTCGTCTGGCAAAGCGTCTTGGGTTCAGCTCCTCGCTACTTGTGCACCATCTTCACTCTCTCTTCGTCTATTAAGGGTCGCTCAGCCCTCCGTTCCTCTTCTCGGGGTGACTTCCTGGTTCCACATGCCCGCACTGCTACTATGCAGCGCCGAGCATTCTCTGTTGTTGGTCCAACCAGGGCCGGCCCTATCCCATATTGCGCCCCAGGCAAAGCATACATTTGGCGCCCTCTCCCCACTCCACGGTCCACCGAACGTCACAACTCAATGATGAACCATGCAGCCAAAACATTACGCTCAACGCGTCATTTATTTGCAATTATTTTTTATTAGTACACTCGATCCAGGATAATTTTGAATCTTTGGGGGATGGTAACAAGCAAAAACACTTCCAATTACCGAAACAGTCCAATTACGGTACTAACAAGTTTATAAAAAAAACATTGTGCAAGTAACCAGAAACCTTTTTCTGTTTGCAGATTTTCACCGTCAGGTTCATTTTATCCAAACACGATAAAGCTGAAAGCAATTTAATCAAATACCTGCAATATTAGCATATTGCAAACGAACTAGGCCTACTAGCTGATGACTAACACTAATTAACAGCTAAAGTAGTTTCAGTTTTGTTGAAATAGTTGGAAAGCCATCCCAGTTGCTTTCTTATACGACTTTCTGTTTCTTGTTTTTTTTCTTACAATTTTGAGCACCCGATTACTTCTGATGCTTCATAGGATTTGACCTAATTTTCAAAATTAAGACTCTAATTTTATAAGATCAAATCTATAAATTGATTTAGACATAAGTAAGAAAACTGCTATAAAGATGTAGGCTAAATGTACAGATTTTTACAGGTAATTAACTCAATTACTGCAACTGCCAAGTCTGCTCGGCGGTCAAGGAATAAAGCTGCATTGACTAAATATATTATACTACAATATTTCTTTAATTGTTGTCATTTTCAATTGAAAGCTGTCACTGTGTCAGAATCAGATTTATCGACAGTCAGGACAATTAGACACAAACTACAGAGTACACACATGCGTGAATAAATGAATTTTAAATGGTCAAAATAAAAATTTTGGGGTGTTGAAATTGAATTACGGTACTTCAAAAGGTGCAATGAAATCAATAGTTGTTTTTAAAATTTGTTCCATACACGAAAGTTTTGAATTCAAATTGAAATAATCATTTTAATTGAAAAAATGGCTTAAAGAGAGAAAAACATAACACTGTTTAAACTCACTTTTTGTGAAAATGGCGCCCCTAGATCTTGGCGCCCTAGGCAACTGCCTGCTTTGCCTGTGCCTAAGGCCGGCCCTGGGTCCAACAGCGTGGAATGTCTTGCCATCTTTCCTTCGGTTAACTCCTCGCATTCACTCGGCTTCCTTCTACGCCCAATTGAAGACTTTTCTGTATGATCAGGCCTGGCTTGGGAGCGCCTCTGAGTAGAGCCCTTGAAGAGGCGCTATATAAATTTTATTATTGATTGATTGATTGACTATTATTTCACTTGAGATGACTGTTTATTGATGCCCTGTGCACTATGATAGCAGCGCGACAATATTCTATAGAGATTTGATTAATTATCATAAAATGAATACTGCAGTGATCGAACGAGCCTTGGTAAATATTCAGAAAGTTCTTGTTTCTGATCTACTTAGGGTAGTCCGACGTCCGATGACTCGGTCGAGATGGATGTTGATCACGCAGATGGAATGACAGCCAACAGTTTATCCACAGCTGCAACATCCTCATCAAGTGGACCTGCGCTGGAACTGATGCTAGGAATGGCATACAATGAAACAACGGGAAGACTGTCCGTTGAAGTCGGCCAAGGCTGCAACATCAAAAGTCCAGATTCGCAGAAACCACCAGGTAAACTTTCCAGATGAGGTAGAACATACCACTGGTACCAGTGCTACCAATGCTTATCTCGGCTCGTTCGGAAGTGATTATTTAGGTTGGTTGAAGATGAGGTTGAGGCTAACACAATAATATTGAGGAACCTGGAACCAGCGAAGCTTTCGTCTTGTGGCAGACCAATATCTTTGGTCCTTCTCCGTAGCTCCTCTGAAGTCTAAACGATTTTGTAGCTAAACAGCGCATAGAGTTGAAACCGACTGCTATTCTGTAACTACTATAATGCGCAGTAATGTTTTAGGAGGTCTCTTTAACCCTAGGGCTACCAAGCTTTTTTGTAACACTGGCTACCAAGGGGGGGGGGTGGTTACCACCCCCCCCTGGATTTCGTGTTTGGTTTTACATATCATAACTTGTAATATAGCAATGGATTCAGCATTCATTTCTGCACAGAATGGTAGGCCTATATTTAGTTGTACATTATGTGAATGCACCTCGAAATTACATCACTTTTAACAACGGAACCCATTAATTAGCAATATTGTATATTATTGCGTACATTTTGTACTTTTTGGATAAACAAATATAAGATTATGTGTGTTTTGAAACTAATCTATGTATAAAAGATACACAAAATCATCCCTACACATGTTTAATTTTGTTTATATAGTATAAATGTACATCCATACATATATATCCATACATATATATCGGTTTACGTTGTAATGCTGTATTCAGCCATTTTCACACAGATTACGCGTATTATTATTTATTTTGATCACTTCTGGTATTCAAAAGACAAAGATGTAGGTATCGTACCCCTAGAACTATAAGGCTCTATGTCCACTTTTTTGAAAAATCAACCTAACGCTATATCCGTTACCGGGATGACAGGGGCTATGTCCTGAACAGTCTAGCTTAACTGGAGACGCTTTCTTTAGCTCAATCTGTGAGTGCTATAAAGCTCTATGTCCACAAATTTGGACAGTGTCTCAAAGCTATAGAGGAACAAGTCAGTCATCCAATAGAATCATTAATTTTGTATCACGTGAATTGGAGATATAACCGTGTTCGAGTGAGGTCTGAAAAAGAATTATACGGTGCTATGTCCATAGCCAATAGCAGTGAGAGATCTTAACACGTGACTGGACTTATAACCGTGTTCGAGTGAGGTCTGAAAAAGAATTATACGGTGCTATGTCCATAGCCAATAGCAGTGAGAGATCTTAACACGTGACTGGACTTAGAACCTACAGCACTCAATTTATAGCCAAATTACTCATAATCGGTTTACATTATGATCGAAATACAAATATAATCATACTAAGGGAAAACTTTGTTTTCCAAAAAGTTTAATTTAATTGCCATTAATGAAACAGAGCAAAAGATTTTCGTCAGCAAATCTTAAAAATCGTTTTTCTCCGTTTCGCAAAAAGTGGACATAGAGCTATAAAGTTCTAGGGGTACGGACTATGCAAATGAAGCCCTTCATTCCCTCTAAAGAATGGTATCTTTGTTGCTCTTCCAGGAAGACAAATGAATACGCTACAGACAAAAATCTAAGGGGGGAGTCCTTCCATTCAGCCATTTTTCACGCATATTATGCGTATTATTATTTATTTTGAGCACTTCCGGTTGACTCAGGTCAACTCAGTGACCATAGAAATGTAGCCCCACATTCCCTCTATAGAATGGTATAATTTGTGTCTCTTAATATTAAATGACGGATAAGATATAGTCAAAAATCTAGGGGGTGGTATCCACCCCTGGGACCTCGGGTATATTGGGTATAACTTTTGAACGGTGTGAGATATCATCTCACATTTCACCTCAAAACGTGTGTAAATGAACCCCCTACAGCTACCTAAAAGGTCAAATTTTTATTCCATACGGAAAAAGTTTGAGATGAAAAAAACCTATGGGGGGTGGCAACCACCCCCCTTGGTAGCCCGAGGGTTAAGTTGTTTGTTAGACAATTTATGCAGAGCAGCTTTTGTCCACACAGGCTGCCAGTAGGCTAGCTGGGCCTATACTGTCCGCGATAAGTCGGCCTAAAAGCAGATGCTATTCAGATTGTTTGTTTATAAAATAATATATAGGCGAATTCAGTGATGTTGCAATAGCCAGTTCGACCGTCTTTCCTTTCGTCCATTTAGAGTCCCAGCAAAATTATCTTATACGTAGGCTACTAAACTGAATTAAAGCGGCTGACACCGAACGGGCAGCCGTAGAGATCTCGATCTGTAAGAAGATAATATTGAACCAGAGGCCCAGATTTCTTGCTCTGCCGCTCGGAATTAATGTGTGATCTGGCAGGTCGAAATGCCCCGAAAGGCGATACATACATTTTCGCATACGCAGTTAAATAATTATAATCGATGTCTTTACTTTATAAACTTTACTAAGTAATTATTATCCTGTGTTAACAAACTGCCTATCCTCACTTTGGCGTACAACTGTATACATGCATCAGATAAAATATACAATACAATACTCGTTTATTGAAAACTCAGGAGCTGAGAAAACGCAACTTCAATATATGTATATATATACTACATTTCTTTCTTGACTTCTTGATATTGTTCAACCTGGTGCGCAATGTGCGATTTTTGTTGGCGACAGTAGGAAAAATATGTATACGAGCAGTATAGCAAGATCTACGGAGAACTGTATCTTCAATTGGAGTCTGAACCAGTGGGAATATTTCCCTCTTCTTCTTTGCAGATTGAATTATGCTGGTAGTAGGCTACTGAAACCAGGTAGACTTGTTTGGTTGAGCTGCTTTTCGTCTTTGCATTACCGTAAGCTGTGCAGTTGCGTTCATTGTGTCGTCGATTAAATGGAGAAGTACTGTACGTCTTGTGTATACACTTCTGAACAGACACGTACGTTAAGCTACGCCTGATCGCTCCAAATGGCCAGGAGATCACCCGTTCTAAGACGACGATCCGACGCAGTCAACCGAATCCGATCTACAAGGAGACCTTCATGTTCCATGTTCCGGCGTTCCAGCTGCCCGACGTCTCCCTTATGGTCTCCGTTTTCGAACACCGCAACCTCAAGCAGAACAAGATGCTCGGCTGGTGTATACTCGGTGGGCATTTTAGGCCTTTAATAAAGAATATACTTTACTTACTTACTTCGTAACACTTGCAAGCAACAAGAATCATTAAGGCCTACGTCACACTGGCAGGGGCGCGGGCGCCAAGGGGGGGCGCAAAATGAACTTGTGATAATGTAACCACTTGGTCATGGAAAAAGACGGAAAAGCAAAAAAAAAAAAAACTCAGAATTTTTGGCGGAAGTAAGACAAAAAATTTTCAGGAAATTCTTGCCCCTCTTGACTCCATAAGTCACGCATGCAAGTAGGCCTAACAAGACTCATTACGTCACAAGTCGACACAAGACGCGTTGCGTCACACTCGCAAATTACAAGACTCGTCAGGGCCTACGACACACTCGCGTCACAAGACTCATTACGTCACACTCGCCTAGGCCTACATAGTGGAATGTATATTATGCCATAATGGCAGTGCGGCAGTGCCTGTTATGTTAGATTAACTATATGCTTTTTTATCTTAAAGGCCTATACCTTCTTTCATAGACGTAGCTAGGCTACATTGGAGGCAGTTGCCTTCTCTTGCTTTTTTATATACTGGAACTTCGATTGACCAATGACCCCAATGACCAGGATTTTGCATTATGGTGTGTGAAGTTGCCTCCTCTTGAAGTTAAGTCTCGCTACGTGCCTGCCTTCTTTTTATTAGTGTCACACTCTGTAAGGAGTGTAAGCCAAAGCATGCGCTCACTGCATGACTGGACGAGGCAAATTAGCGTCCTTGGCATAATGCGTAACATGTGGCATGGTCTTGTTTTGCAGGGCACACGAACAGTACAGAAGAGACGAAGAAACACTGGATGGCGATGATCGAGAGCAAGGGCGAACAGATTGCCCGATGGCAAACGCTGCTCAATCCTTGAAGACTTCCCACGGCAGCGAACAAAGGCGGCTGCTGGCCAAGACTTTGAGGGGGGAATCTCGGGTTCTATGCAATATCGACGAATGCACATCTAGGCCTACATCTATTATATAGGCCTACCTCTCCCAGCATTTACATTGCACTAGCTGGGACCCATAATTATGTGCTGTAGGACCCTTTGCCAGTTTCACATGGGAATAAGAGTCCTACACGGACTCCATGTGGGCGTGCAGGCAGGGACAGAAGCAATGACTGATTGAAGTATTCAACACCCTACAGCGTTTAAGGTGATAATTTGGGGAAGGATGTGCCTGAATCCAAGCATCATTCATTTACTGATGCGAGTGGTATAGAACTTTTATACTTGATAGGATCCACCCTGCCATCGTGAGGTGAGAATGCAATATTACTCATCAGCAGAACGAACATTCACCGAAAACATGGACTTTCTAGAGAAACCGAATTATAACAGACTACTTGCAAGTCATAACTTCATACATGTATATAGGAGCACAAATATGATACGCCTAAAGCCATGTAATTTTCTTTGTTAGTCTACAACCTGCATTGTACTTGAGAGCTTGCTGTAGTGATGGTGTCTCGAGTCTTGATCTGGAATGTGCTGCAGTCTTGGTCTCGAGTCTTTAGGCCTACTGCTTCCCTAATACTCGGGAGTATGGTCTTGAGCCTTGAACTATGGTCTTAATCTCAAGTACAGCATTCGTCGTTGCGTGTTTGCATGTACTGGGACAGAATCTTGAGTAGTTCAATACATGTAATTTGTAAATTGTAACAAACATCTAATTTGAATGGTGCAACTGATTATTTTGCACTTCAATTTAATTTTTGTATTAACCACTAGCTTACTTGCGATTCAAATAACTGTAGGCCTATATTGTTGTAGATTAAGGATAGCACATTACTGTGATAAATTATTCCGTAACGTTTTCTGATCTTGGCTACTCGATCTTGATCGTCGCTTTGAAATCTAGCTGTTAGTCTACAACCTGCTAATTTGGTCCTGCTTATGACACAGGCTATTGTTTATTTACTGTTTTTCTATTGCAATCAGTGATCGTATCTAACTGTTAAAATAAATAAATATCACGGACACAGTGGTCACTCTTTAACGTAACTTGTCTGCGCTGCTTGTTTTTCCACCTGTGTATGTCTATTCACCTTTTTTGAGTTTGTTAATATAAACTGGTTCATTTGACTTGGCAAGTTTAGAAGTTGGTGAAATGCCAGTGCATTGTGGTAAATAACCTGGGTGGCCCTGGGAAATGGGGCCTACCTAAGCGAGCATTTTGATAGCCTTGTTAGTATCAAGGGCTACACCGCCACACAGCCGGGGGCGGTAACAGACCATGGTCCAACTCCTTGATTTCAAACTTTCAAACTTTCCACTGCTCGTCAACTAAACAGTTGGACAAGTACAGACATTGGCGTAATGAAGGGGGGCAACTGCTCCGGACGCAGCACCAAAGGGCGTAAAATTAGCTTTCAGTGGTACACAGTACTATGAAAAGAACGATTAAAAGTCAACAAGAAAATTAAAAGGGGCGCAGTCATCAACCCTTGCCCCCGGGCGCTGAAACCCTTCGTTAGGGCCACTGAGTAGAGATGCACTTTAAAAAGAAAACCAAGTGTATTTTCAAAATATATGAAATTATTTCATTAACAAACCTGGTGTACAAATATGCCATAAAATATAACTGAAATTGGACAAGTGACCGTCATGTAGTGGATGACTCTAGTTAGTGAAAGCATTGAGCAGTTATAAAGCAGTATGCCATCACAAGCACAGAAATATGGCTACTCACTAGGTCTGAAAAGTGCACTTAACAAAACCCTATCTTCCTTATCATCAGTAATTCATAGCTTCAGAGATTCCTCAAATGCTCTACTTACCCGTTAACAGATATACCATAAAGCAATTAATGGTGGACACCATGGAATTTAACCACTTCAACCTGATATTTCAAACCATGTACATGATCAACAGATCAAAACATTTGAAAAAGATTTTTAAAAAAACAATACTATAATGGAATTCAAACTAGTGTTTCAGATTGTCTCTCCAGATGGCGCTTGATGATGATGATCAATGACGATGAGGATGATGATGACGATGAAGTTTCGCTAATTAGCAAAATAATGTCTTGCATGCACTTGAAACACAATACAAAAATATACATGCATTATAAACAGAAGTAATGTAACTTGTAAGTTAGTTTAGAACATGAACATTCAGTACAGTGTAAGAGGTGCAACAAAGTAACGATTGGTGTCACATTTCGTACAACAGTAGTAACAATTTAACTATCTCCATGTATAAGGAATTGTCCATCACTTTTAACCCTTTCAACCCAGGCGCTCCCAGGCGTCCAGAATGAATGGAATGAATGAACGAAACCGATATATCGGTTTCTCGGGTTGAAAGGGTTAAGGATCGACCTCTCAATTACTTGGAACAAATATTACCTAGAGATACATAGAAAAACCGAATAACTTCATCGTAATGATGACTTACAAACAAACAGTGAAGTGCAATATCGTGATCTAAAGAATGACTTAACGCTTATAAGCTACATGAAGTGGAACTGCTGTAAGTTAATGAGTTTCTGGTTTACAATAAACTGGTCACAGATCATTTCTTATAACAATGATATGGTAATGAAAAAATACTATACAATCCAAGGTAATTCGCTAGTCGCAAGGCATTCAGTTGTCCTTGATTTAAGACCCTAAGGTTGTCAATTCAGTTGACTGGTAGGGTCAAAGATCATGTTCTGCAACGCTCTGTTGAAGATATTCTTTATACAACGTTTGCTACAAAAACAGATACATAAAATTGAAAATATCAATCAACAGTCATTAATTCACACTTTATATGCATTATAAACAGAACTACATGTAATAGTTATTAGTTATTTTAGAACATGCAAATTCAGTACGGTGTAGGCCGGGGTGTCAAAGCTTTTCAATGTGGGGGTAGAGCTCTGTGAGGGGGCTCGGTGAGCCCGTCCCCAGAAATTTGAACTTTTATCCTCAAATTGTGTAGACTTTAGGCAAGCCTCTGCAGGCCAGGAAAACCTAGTCGACTTGCCAGAAAAGACCTGTGGGCCGGACTTTTTGCACCTCTGGCGTAGGCTTTCTGTAAGCTGTGAACCAAAGTAAGGCTTTGCTTCACATTTGATATGAGTGTAACAAACAATTTAACAATTTCCATGTCAAAGGAATTGTTCATCACGTTCAAGCACAAACCTCTTAAGTGCTGAATCAATTCAGTTTTACAATTATAAACTGATTAACCAATAAATAATAACAATATATTTAAACAACCATTTTGCAGAAGTCACAAATGACAATTTAAGTAATATTCAAAGTATAATGATAATTTATATACACACCTTTTTCCCTTTGGCATAATTCCGAACATAGTCTTTGTTTTCTGCAAGCTCTCGCTTCTGACGCCTAGAAAGCGTTGGCTTACGTCTAGATATAAAACAAATTGTTTTAGAAATACACACAGCTGTTCAAAAGTAAACACAAATTCATTCAATCATGGCAGATGTTCCAAAAGAGCGTAATTAAAACAGAACTGACAAAATAATCACAGGCCAATTATGTCTTAATACAGATGCACATAGCCTATAATGACCAGACATAGTCTCTTTAAATGGCGAGTGCAAAAGGTTTTTTTAATTTAAAGAGGCAGTAGGCAGCTAGCAAGGAGTAAATTATTCCATAAGGAAGGTCCAGAACATTTGACCAAAAACAGTCTATTGCTAGTACAACTAGGTTTCCAAAGTAATTGCTCTATCGTTCCAGAAAAAACTAACTTTAGGAAAATTTCGGGTAATTTTTAAAATTAGATCTACATAAACAGTATCCTTAGATTCACGCAGAAACACTCAGACCACGAATTTATTAATAAAACACAAAATAACTCAAGTCATCAAAATTGTCGCTCATACAATACATTATACTTTACGAAGCATAGCAGACTACAACTTTGACGATACGTCTTGTTTTCTCACTCTCCCCTATTCAATTATAAATAAACAAATGAGCTAGTAATATTTACTTTGAAGCAAACTTTGCCAACATGAAGAAGAAGATGGTCAGCACAACAAGGACCGTCCAAAGGTAAATGTGATAGGCTTTTGGAATGACATGCCACATTCCACGCACTGGTTTCTGCCAGAAGACAGTAAAAACAGCTCATACATATACATGCATTTATTTTCAAATAACATACCCCATAATATCATCCAACACTGAAAAATACCACGCTTGCTCAAAAGATCAAATACAAGTAAAAATGATATTTACATCAATTGGAGACAGAAAGATATTTCAAGATTATTGTTTGATAAGCACTGTAAATTTTTATTCATTTAAGCAGCAGTTAAACAGAGTCTTCGAAGCAGCAAAGATCTATTTACCAGTATTAACCCCAGGGATATCGGACACCACATCATCTACCATCTGTCCAGGGTAGCCAGTATGAGAGCATAACTGTGTGCAGAAGATGCTGCATTCTCAGCTGTTATATTTCCTTATCCCTGGTGAAATGTGAACCAGGAACATGGCGTCATCTGTTAACTCTGAATGGGACTTGGTTGGTTGAGCTCTACAAATATGCGACAGCCTACCACCGCCGACTTTCAAGTTATCCGAGAATTATTTACTTCTAAACAGATGAACTAGTAGTTCTTAATTAACTCTAACATCATTTATGATAACGAGGATTGCTTTTGAGAGTTACCTTGAGGACATTGTAGAAATTTTCAGTTACAAACATACATATATACATTGTTCTTGCAACTTGTTTATTTCAATCTGAGAGATGTAACTCATGACACAAACACGCATGCAAACTAAGTCAATGAAATACTAAGACTGAAAACAAACCAGGTAAAGAAGAACTGTTTCATGAATAGACGTTCCAAGCATGGAGCTGATGAATTCATTAGAAACAGCATCATGCACAAGGAAGTCTACGAGCAGCAGCAACGGCAACAAAGAACCAAGAATGTAGAACATCACACCCTTCGTCCATGAGCGCAAATTGTAGGAACATGACTCACTACAAATTCAAACAACACCACGCCATCAAAATCAACAAATTAACTGCATGTAATTAAAGACAATCAAATTTATTTCTAAAAGTTAAAAGGTGTCAAGTTTTTATGCACTCCAGAATTTTAATTTAACTGTCTGCAGTAAGCATATATGTAAAACGAGGTCTGAGATACATAATCATAAAAGACACCTGCACAATTTAAAACGCTAACCTTAGTCAGGTTCACCAATTAAAACTTGGGAAAATAATTGGCCGGAAAATTAGGAGGGGTTTAGGGTACTGGTAACACTAAAGATCAGCACGGATGAGGGATCACTTCCCACTACCCTCCCAAAGGACCACTCAGCATTTCATTCGCCAGATGGCATTGGTAAAATGAGCAGTAGGATGATGGGAGCATTACATGGCTGCCAAACAGTTAAATTCGACCCCTGTAATAACTAGTGATCATACTGTTCATACCTTTGAATTGCAACCATACTACAGTGTGTCAGTTTGAATTAATAAACGAAGATAATTAATAAGTAACCTGTCAAGCTGTAGTTTCTGTTCAACTAGAGTTGCTATGTTCTCACAGTCCTTCTCCAGTGAATTGAGTGTGTTCTGAACTGTCTGATTGATCGTCTTCTCAACCTCCTTACACACTTCCTCATATCTGATTCATACATCGAGTTCTTGTTTTTTAGCAAGTTAGTAAATCATCTACTTATTCACATTACATGGAACTTTCTTTATAAAGCTAACTCTGTACGTATACTAGACTGTATCATGTTGTAATGATATTATATCACTCTATGAAATCACATTCCAGATCAGAATTAAACTTGGAATCCACATACTGAACTGCACAATATTAGAATCTGCATTATAATGAAGTATATTTAATAATGCTTCAGCATATGTGATGCAATCTGACTAAATCAGGCTTATGTCGCAGAACCAATATTCACAAATAAAATTAATTTTATTTCTAGACTGATTTTAGCTGTAATATATGGCGAATAAGTACATCATGCAGTGTGCTACATGAAAATGCAGCAAGTACAAATCGATTTATGACCTTTTAACTGCAATCGACCACTATATCTATGATACAGTCATCCGACATAAGCCTGGTTTTGTCAGATTGCCTCACATATACTTGGCCTGCTTTAAAATAGTTGGCTTATCATTCTGTTACATCATTCAGTTCCAATTCATACTTTTCCAGTCATTCTTTTATCATTACATCCAGATCTCAGGCGGCCATTCCAGTATCAACGCAGTCCCACACACTTCAGCAATTTGTCTGCACATTGCTATACCATCACTTCAGCAATGTTCTGCATCTTTCTATAACATAATTTCAAATGAAATCATACATAAGCAATATCAAGCATGAATATGGTCATTAACTGCCATTTTCAACTGATATGTCCATTTCAAATTATTTCTTAAGGGATTATATGTGACTTCAACCTATGATCAATCAACCAAGAAAAGCAATTAAAATTGTTTAACTACAGATGCAATTAAAGGCAAGACTTACTTTACCAGGATTTGGAATATAGATTGTCGGCATGTCAAATCCAGTTCGGTTTAGACCAGGCCGTTTGCAAAGTTCCTGAACAATCTGCATCATCACTCTCTGAGTTCAAACAAAATGCACCAAAAACAATATACTTTCCTGATTTTAATTTAATACAATCATTACTGACACCATCAACCCATTAGCACTCACTTCAGGTCCATATGTGCTATTGCGCTATATCGAATGCCATATTCTGAAACCTTCACATACTTAACCAGTTCTGACTGCAACTCTCAGACTTTTGTTGCATCAAGCCTTCTAGCAATTGCTGCATACTCTAAGGCAACAGTTGGCCTGTGGCTGACGTTATGGCGGTCAATCATCTTGAAAGTTTATTCTGCCATCTTTAAATCGCAACTGAATGCTGCTTGACTCGTACTCTCATTGACGACATAAAATGAGCATCTAATTTATTCTTCATATAACAAGCTTTACATAAATATAATCAACAGATATTCCATTATCATGTTAGGGTTTCACTTCGTTACAATCTAGCCTGCCAGTTGGCAGTTACTAGTTCATTAGAGTCCCGAATGCACATGAATTATTGTTCATAAAATGCAGAGAAAACATGCTTGGCAAAAATACTTGGCAAAAGCTTCTAAATATGTCACCAAAAAGTCACTCTCCAATAGTGTATTATCATGAACAGCTGAATACCAGCATGTGGCGTATTAGGAATTACTGAACATTTCTCATAAAATATTTGGGAAACTTGACCATGCTGCAACTGAATTCGTATTACTGACTAGCCCACTAAATTTATAACAGGTAAATAGATTCTATTTTTATTAAGCAAAAGGCAGGCATGCTAAGAAAGCTGCAAGATTTGTGCAAAGATTTATGTGACCAATTTTTAAGCTACATGCAAATATATGCAACCAATTTTTATGCAAATTTATGCACCATATGTATAGAAGTCAAGCCAGTGGCTGCTAGATCTTTCAGACGAAGCTCAGAAAGCAGAGAAATTTGACAGCTAGGGCCGAGCAGCTGGACAAGAAATGCCCAGCTACAAACCTAAATGCTCAATTACAATAACAAGTTAACTACAATTAAATGCTACAATTACAATTTAAAAAGCAGTCACATCGTTAAGAAGCTCTAGTTAACACCTAATAATCACGTCTGAAACAAGAACTGAATTCTTACCTAGACACTTACTGCCCTGCAGATTAGACAATTGTCATTATAATTAATCTGTTAGCCATGAATGTGCACTATTACAATAGGTAAATGGTACTGTAATTTTTACACAATAAGGCATAAGCACAATCACATCTTATCCACATCTAATGCACTGGAAACAATATCAGTAGAAAAAAGCCTAACCGACTTAAAAAGCAATAATGCTATTGTAGTGCTATTATCTCTAATAGAACCTTTTTGCTGCGTCACGTTTGGCAGAGTAGACTTTACCTACTATAAGTGTTGTCGAAAACATGACACCGAACACGTCCATAGAAATAGATTAAGTTATATTAAGATCAAGTCAATTCATTTACTAAGTTACAATAAATCCTAATTACCTAGAGTGGCATATTAAATTACTCTAAATAGATTTTATGAGGCTTATCTGAATTCCCCCTTAGTGATGCTCATCAGTTTCATTTCTGCAATCGTAGAGATAAAGTTCGTAGAGTTAGACATCGTAATTGTAGATTCTCATAGTCCAATTGATGATATCGAATGCGATCTTCTCCCTTATTCGTCTTCGAATGTACTGGTAACACCATAAACGTCAATCCACTTGTTCGTAGATTGAATTGCAATTTAAGTTCCTCGTATTACTCTGTTCGAATTGTTCAGCACTGAAACGATGATCGATCGTTCCAATTCGCTTCACACGGCTACTCAGCACGAAAATGATAGTCCGTCCAAGCTTACACTGGCTCACTGACGTTCAAATTCTTATACTGCTTTATGTCCGTTTCACGATGTCGTGATTTCACTTTTAAACCACCGACACCCGAGGTATTAAAGTCCGTTAATCTTCACTTCGAACTAACGTTTTAAACTTTAATCCACTTTGATCGCTTCCATATAATACGATCCGAAATATCCGTTACGACTCAACTCGATTTCGCCGTCTCTCTCCTCTCGAACAACTTTCACCCAACTGATTTTCCGTTTTAACTGTCTGTAACTGTTTTTAATTTTCAGAGCGTCTCTCGTCGCTAGGCAACGTATCACGTCACGTGATATTTGAGTTCACAAATTTAAAAGCCTTTAGTTTCACTAATATTATATAACGCCACTAACAGTTTATCTATCGCCACTTTAATTGATTAACTTATTCTAAAGCTTATATTATTTAGTTAATTAAACAAGACATTTGGTAAGAACTATTTCGCTACAGCTATGTATACTTTACTGCAGTAACTCCACACAACAACTGCAGTAAACTTAATAAAGGCCCTAAATTACAACAATAAGCTTATAAATGATGAACAACTGTAGTAAGCCATTAAAATTGTTGCATTAACAAAATAAAATTAAGAATAATAAATTTACAGATAATTCTACAAAAAATGGTTGTTGCCCTAAAAGTAACAGTAATAATCCCATATAAAGTAAGTAAGTAAGTATATTCTTTATTTATCCAACTGCATAACCGCACTTTGGTTTACATGAAATTAAACATTATAAAGCATTCATGTTAAAAACGTTTTCCTCATTACGTTATCCGTTTGTGGGATTATTCGGTCATGCAGTCTGGGACACATGGAATAGGAATAAGTAACAGAGATAGCATTATATTGTGCCATTAATTAGTTTCTCTGGAAAAGGCACCATACAAATTGATGATTACCATTTACTATTACAGCTTCATACCTGACGGTCTGCCTCATGGCCAGCTTCATCTGCCTTGCTCAGATAGAACCTCATTCGCTCAGCATGTTTTTCACTCAGCTGCTCTACCAGGGTTAAAGTTCGTTTGCACAGGGCCTGACCAATCGGATCGAAGAACACAAAAATTAGATCTGCCAAATCACCTGCCAAATAAGGAAAGCAAAACCAAATTAACTTGAAGAACATAATTTCAAAATAGCAATACACTGCTTTAGCATAACAGCATATCAAGTAACAAATTGTAAACTTGGAATGAAATTCAGGAGATTTGTCCTCCCATGTGGGGCGCTGTGGTATAGTGGTTATGTTGGGTGCTCAGCTGGAGGTTGCTTCGAATCCACCTCAAAGGGGCGCTAGGGACCCTGGGCAAGTCCTTCACTTGCAATTGTTCAATGCTTCAGCGTGAAACTCCGATTCAGCATCCGCGAGTAGTCAGCGCCTCTGAATGGGCAACCTGGTAGGGGCGCTATAACAAGTGTTCAAATACAATACAATACAATGTGGCATATCTTACCTAACCAGAGAATTGATTTGTTAACATCAAACGGATATTTCATGTCCCCATCCACCAGTCCAGGTGTATCAACAAAAGTAACAAGACTGAACTTCTTTTGTTTTGACGTGGAGATTTCGGTCGCAAGGTAATCAACAACGCCTGCAATGTAAATACAATGACATTACTTGTAACATATAACATAATTTCTAAAAAGAAACACACCTGCAATATTAATGTATTGATCTTGTATGCAAATTATTTACCTAGTTAACCTATCCACAAGATAACAAAATGCCAGGGAATAGTAATTCTAACTGACTTCTGATTAGGCGCACATTCTGATGCTAGCAGGACATTTACAAATGGTGGCCCCTTTAGCATTACCAAAGACACACTATTTCAAGTAAGCGTATTCTGATAAAGTGTTGAACTTGTCAAAGAGCCCTTTTAACGGCATGTGCCTTGTTATGGGGCTTCAGAAATTGTCATATTATCTACGTATTCAGCCTAATTTCTCTTGCAATAATTTCTCCTGCCACCACTGCTACATAGGGTACAGGATAAACTGCCCTGAACGCCCAAGGACATAATCTGTGTTAGTTAAAAATGCTAGCAGGACCTTTAAAAACGTCCCCATGTACATTACCAGTGTATTTTAGCCTATAGGCTATTTACAGGTTTCATCAAGGTATCAGCTCATCAACATAATTAATAGGTCAAATCCTGACCAGTATGATTATTGACTTCGACTGACGACACCTTTCGCACTCAAAGTTCAATATTCATTACGTGTTGTTTAATTAAAAACTCAATTCAGTAAGAGTTATTTTATTTTAAATGTCAATACCATGAAAAACCAAGTTTTCCAAAAGAAAAAAAGATAGAAATCAAAGTACAGAAGTAATTATATGTTTCTGAAATGGTACTTGTAAAGAAAGTTTTGCCATATAGTTATTAGTTTCGTCATTAGTGTCAGTATTATATTGTGGCATTTCTGTTCCATGATATTAATGGCATGAAAAGGTACATTTGACAGTAGTTCTAAAGCTTTCATAAAATGATCATGGTTTACCTTCTATGCTTCGCAGCGGTTCAAAATGAGGATACAAGTGAAGCGTAGCATTTCCCTGAAATGCAAATTACACATGTTGGCTTTGAATTACAAAATGACAGATCTATTCAAACATTTCCACCGGCAGACGCAGATACATCAGCAAGTTTGAATGCAAATGTTCAACATTCAAAAGTATTTTAAAAAATTTAAAGCACAATTTTTCATTTCAGGTGTTAAATAATTCATTTTTTCGTCAGAAAGCAGATGCTCTCAGTGAGGGCACAATCAGCAAACAATATAATAATGTAAATAGATTCTTGTGAATGAAATCAATTGCAATCAGCTCATGGAAATGTGGCAGAAGTCAATATATAAAAAATGATAAGAGCAATCCAGTCCAGTGTCAGCTGCAACTCACTGTTAAGGATTCTCGCTTGCGTCCACTAGTGACAAAAGTGAATCCCTGGGTCTCAATTGCCACTCCTGTCTTCTGGACATGTTCTTCAACATACCTACAAAATGAACCACATCCACACAAACTCAAATTGGCACATTATTACATTAATTAGAACATTCCAAAGTCAAAACTTCTTCTTGAAATTGAATTAATTCAGAAGAAATGTACTCAGGTGGAGAAATCATGAAATGCATTCTGAAAATAAATAATATGAAGAGTGTATGCACAATATACTAAGAAAAACATTGCTAATTCATGCATTTGCTTCTTGCCAAAAGAGTAAATATTTGGACATACTGGACAAGTCTGGACAATAAAATGAAATAACACCTTATAATAAACTAATTAGTGACTTCTATCACACCGGTGTCTAAGATGCACAAGGCATCAAAACCAAGCCGTAATATCAGGTCATTATCCAGAAGATCGGTCCATGGATTTCAACGGAATTTGGAAAAGGTAAGTCTTAAGAACATTTCACATGAAAACAGAAGAATATTGGGTAATACTGGGCTGAATGTCAAAACAAGGTAATTGTAAACACACCAATATTAGATCGCTGAGAAAAATGACCCACATGTAGAGGCCTAACTTAATTAAGACATACATAAGCCAATAGCGTTGTTGTGTAAACACCGGATCACCAGTGGAAAGTGCAGAAAGTTTACTGTGAATGTTCAACAGTTAAAAATACTACAAGAATTCCAATTCCACTTTCATAAGACCCTTACCAGTTGATGAAACTACTTTTTCCAGCTGAATGATTTCCTAGAAGCAGAACCGTTATCTTTTTGCGAGGGGCAAGTAGAGACAGCCCAACAGTCTCCGCAATTTTAATTAAACCTAACAGACAAATGAAGAACGGTGTTTATACAGAAATCAAAGATCAGAATAACACTGCTAGTTCTTTCTTCCAAAAAGTTTCAATGACAAAGGCCAATAACTGATAACTGGCAATAAAACTCCAAATACCCTAATTATTAAGTTTGGCTATTGCAGACTTGATTTGATATATCGTTGGTGAACAAGCTGGTCTCCCTGACGTGACTTTTGTAGGCGCCGAGAAATTTACATTTACATCACATTTACAACAAACATGGAAGGATGAAAACGAGACGAAAATTATATATACAACAACTGTGTCACCCTGTTCGCGTTTCATTAAACACTGCATTATAAACATGGCATTTAATCAATCAATCAATCAATGAAACTTGATATAGCGCCCCTTCAAGATATCTACTCAGAGGCGCGATTCTTAACCTCTTAATTATCTCTCCCGACTCTACCGGCGGATTCTGACATTTCCTAACTACATTAGCTTCCATCCTGAACTTTCCAAAGCTCAAAGGCCATCTTCCACTTTCTATTACTCTACATTCTGTATCCCGACAACGAACTCCTTGCCCTACCCATTATATACAGTCTGAACTATACGTACCATTCTCGGGGTCTGTGTACAGAGTGTGGCACTCCTTCAGGATTCGTTCATTGAGAGACAACGAGGCCATATCGGCCGCATTGGCCGCCGTCTTTTGTCGCATCTTTCCAGCCATTAATCCACCGCTTTCTGTACCCTTAAACCCCAATAAATTCAAGCTCCGACCAGACAGAACCCCAACCGAACCCTAAACCCAACCAATCACACTACACGCCTTTCCACTCATCGCTTCCGCAACCGGAAACACGTTGTCACGTGACACGTCCACGCAGTGAGGCACGTTCCAAAACTAAGGATATTCGGAGTAATCGTAATCGTAATCTCCAAACTTCTAAAGCGCCACTCGACAGCCAAACGCAGCCACGCAGGGCACCAGCTTATTCACGAGCGCTGAGTATACTCCGTTGAAACGTGGAACAAGAGCATGTAGAACGTACGACAAAATATGATGTGTCCAAAGAGAAAATGTGGTAGGCCTACATTAAAGTAGCTGTATTTGGTTGTTATTTAAATGAAACCGAGAAGACGTTCGAAGTATCGTGAACATAATCGGCGGATGTCTGCAACGCTAAGTCATACCATTTTCATTGGCTTTAGATGGGGCTTATCATCTTATGTAGGCTCAATACGGGTCCCGTATGGAAATAAAGGGGTCCTATATGGACTCCAAGTATAGGCATGCTGACAGAATATATAGGAGTTATAGGGGAAAGTGGCCCAAAATGACATAGCTACGGATTTTTTGCAAGTTTAGCATAATATTTATGGCACAAGTGGGACTTTGTTATCCTGTTTATCAGACACCTATAGGCTACATACGCCACTATCTGTGCAGCGCTCGTGAATAAGCTGGTGCCCTGCGCTTGGCTTTCGAGTGGCGCTTTAGAAGTTAGGAGATTACGATTACGATTATCTTGTCATGAGTAGCCTAACTGGTTTTATTACTCAAGTGAACTGCAATGCATTGTGGCCCTTTGTGGGATGCATCATCTTTTGCATTGGCAACTGTTTTCATTATTTTCTGGAGAACTGTAGTAGGACTATTATTAGTCTAGTAAGGTATCAGGAATCCCCCCGGACATTTCCACCTCGGACATTCCCCCCACCCCCGAAGTTGGACTGATGGAAATGATTCCTTACTTTAACAGAAGTTGGATTGATGAAAGAAATTTTTTCCTTAAATAGAAGTTGGATTGATGAAAGAAATTCTATGCTTAAATAGAAGCTGGATTTATGAAAGAAATTCTATGCTGAAAGAGAAATTGGATTGATGACAGAAATTCTTTACTTACATAGAAGTTGGATTGATGAAAGAAGGTCTTTGCTTCAATAGAAGTGGATTAATGACAGTTATCATGGACAATGGTAGAGTTACCTAGCCTACTTAGCCTATTTTTTCGGGGGAAATGTCCGGGGAGAAATGTCCGGATACCGTCAACTTTAGTTAAACTGTTTTATTTTAGTTGAAAAACAGTTTAACTAGTAGAAATTAGTTTAGTGCCCATCAATGCCGGTGACATCGTCTGATTAAGTCACTCAATTTTTTAAACATACACGTAGGCCTACTGTACTTAATGTGCTATGGAGTTCTCGCACTTAATCGTGCGACATTAGGCCTATCGTCTGCATGAATTTGTTGCATTTCAGCGATTGCGAAATTTCAATCTACTTAATTCACACCCCTTGACTTGCATGCTTAAACATTGAACAACATTAGGCTCCTCCATTTTAGGTGCTTCAATTATTTTTGCATTGGTATCCATTGTAAGCTTATATATGGTCATTTAAAATGGAACCTGGATTGCTGAAAATAATTGTTTGCCTAAATGGAAGCTACGTGGATTGATGAAAGAAATGTTCGCATAAATAGAAGTTGACATTTTAACAGACGAAATCTGTGAATTACAGACATATTTAGGCCTACCTAATCAGAAATGAGCTAAAACTCACGTCGGCAATATGGAATCTGGGAGAGAGGAGAGGCCCGGCCCGGGAGGGGGAGTGGAGGGATTGAGCCCGGTTGCTTAGGGGGATAGAAGCCACTGCCAGTCCCCACCAGGCGGGGGGAGCATACATGCCATGCGGCAATTACGAAATTTACGAGAGTTGGTCTACACTCGAACTGCATATAATAAGAATCTTCGTTTTATATTTTCATTCTGACAATTACGCAGGATGATTACAAATCAGTATGAACGGATATTCACAAGTTATTACAGGAGTCGAATTTAACTGTACATGTATACGACAGCCATGCAAGACGCCCGACACGTCGTAGGCTACGTCTCATTTTACCAACGCGCCATCTCGCGAATGATAGGCTGAGTGGACCTTTGGGAGGGTTGCGGGAAGCGATCCCGCTATCTAGGCTACTGCTCTTCACGTCAGTGATGTTAACACTACTCTGTGGACCCTATGAAGAAGAGGTGGGAGAATGAGAGCTCTTCATCTTCCTGCATTACGCCAGATGAACACTTAGACTTCTTTGTTGGCAAAATAGCTGAGATAAGCTACGTGAATCAACCAACATGGTCCTCCACCAAATTTCTCCTCGTGGTGGTCTCTGGGCGTGCATACTGCATACCCCTGTGCATACCTTTGTTGCTTCTGATGAAATTGCAACTATCGACGTGGAAAAGTTACTTACTGGCTCTACTACAAAACAATGTGAACTTGAATCGATCTGCACCAGTCTATAGCTTCTAAAAACTCTATATTGTGTCTTTGCAACTTTATTAGCTCTTCTCATTAATGTCTCTCTATCTCAGTCCATTCTACCTGATAAGCATAGACTAAAACAATCCGTCATTCGACCTCGTATCAAAAACCTTGAGAGAGACAGATAGACAGAGGGCAGTAGTAGGCCTATGATGCCAAGACATAGGCTTAACTAGCAGGCCCATTTGAACACGAACGTAGGCCTAGTTGATGGGTCTTCTGTGTATTGAGATCAATATAAATTATCAAGGAATGGCCGAAGAGAAACCTTAAGGACGAGATCTGGTGTCTTCGGTAGCCTAAGCATTTCGCAAGCTTTCAATGCATCAATAGAACCTGACATACAAAAACATTGTGTTTGCAGTAGGCCCTATATAGAATTGAATTAGTTTCGTCCCTCTATAGGCTGGCGCTTGATCTCTACTGTGCTGAGAAAGGCCGCTGCCAGATCTGCTTTAGGCCTATATATACATTACAATAATTATATTTCCTATAATTGATTAATCATAAAATCAACTTATACGCTAGTCTGGCCCTTAAGTAGGAAAACTGAAATAAGAACTATAGCTTGGTAGGCTAATCAGATAATAGTACTATAGGCTATCATAAAACAGCACACTGTTGAAAATATAAAGAGAATGAATGACGATCGAAGTGCGGCTGCCAATCTTCGCCATGCAGTCAACCATCTGGTTTAACTGCACGCCCAGAGACCACCACGAGGAGGTGTTGGCAAAGGTCTCCGTAGTCCATTCACTGCAGCTCTCAAGCAGTAGAATTTCATCCCAAATTTGATATTACCAGCTGCAGTGCTTTTTTTCTAGAAAAAAAGGTTCCGGAACTCAACAAATTCAGAACAGTCATAGGGGCAATATTTCTGTTTCATATATATATATCAGTATCAATAAACACTGCAAGCACTTACATTAAATTAAAGTATCTAAATAATTTTATATAATTTTTTATTTAAACTTTAAATTAAATAAATTATTTTTTAATGGCTGAAAAAGGTACCGGAACGCCGTTCCGGACCGCTCCGGCTGTAAAAAAGCACTGGATATTACCCATAAAATGTCCAATTTTAGAAATTTCTCAATTTCAGTAATTTCCTTTTGCTCGGATGGAAGTGCCAGACAAACACTCGCGCTTTTGCAAAACGTGAAAAGACGCAACTCAGAGACATGAGAATACGTAGAAGGAGCAACAGAAAGCATAATGCACAAGTATAAGACTGAGCGAATGAGTGAATGAAAACACTGCAAGTGAGAGTAAGATTGAATGAGAGAGTCAACAAAGAGCGAGAGAACAGACAAGACAGCGATATTGACAGAGTGAAGAAAGCAGAGAGACAGAGTTTGAAGATTGAGAACGAAAGACAGGGTTAGTGATAGAGTGAGAACAAGAGAAACAGACAGACAGAAAAGGAAAAAGGCACAGAAAGAAAGATGCAGAAAGAGAAAGACAGACAGACAGATCGACAGACAGACAGAAAGACAGACATAGATGATAAATGAACAGATAGATAACTAGACAGATAGATACATGAATGGATGGATGGATGGATGGATGGATGGATGGATGGATGGATGGATGGATGGATGGATGGATGGATGGATGGATGGATGGATGGATGGACAGACAGACAGACAGGGACAGGACGGACAGACAGGGACAGACAGATGGATGGATAAATGGATGGATGGATGGATGGATGGATGGATGGATGGATGGATGGATGGATGGATGGATGGATGGATGGATGGATGGATGGATGGATGGATGGATGGATGGATGGATGGATGGATGGATGGATGGATGGATGGATGGATGGATGGATGGATGGATGGATGGATATACAGACAGAAATATAGGTAGACAGAAAGACAGGCAGAGAGATTGATTAATAGTGCGCTGAGAAAAAGTGCAGTTAGGTTGAGACAAAGTGCAGCTGAAGGTTGAGAGAAGTTAAATGAGCACAAGACTAAAAGTGAGTCTGAAAGCGAAAGCATATGGTGGCAGGCTGGCAGCAGAGAAAGTAGTACAAACTACAAGTACATGAGAGGTAGGCCTACGCTAAAAATGAGCGAGAGACTGAGAGTTGACACAAAGCAGAGATTTAGATTCTCTGCTTATTCAGCTTTGCTTTTAACATACAATAACGCTCACTCAAAGAAAATTATAGGCCAGCTTAAAGAATACTACGTCAAAATGGAAAACAAAACTGCTTGAGAAACTGCAGTGAATGGACTACCCAAATGTCTAACTTGCAATGCTAAAGCCCTACAGAGAAAATGTGATGCATTTGGCCCATCACAGTTCTCAAGTAAGCAGTTGGAAGACAGTTCTGTGTTAGCACTCAACTATCTTCGAACTCCTTAATCTCCCACACCCCCATTTAAGTCTGAATGCAACAGATTCATTCAACAGTATCAGCAGGTCTTATACTGTTCATAATGCCTGTATATAAAAGGGACAACACTCACCCTTAAAAAGTTTGCAACAGATGCTATACCTCGATGCAATAATATTAAATGCATTGTTACATTGTTGACGTGTGGACACAATATTGACAGAAACCAAGGAGGATTCACGGATCTTAAACTTTACCTTCACCGCAATCGCCGAACACGACCTAAAGTAAAGCAACAGCAAGACATAAAAAGATAAAGACTGAGCGAAAGAGTCAACAAAATTTTTTAGAGTAATTCTGAGAGTAAGACAGCGAGACGGAAGCGGAAAACACAGAGCATACACTGAAAACGGAGATAGAAAGTAATTATTAAAGTCATTCAAACGAATCTAACCCAAAGAATTATTTAGACCCGTTATAATTATAAGCCTATTAATTACTAGCCTACTAAGTTATTACTGAAGACATCAGTCGACGGTCGCTTCAAGTCAAACTTCATTATGTAATGCAATGTAAATGAACATTTATATAGCGCCTCTTCAAGTTCAAGATAGCCTATCTACTCAGCCTACCGTATAATGATGTTAGCCGAAATGTCATTATACAAACGAATATATTATTATTACAGTAGGCCTAATCATTATGCAATGGAAACGCCAGGACAGGGCTTTTCTTAGCGTGCAGTTCTACACAAAATGTGCAGTTCTAAATCAATCTGTGCAACTGTAAAAGCATTTTTGTGCAGTGAAAAATTGCTAAAAAAAGATAATCGTCATCCAAATGGAAAAAATCTACCATGGGTTTTTGAAAAAGAGAGAAGAGGTTGAGGTTGTGCAGTTCTAAAAATTCCTTTAAAAAAGCCCTGCGCCAGGATGATTCCATATAGACCGGAGAAACCAGAAGCCAGATGACGGTGGGAAACCAAGTTGAAAGAGACGAATCTAAGTTAAAAACTTACTCAGTATATTTAGTCCTTCCCGTTCAGGTCTGCATATCGGGCAAAGCCGCATCTCCTCCACTCGCCTCTGTGCCAGCTCCTCGGTCTCGTTCTCTCACGACATCTCCAGGGATCTCAAGTCGTCTCTGGTGGTTTCCGGCTGGTTCAAACAGTTTAAACAGAGATGTATAGAGTCGTACAGCAAGAGAGTGAGACAGACAGCCGTCAGCAGGAAGAGAAAGACACGACCGGAATAGCACAGATTGAAAGAGAGAAAATAAGACGTAATTTTAAACAGATTGCTAGGAGAAAATAAGACAGCGAATAACACTAGAAACGAAGAATATCCTATAGAGTATGACAAAATAATGTCAAGAAGGAAAACACAGAGGCAGGAAGGCCTAGAGTAGGAGACAGTGCTACAAGCCTACAACAAAGTACAGAGACAAGGACCTAAGAAAACAGACAGCCAGACAGACCTGTGACAAGAGAAAGAGGTAAGACAGACTGACCTAGGACAAGAAAACAGAGAGGCAGACAGATCTATCATCTAAGGCAAGAGAAGGACACAAAAAAGTCTCCCGACTTAAGAAGAGGGAGCAAGAGAGAAAATGGAGAGGTAGAAGGACTTCAGACAGGAGGAAAAGAAATAGCCTAACAAAGTGGCAGAAAGACCTAAGACATAAATCGTCCTGCGTGACTGCGTCTAATCCAGGCTACATCAGTACATCTTGATCTACATTCCGCTACTTAGCACCTTCCAACTGGCCTGAAGATTTCATCAGCAACCAATCTATCAGATTCGTCGCAAAACCTTCATAAAAACTCAAACTAACCTATAACTGCTTCCACGAGAGTCAGTCAACTGGATCGTCTTAGTCGCTGCTGTCCGGAAGTCTGATCCTTCGAGTAAAGAGCTTCATCCTGCCATTGGTTGTCGGCATCAGTGGTCAACAGCTAGCTCGCCATGTCAGATGTCAGAGCAGCACTGTCGCGTCGGTGCCAAGCCTTACGTATTTATAAATGTATAACCGTCAAGTAGTATATACTGTATATACTTACTTAACGGTTATAAATTTATAAATACAATAAATACAATACAATGACCCGAATGACCCGAAGAGCTGACATAAATACAATACAATACAAGTACCCGACGGTAACAGAGCTGACAGACTGCCATGACGAACGGTTCCAAAACTATCCCAAGATCTCTAGCCTATGAAACTCAAGCTGACGGTGCCATAGCGGCACACGTGTCAGGGATTGACAGTGCCACATCTCACAGTTATTGCCAGGATGGACGGTGCCAAAACTGCCGGAATCTAATTCGTGTCTATTAATTATCAGGTGAACGCCATCAGTCCATCTAGAAAGTCATCAGAAATTGAAGTTACATTTAAAGTTATGCACATTTTCATAACAACAGACTGTCAAGATAATTCATACGTACGCTTGTGTTTCTAAGATGCACAGTTGTCGACAGGGTAGTGCCGTTGTTCCAGCCACGATAACCGCCATCAAACGATCTTTGCGACTCGCTACAACGATTGTAGGCCTACAGGAAACTGTTTCTGCGATCGCTCCACTGAAAGTGAAAAACAGTGGTTTTTATAAAAGCCACAGTCTAACAGAGTATAGCCTATTTAAAAAATGTAACATGTATTGCGGAGCAATATAAATCGCAGAGTCTCAGTAGCTTACTCAAATAAAATTAAGATGCATTTTTTTAATGAAAAAGTTGAAACTTTAGAAAAATACCCACAAAATAATTAAATTTATTGTTGAGCTACAGAAGTTATTGAGTCAAATCGAAAAGAGGCAAGTTACTTCAAGATTTGTAGCTTACAGATCGCTAACTCGATGGATCTCTAAATTGTAAATTTCGATGAAAAATCGTTGTTTTGTAATTATTTTGGGTTTACCTGATAGCCTTCGACGAAAGCAGATCGAAACAAGAGTTGGCGCAGCATAATTTGGACGAACTTTGATGAATAAGCGCAGATCGATTTGTTCAACTTTCGGAGAACGTTAGAACGCGTCTTTCTTCTTGGACATCTGAACTGTGACTGACAAGATCTAAGATTGAGACAAAGGATGACGTCATCGTTACGTCATTTTTGGCGTTTGTCTTTGTTAGACTGCAGCATAAATTACCTATCTGTATGTAGGCCTAATGTAACTGAACATTTTATATAGCGCCACTTCAAGATTTATACTCAGATTTATGCCCTATAGCCTATATGATGTTAAATGATTGTCATTACGAACGTATATAATAATAATGATTAGGCTATATACAGCAGTTGTTATCAGTGGCGGCGCCAAGGGGGATATGGGGGCTAAGCCCCCCCCACCCCCCACTGCGGCTCAGCCCCCTTAAAAGTGGGAAATCACCGCAAATCACAGGGAGGAGGGGACAAAAGGGAAGGGCTTGGAGCTTTAGCCCCCCAAACCTAAAATCCTGGCGCCTCCACTGGTTGTTATGTGTTTAATTTTAGAATATCTTTTAGTCTGTTTGTTTGATACACATACATAGACACATACATACAGACATATAAAATGCAGCCATGCAAACAGACATATGCAGTCACCAGTCGGGTTCAAATTGGCAAAGTTCTAACGATCATGTAATTAATAATTATTAACCTACAGCCGACAATGAATTCTATCTGTATGTCTGCTTGTCACTCTGTCTGCAGGTAGGCTACTTATACGTACAGAAGGCTTATTTGACCAGTCGGACAGGCGGGACAGCAGGCATACAGGCTCCGAAAGAGAGAGACAGTTAGACAGACAGAAACGGAAAGAGAGCGAGACGGACAGAGGCTATGAGAGATAAAGGCAGGGTGCACGGAAGACACAGTCTTGTCTCTGTTGTTAACAAAGACGGTCATAGAGTATGAGACACGAACGATAGGAAGACACGTCCGTCCGTCAGTCCGATTGATTTAGCAGAGAAATGTAACTGTACAATTTATTCTGTAGCGATCCTGCATTGCCTCGACCCTGGTCATATTTCAATAAATGGATGATTTCATCGATATAGTGCACTTACATAATGCAGTGGTCCAAATACTAATAAATATATGAGAACAGAAAAAACCGGCAGTTTAGTAAAAATGCTTGTTCTATGTCATTTTGGGCTATGTGCTGGGCAAAATGACATAGGGTATAGTCTAAAATGACATACACATTTTTGACCCAATTTGTAAGGCTTAAATAAAATGATTAGAAGTTATTATTTATAGTAAAATGAAAATTATAATATATTATATTTTATATTTTGATGTTCTGAGACTAACTAAACAGCTGCTGGAACCACAACGCAATTAGGATTTTTTAAAGAGTTAAACATGTTAGGCCTATCGTGACAAAATACAACACTGACGACTCAGGGACAAGCAGAACTGCAATTCAACTGAAACTGCTACAAGAAAGACAAACACATTTTATACCGATAAACTAAGCAATCATCAGCAAATAAACTGAAGAACTAGGTCAACAACACTACATGAAAAAGCTTCCAATATGTGACTAGCACTTAGCCTATGTATAAAAACTCAAAAATCAATTGCTACAAGTCTGCCAAAACTTGTTGCAGGCCTACTTGATCAGTGCCCAACACATAACAACAGCGAAGTCTACCTATTCACTACACAAATCACACACAAAAGTTTGTTTTCTTTGAGATCATTCGCAATGTACCCAGTTGTGGCAAACTGTGCACTTGATCCACGGCTCACGTTCACGTGAGTTGGACAACAAGTCACTGCAAAACAGGCATCTTGGATCTGCATCATCTTCATTTAATTTCTGGCTTGAAGGCCTTGGCTCATTTGCCCTTTTGAAATCATCATGTGGTCCACACCTCTCTTTGGTACTTTTGCATGCAGCTTTGCTCTTTTTCACATGAACTCTTTTTGTGGCTCCTCCAGACTGAGCTTTCTCGGTCTTACTTTTTTCTGTCTATCTTTTTCACTGTACTTTATGGCTATCATCAGGTACAGGTTGCTTGTCAAAGCCGATGCACCTTCACTTGTCCTCTTACTACGGGATGCAGAGTATGATGAGGGAGGAAATGGAGACAAATCAACAGCTCGAATTGGTGTACATACACAAGATGTGTTTATTGGAAGCACTGTAGTTTTCTCTGAGTGAGAAATCTGAAGTTTAATGCCTGCAATACCCTCTGTCATCGTAGATGGTTTCTGAGCTGCATACTGTTCAGCGTCCGGATGAGTGTCTGGGGTTGAAGTGACACTAGTATCACAAATGGGCTCATACAATTTCTGACAGTGTAGTGGCTGGCTCGAAGTCCTAATGTACCCCGTGGATCGTTGAATTCTTTTGAACCTCGTAGCCAATCCATTTCATTAGTTTCAACTGCTGTGATAGCTAGCCTCATGTATTCTGAATTCCAACTCTGGCGATCTGGTTTTCTTTTGTATTTGTTCACCATCCTGTATACAACATGTCATAGTGAATGAACGATCGGAGCAAAGATTAGTGATATATAAGTATCAACAATATGTAGGTTTTCAAGTACTCTTTCTAGTCTCAAAGGCGCAGCCGAGAAGTGCCCCAAAGTATCTTTCTGACTATATGCGAAAGCCGTTATCTACGACCTCATCTCGTTCCTTTTGTGCTGCTGATTGGCTAGATCTTTTTGTTCCTAGGACTAGGACTGCCTTGGCTCAACGCCGGGCATTTGCTGTGGTTGGTCCCGCTACTTGGAATGACCTTCCCCCTCATTAAGGGCTAAACTAATGACTAGTTTTTCCTCTTTGGTCTCTGGTTCTTTAAAGACGTTTCTTTTCCCCCGGGGTTTTCGTGCTGAGAGCGCTTCTGAATAGTTATTCTGAGAGAGGCGCTATATAAATCTTTAGATACAACACAATACAATACAATACAGACAACTTCTCATATGGCAATAATTACTGCAGTGGATAAAATGACACACCCTATGTCGTTTTACCCAGTATGTCCGGGCAAAACGACACATGTATGTCATATTGCCCGGTGACGTGTATGTCATTTTACCCTGTCTATGGGTCCTAGGTTGAGACCTACCGCTGTAGTCGCGACGAAATGTTCCAAGCTAAAAGTTGTACGGGACTTGATCGACATAATATGCATACCCTTTGCAAAAGACTAAATTCCTCAGTATCTGCACGTACCTTTTTAGCAGCCTTGACTGTCGTAAACTATCAAATTGTATCGCAATGTCACAAATAATCTAAACATCAACCACGCACTTCTGCGCATGTTGCCATATTCGTTCACTAAAAATAGCAACAGCAGGTGCCACGCTCGAGGACAGTAAGTGAGTAAGTTGACGATATATACTACGGTCCAGCCCACGTGCCACCTATGTCATTTTACCCGAGTATGTCATTTTAGGCTACTTTCCCCTATAGGCTATTTAGTTCAGTCCTTTTCCCGTGAAATGTTATAATTTATAATGTAGGTCTCCGAAATTTCAGAGCGTCACACATAGGTTAGGCTAAACCGCGTCAGAGAGAATATAGCTTATTCATCATTTCATCAACATTGTGTTAAATCAAGTCCAAAAGTGCGAGGCTGTTTGGCAGTAGGCTACATCAGTGTCCGGTCAGAATCCTGCAGGGTGTGCATGGTCACCGTCTCGCTGAGAAGACGTGGTCACAACGATTGGCAAGACCGGGAAACGGCAGTGTTGCACAGAGTAGCACGCCTTGACTATGATGATGATGATGATGATGATGATGATGATGATAATAATAATAATAATAATGATGATGATGATGATGATGATGATGATGATGATGATGATGATGATGATGATGATGATGATGATGATTGCGATGATGATGAAGATTATAATGATGGTATAGGCCTACCTATATAATATAAAACATAGGCCTTCTGTTGACTGTTGAAGGTTCGGGCATACAATGTATGCCCGAAGGTTCGGGCATACAATGTATGGGGGTCCGGTGGCGCGTTGGATAACATCTGGCCAAGAGAGCGAGAGGTACCGAGTTCGAGCCCCGTTAGGGCGGATATGCTTTGCAGGCTGCTATTAGCGCCGTGTATTGCAGGCTGTCTGTCCTGTTAGTAGTTAACTAGTTAAGATTGTTTCAATTGCATAACATGTAAATGTACAGCGCAGTGCGTTTGTCAGGCGCTCAATTAAAGAAAAGATATTATTATTATTATTATATACGAAATATCCTATAATTTATATATATATATATATATATATATATATATATATGTTCTAATAGATTTCATGAAGTAGGCCTACGTGTTACTGGTGTTGTCAAAATGTTGGGCGCTACATGTAGGCCTGCAATTTGCTACAAGGCGGCAGAGGCGAAGCTTAATTGATATATTATACAATAAGTTCGAGAGGACAAAGAAGTATAATATTATATGCATTCTGTTTAATACAAAATCCGTCGTGTATTAGGTCTATGGGTCTTATAGCAGATCTATAGGCTAGTTTAGGCGTATACGTACATCGGTTTCGTTTGTAGCTGAAAATAGATGTAGGCCTATACCTTAAAAGCCTATAGCCTATATTCTGCAAGAATGTGTATCTGTCAGACTCTTCTGGCCTCTCTTCGCTGTCTCCCTGTCTGTCTGTGTATTTTTCAGTCTGTCTGTCTGTATCAATAATATATCTATAGGCATTGAATTATATAGGCATAGGCATACATATAGTTGTATGTATGGTTATGAGCCCATGAGACGTTCGAGCAGGAATGTTCGATTGTTCCATGGGATCAATTCAGTGTCCCAGATGAGTGTCGTGGTCTTCTGCGTCGACGGTCTCTGCTGCTATCCACGGATCAACAGCCATATCGAGGCTGCAATGCAAAATACATAGACTATGTAGGCCCTATAAATATAGTTATAAACTTACACGTGCGCGTGTATCAGATACAAAAGGCGTCGTCGGCACGGCTATGGGAGTATTGGGAACGTTGACAGAACAATCCAGAAGGGGACAAAAATTGATGACGAAATTTCTAATGACTTTTGGCTCGTGGTTTATTATTCGTCGGATTTCGTCCCGTCCACGATCTCAGACCTCTTAGGTTTAGGCTGATTTCATAAATGTCAGAAACGTCAGCGATCAAGTGACATATTGTATAGACGAAAGCCAATTAATTGCTATAGGATTAGGATTATTATAAAGTTATCGTATATAGCCTACACCGTGTATATGTATACAGTATATAGTGGTCTGGTTTATTTATTGCCGAAAGTTAAAGTGATTGCAAACAGTTAAAAAGACAATTAAGGTTTCCCTGAACATAGGTCTACCGGTAGTAGGCCTAATTAACAGGTGCCGTAATCTTTAATAAGTCATTTACAGCATTCCAAATTCAGATCACTTTTAGGGGTCTATTCGATTACAGTGTATACGAGCATTTTTATGAGCAAGATGCAAAGATCTGTAGGCTACATGACGTGAATGCTTTGGCCCTGCAATGCTTTTGATGCAGACAACAGGAAGCCATTATAGCTAGGCCACACCATCTACTTGCGCGAATCTATTCCATAAAATTTTGTCGAAAATGTAATTAGGCTAAAGACTAACAATTAGGCTATAGGCCTACTGGACTGCTCATATAGACCCTATATAAGTTGATATATTTAGCCTAGCCTACACAATATTGAGCCGTAACGTAGTCTAATTATGACAATACCGATAAAAGTTTAATCCGATCAGAGTCAACTTAGCTTTACTCTCTTCTTGTTGAGAAGAAATAGAAAAAATCGCAATCAATGAATATGAGAAGCAATGAAAAGTTCTAGGTCTCAACGGCTATAGGCTATAAAATGTAAAATATAAGCTTATGTATAATTTAGGTATTTGTATACATTTATAGCATTAATAAATTAATTGACTACAACTGTCATTGGCAATCCCTTAGTAAACGGAACTTTTACATTACACTGATTTCTCGTTGATCGATTCTCTGGATGAGCTCTTTGACAGACCTACTCTTCCTACGTACTGCTTGCGTGATCGCTGATATTCAAACTCGCTAGTCTAATTATTTTCAAACTCAGTGACTCACGGACTCATTAACTAACTGGCTCAACGACTGACTCTTGACTCATTTCACTCACTGACTCACTAACTCTCTCAGTTTGATCGAGATATACTATAATTTTATGCATCTATGGTGTAGTCTGATTCCTTGCCTCGGTCTATGGCCTGGTAAATATCTATGGTTCATGCAACATCAATGACGTCCACTTAGCTGGTCTGGCCTGCAAGCCGCTGCATCCATCGGTCCATTGGCTGGGCTATATATATATATATATATATGTAGTCAGCGCATGGCAATAAATTACATGCTAACGGCCTCTGGCGGACGCGAAGGGAAGAGCTGGCAGCACGTACGTCGGTCGGTTGCTGAAGCTGGTACGGCTGCGACGACTACAGAGAAAAGAAAGAGACCGCAGATGCTGTAACAAACAGCATCCACGCGAAGACCGGTCCGGATCGATAAGCGTTCAGGTAAGTGATGCGGTAGAACGCCGGCGACCATCGCCTCCGACCTTCCACGATTAAGAGGGAATGGAACGGGGTCGGTTCCCGGCATCACCAGGCACAATGAATCGCCGCTGGCTTAGGAGCAGAGCGACGGAGGTTCGGTTTGCCACTGCTGCAGCAGGGTATACGACAGAGCTGGAGTTGTGGGTTGCGTTTAATCAGCTTGGCAGTGGTTAGGACAGATCATTGGCTGGCTGAAGTGCATGTTCATGCAAATGCAAAGAGTATCGTCCATTATGATAATGAGAGAGGACGCGTGCAGACTTGCTTTCATCCTATGACCTTTACACCACGTTGGTATACAACATTGCTCTAACGAAGGACATTACCCTATCTGTGTCTTTGTATCCGTAAATCCATAAAGTATGTCTGTATGCCCCACTGTTGTTATCTCAGTATATAGTAAGTTAGTCAATAGTGTCTCAGTAACTGGTTGGTTACTGACGTCATCGTCATCACCATCGCCACCAGCATTATCGTCACCATTAGCGTAATCTAGTAATTTCTACAGCGCCCAAAAGTGAAGTCGCGGAAACCAGCTTATTCAAAGGCGCTAATCAAAGCAGACTATAGACATAGGGTCAAGATCCAAAGGGTCAGGCAGGCAGACAGTCAGACGGCTGAGGTGGGTGATGTTTAGAGTTGAAACGGTGAGGGAGCTAGGTGAGTGGAATAGGAGGAAACGGGATGGGATTTGGGGAAAAGTTTTCAGTTTTGAGTGGAAGATCTGTGGAGAGTTGGCAAGAGGTGAGGTTTTTGTGAGTACGTATGATGAATCAGATATTTGTCGTAATAATGGTGGGAGTTTGTTCATAGAGGTGGAACAGTTATGACCATGAAGCGATTTGCAAATTTTAATGATGAGGTGACGGAAGGGTGGAGGAATGTTAGGGCAGAAGAGGAGCGGGTTGAGCGAATTAAGTGGCTGGACCGTGAACAACTGACGGAGATAGGAGGGCTGGGTGGATTGAAGTATGTTGTAGGTGAGCGATATGACTTTATATTCTATCCGGTCAGATATTTTAAGCCACTGCACCACCTACTTTTGTTTTTCCGCAATTTTCACTGCGCTTCCTATACATGTATATTCAGCCCCACTCAGTTTCAGCCTCTTATCCATTTTGCTGGTATCTGCAGTTAATACGAGTGGGCCGAGCGGCAATAGTAATTATAGTAGCTCACCAGGGGCGCAACCACGGTCCAGAAGTTGGGGGACCTATAGAATGTCTGAGTGGGGAATTGCGAGCGCCGAAGGCGCGAAGGTGCGATTGCCGAAGGCAAGAAGCCAGAAGTTGAACGACTATTCTAAGCGTCGACGCAATTTTGAGCATTTGATGCCAAATGGAGTACATTTTGGGCTCTAATTTACCTCAAATTTTTCACCGATGATTTTTATATAAAGGTACCTAAACCATCTAGATCTGTGAAAAAATATGACTTTTTATAATTATGAATAAACTGGACGTGATAGGGGTTTAAGAGAATTGAACGGGAAAGAGTAGAATAAGCTCTAGATTCTAGAACAGTGTTTGTCAAAACTAGGAAAATCGGCAAGGAGGAAGCTTGAACGGGTCAATTTTCTCAGAATACCGTTAAGGCGTTTATGTTCCCCTACAGTGGCAAATCCCCACTAAACAGGGGAGGCATAAAGTAGCCGTGCGAAGGTAGTAGCTCTAACAACGTCAAAGATACGTTGACAAAGGTGACCGTGGACGACCAAACATGTAGCGCGAACGTGGATTTTCGGACTTTGCAGCATATTTTGTCCATGTGTGCCCCAAAGCCAATCCCATCAGAGATGGTGACACCCAAAATAACCATCTCCTGGACCCGCTCGATGCCAGGGATGAGAGGACGGAGGGCAATTATAGGCTTGGACCTCGGTCGTTTGACAACCATTTCTCTGGTCTTATGCATGGTTTAATTTAAGATTGCTAATGGATGCCCACTTAGAGATATGGTCAAGTCCAGAAAGATTGCTATTATTATTATTATTATTATTATTATTATTATTATTATTATTATTATTATTATTATTATTATTATTATTATTATTATTATTATTATTATTATTATTATTATTATTATTATTATTATTATTATTATTATTATTATTATCAATATTATTACTTCGATGTTTTACAATTATCATTGCATAACTGTTGTCCCATTGTGCGTTTGCAAATGGCGCAATAAAGACCATACTTACTTACTTACTTCTGCAGGAAGTATCAATCAATCAATCAATCAACATGTTTTATTTTGCAACCAAATTAACAAAATCATCAGGTTTACATATAAATTTCAACACGGCTACAAAAAAGGAGGCCCTAAAGGGATAAAGAATCCAGCTAAGTAGGGACACCAAATTACAGATTACATTAGAAAATTAATGGTGGCCTTTAAAGAAAGATTATAATTGAAAACATACTTGCAGTGACCAAGTGAATATTAAAGTAAAAAACAGAAAAGAAACTAAATGAACCAAAAACAGGAAAACAAGAAAAGGAAAGCGAAACTGAAACTGAAACAGTAGCTCAACACTGTTGAGTCAATATACAATATAAAACAAAAATACTTAACTAGCTTACAAGTAGAGATTAGGTAGGTCTACTACCATGCACAAGAATCGGGCGAAAGGTTAGACAAGGTCGTTTGTAATACGGTACATTGTATAAGGTAGGTCCTTAATTTCATTTTGGGCTCTTGTTTGCCTCACAATTTTCAAAAGTTGGGGGGACCGTCCAAACCTGCTCGAAAGTTGGGGGGACGCGTCCCACGGGTCCCATAGGGTGGTTGCGCCTATGTATCTCACAGTAAACTGGTAAAGTTATAGCAGTGGCGTAACGAAGGGGGGCAGAGAGGCGGGGCAACCACCCCCGGGCGCAGCACAAGGGGGTTCAAAATTAGCTTTCAGTGGTACACAGTACTATGACAAGAACGATTAAAAGTCAGAAAGAAAATTAAAAAGGGCCGCAGTCATCAAATCTTGCCCCTGGGCTCTGAAACCCTTCGTTACGCCACTGAGTTGAAGTCTTCTTAGTAACAGTTAAAAATAGGCCTAATACAGTGCGAACCGAACGGAAACATTAAATGGAAATGATTGAATTAAAGACAGACACCAATTTATTATACGTAAAATAATACTATTTTCAGAATAAAAAAATTGTTTATGTCATAATTTCGCGGAAGCAACGTACAGTAATGATCATTGTGTCCGCTAGGCTATACAAAAGGCAGAACACAACGCTGCTGCGCTCTGATATATGACATGGTTGGCTTCGCTGCATTGTAAAAAGATTAATAATCGATATTCCGCGGTATAGTAACGATGGTACACGGCGTATACTGTGCGCAGTAAAATTAAGCAATGTATTTATTTACTGGATAATCTGGATTATGAATAGCCTAATAATATAATATGCGCACAGTTAGTAAACATTGCAAGAAACTGCTTCCTTTTCTGCAGTTCTGTTTATTGTTTAAATTAACGTAGACCTCTCAGAGTGATACCGTCCATAACGGAGGCTTCTGGTATACGATCAATGGAAGCCAAGCCGACTTGACAAAAGTGACTGGCTTTTCTTTCCGTCCTTCTTTTCTATTTTTCATTCTTTCTTTCTCTCCTACTTTTTCAGTTTTTATCCAACATTCACTCTTTTTTAAATTTTTCTTCAACCCTATTTTGCCTCCCCTGCACAAGTGCCGCCCGGGGCGACTCGCCCCTGCCTTCTTTGGTGCGCCACTGATTGCAGATATGCAGATAGATATGCAGTTTTCAAGTCGAGCATATTGGGCGGATTCTGCGAAGGTCGCGGATGTGCATGCAGTAGGAGCGGGAAAGATGGGTGATGTGATCGGAGAAGCTAAAGCTAAAGATCACACTTAGGTTGCGGACAGGAGAATGTGCAGTGAATGTGTGGGTGGATGCAAAGTCAAGGTTGAGGGAAATCGTGGGGTCTGGAATTTTCTTTGCTTATGCAGATCTGTCGGGATGAATTCACTTCTAGAGGGGTTCAGGCACAGGCGATTTGATGTCATCCATGGACATATTTGAGTAATCACATGGAGAAGATGATCTTTGAAGTCAGAGAAGCCACCATCAATCTTGACGCCAGCCGTCTGATGGTTTCGTGGATGAAATGCTGATTTCTATTCATTTCGTTCGCCTCGCATAGACTTATCTTCCAGGCCTATATTCAAGCGACTCTGCAACGTTGGCCTTCCTGTTTTACCTGCTCGTCGAGACCTGTCTATATGGTTGCCTGAATACCTTTTCTGTGTGTTATTCTAGTACCGGTAGTATGTTTTCTATTTTGACCGGTCGGTCGGTCGGTCAGGCACTGACAGTCAGTCGATCGGTCGGTTGATCAGTCAGTCAATCAATCACTCACTCACTCACTCACTCATTCACTCACTCACTCACTCACTCACTCACTCACTCACCACTCACTCACTCACTCACTCACTCACTCACTCACTCACTCACTCACTCACTCACTCACTCACTCACTCACTCACTCACTCACTCACTCACTCACTCACTCACTCACTCACCACCACTCACTCACTCACTCACCACTCACTCACTCACTCACTCACTCACCTCACTCACTCACTCACTCACTCACTCACTCACTCACTCACTCACTCACTCACTCACTCACCACTCACTCACTCACTCACTCACTCACTCACTCACTCACTCACTCACTCACTCACTCACTCACTGTCAGTCACTCACTCACTTACTCACTCACTGTCAGTCACTCACTCACTCACTCACTCACTCACTCTCAGTCACTCACTCACTCACTCACTCACTCACTCACTCACTCACTCACTCACTCACCCAGTCAGCGGTATTTAATGTTAGCTCGACATTAGTAGGCATTTTCCTGCAAACGGTGTTCGCTTGAAAGACCACTTTGCTGATTTCAAGCCTTGGAAGAATAGAATTTGTCACTGTCGATCTGGAAGAGGAAACGAGGAGCTGGAACCAATATGGAACCAGACGAGCGTGAAGAAGGACGATAGAGATCTATGGTGATTGGTCAAGAGTAAAGAGAAGAAATCACGCTGGGTTGCGAGCAGATGGAGTAGAGTTACACCCATCAACAGTCGTTGAAGCAAAGTGCAGGCTAGAGTTGGATCTTTTGTGGGAGATGGAGTTCCTTGATCTTTATAACTAGTTTCATAGCTTGAATGGGAAGTAAAGAAGTTAAGTACGTGCGTACAAAGACAATCAGACATATCACATATAAGACAATCAGACATAAACTACTGATGATTGATTGATTGATTGATTAAATTATTACATTTTAAGATAACTATGCATGTTGCAGAGTGGTAGTGAGGCAAGCAATACTGAAATCTAGCAAGACTGACGAATCATTGTACGGATATAATTATTGGATATGTAGGCGTGTATGCCTGTGACATGGCGCTCGTTGTATACTGATTTATTTGTGGATACGGAGATAACGGAAGACGACAGAGCGCCTGGAGCCAATTACTTCGTCTCACTCTCTCGTCTAATTGCAACGTAATCTAATTGCTATGTCGTGTCTTCGTATATATGTGTTACAGTCACCATTGCAACTGCTATAGAGTGTGCAAGCAGTATATACCATGCCGTATATTTAGACAAAACACATAGGTATCATCTCCACCAGGTATACACAGTTTCCTGATTTCTATTCAAGTGCATCATTTGCAAGACGTCTCTTACTCCTTTATTGCCTACAGAGCATTGACGAGGAACTAATGAGGCAATGACAAATGAGTAGGGACTGTAGGATGTCCGAACTGAGGGCTTCACGGGTCAGACAGGGCTGCTTAAATCGTTAGAAAATCTTTAATTAGGTGCGATCTACAAAGAACAATGTTTGACGGTATTTATTTGACTTGACCAGAGCGACAGGGCCGATACTTGCTCAGCTAGTGACGCGCTGTGATTATGTGTCTTCAATGAATGCAGTAAAACTGCTGATGAGCAGTGATCAAATATTTTCCCATGACCACTCACAAGAAGGATATTTCTAGATAATAATTAAAAAATGAAGCTAGTCTTTGCTATCACCTGGTTAATACGTCACTTCCACTTGTCCATTTCCTTGTCTGTGTGTATGTTTCTCTTGCTGTGTATCACAATCGATTACTATTAGCTGGTTATATAGGTAAAAACCGTAAAATAGTAAATATCTAAGCCTATATCGCTTTTCCATGCCTGTTTATTGTCCACCGCCTATTGGGGGCCTTGCAAGAGCGTCCGCAAAGTGGCCTCTTCTATCTATATTTGCCATCATCTTAAGTGAATCTTGTGCAATTCCGTGGACATAGATCTAGCGCAAAGGATAACAAAAGAGTACCACTTATGAGAACGAACGGGTGGCCTACGATGGGCCTGTGGAGTAGACTGAACGAAAGTGTTTGGCAATCAGAGAATCGGAACTGGGCAATTACTTTGGGGTAGAGCAGGGGCGGAATGACTTCATCATGCAGAAGCTACGTGACACCAGTGGCGTAACGAAGGGTTTCAGCGCCCATGGGCAAGAGTTGATGACTGCGCCCCTTTTTTATTTTCTTGTTGACTTTAAATCATTCTTGGCATAGTATACTGTGTACCACTGAAAGCTAATTTTGCGCCCTTTTGTGCTGCGCCCGGGGGTGGTTGCCTTTCTCTGCCCCCTTCCTTACGCCACTGCGTTACATCACCACCCTAGGTGAGAAGAAGGTTGCAGCTCTACCAAACTCTGGGGCCTCGATATCATTGGTTCAACGTCGACGTACATGCTCTCAGCGAGAGGTTGAAGGAATGAATGCCTTTTGCTCTGTTTAGAGATTGTTGAGTCATTTAAGAATTTCGCCAATACCTATTCATGTGAATACAAAAACGTGTCCAAGAAATGCTTGGAAAATTCTACAGCTGTACGATAAGAATTTTCTGTATTGTATTGCTTGTATTGTATTTTCTGCTATCAACTTATTAGATGAAGATGTAGAGCTGTCCTTAAGCTAGCCTGAGAGGCAACCATGGGTAGGAAATGTCAGCGACTTCCTTTTCTTAGCATCCTTCCATCTCTTTTTTCTTCGGCGTATATGGACGGGTGGTCAATCGTCTCTCTCGCTGTCTCTTCTTCCCGCCGACAGTGTTTGTGAGTGCACTCATTGTAGTTGAATTGGCTAGGTATCAGACTTGTATAAGAGACATCAAACTTCGAGACAGAGACCGAGACAGTGGAATCCGAGACCGAGACGAGACACAAGGTCCGAGACAGTTCAAGACAGTTCAAAACGAGTGAAATTCACATTGGACCCAAATCCCTAAACAATTTCATCTCAACTTTTGAAGTCTAATAACAGGGACAAGTCACTGAAATCAGCCGATCACCTGAATTGTATAAACTGTAAAGAAATTAAATATTTCATCCATTCTGAAATCTTCTAAATGATTATAAAATTTAAACCAACAAAATTCCATATATTAGCGACAAAAGTCACATTACTCACTTTGAGAAACTAGATGATTTTTCAAGCGTTTCGCTTATGTTGGCATTACACGAGCGGCCATTGTATTTTGTTTTACATTGATTTAAAAGTGCGTGAATGCAAATTTCGCTATTTCAGGTTCTTTATTAGACATTTTAAGATATTTGCACTGATAGAAATTAGAAAATTGAAATAAAGCAATAAAGTAGGCCTACAAACTTAAAACTGCTTTTTAAAATATCTGTTAATACCAGAAACACAGCTCTACCAAAATTCCGGTTTGTTTAGTTATTCGTTCGGCAAAGGACAATTTATAGCGCGATACAGTCAGAAGTTCAGAACTAAAGACCGTTTGCGAGAGAACTATGGAGACCGCTTCTACAAGAGAACAAGACTTTCGCTTCGAGACAGTTTCCAAAAAGTGAGGAAATGACCTCGAGACCGTGCCCGAGACAGTGGGGTCCGAGACCGAGACCGAGACTTCAAAAACCTATCTCGCGACGTCTCGAGACCGAGACAGTGTCTCGAGACAATCCAAGTCTGCTAAAGATACAGATGGAGCAGATTGCAGCTGGAAGGTTGCGGGTTCGAATCCACCTCAAAGCCGCCGCGTAGGAACCCTTCACTCGCAATTGCTCATGCGCTTCGGCGTGAAACTCCGACTCGGCGTCCGCGCAGTAGTCGGGAGCGCCTCTGAATAGGAATCTGGGAGGGGCGCTATAACAAGTGTTCAAATACAATACAATACAATATCTGAAACCAATTTCTGCCCTGGCGAAGATTTGAATTCCAGACCTCTCGGTTGACGGTCCAAGTATTATCGTCCTACTACTACTAGAATGTATAAAGTTATACGCACAATAAGAGAGAGGCAAAGGAAATGGATCGGGCACACGCTGAGAGGAGACTCACTACTAAGAACGGTCATTCAAGGAAAAATGGAGGGAGGAAGACAAGAGGAAGACCAAGACAGATGATGCTGGATTGGATGATGACAAACGATTACAGGAAGCTGAAAGAAGAGGCCCAACAAAGAGAGGAGTGGCGACGTCGGACACCTGAGCCTGCCTAAGAGGCAGAGAACCAAAAGAAGAAGAATGTATAAAAACGTTAAAATCGCACGATGTATCAGTTTCTTTTCAACAGTTCTCCTCCCCGACTGTGCCAGCTTGGCAAAAGTTTAACTACATACAAAGTGCTACTTCATTGAAACCCAGGTGAGCAGAGTTATACACAGTTCTTCTCGCAGGTCAGATGTGTAAAGTTGACCCGGCCTCAGGAATAGCCTACTTCAGAAGGCTCATCATCTTTAGCTTACGTATCGAACACTGTTACTTTGTAGTCTAATTCGAAAATATTTTGTGAAAGATTTGGCATAGTTTAGGCCTGCGGATTTTAACGATTAATTAATCGATTAATCGTTAAAAATTTTAATCGATTAATTTTGGCTTGTTCGATTAGTTTACTTAGTTCATGATATTGAGCGGTCCATTTCTGGAGTAAACTATATGGCGAACAATGATAATGTGAAACGCTTGAGTGGAAAATTAAGAGATCATTTTGCATTAGGGTAAATGCTGATAGAATGAGTCGAAGATTGCGACAAAATTAACTGTCTTTCATTGCGTAAACAGTTCGCGTACCTTGGTTCAAACACTTCGCTGACGTGTCATGCACCTTCAGCATGTGGAATGATTGAAGTTATCGTAAAAAGAACGTAATGTAACTACATTTTTTGACAGTTTTACTCGCTTTTTGTAACAGATACCAAAATGGATCGAACTAATCGATTAATCGACGTTTAATTTTGGAGATTAATCGATTATTTAAATCAGCACCAGCAGTAGTATATTTAAGTCCTAGCTAAGAAAAAGGACCTATTTATTGTTATTTTCTCAATTGAATCAACTCGAATTCTAATGTTATATANCCTAATACAAGCAATAGGCCTAGCCTACTCATCTATTATCAATAGGCCTAGCATCTCTTTCACCTTAAAACCTTCCTTTCGTCGGAGTACCTCGCACTGGGAGAGCACAGTGATAGTTTTTAAGCTAGGCTTATGCGCAGTAGCATATAGATAATGTTATAGGTAATGATAATATATAAATCTCCTGAATGAATAATAATATTAAAAAGATATGCGCTATAAAAGTGTCTCCTCTATGATGACAGAAATAGCTCACAAGCGCAGTTGATTATCATTTTCGCTTTAAACACATAAGTCACATTGGCGACCTATTGTATCTTTAAACTAACAAATGCCGTAATATTATTGCCCTTGTGTATGATAACCAGGTCTATTTTTACGAAGGCTCTACAAACAGTATTATTGAAGCGAAAAAATGAAGAATTTTGTCAAAGGATTTCCAGCATACAATGAATCAGCCAATAGGATTGGCCTGCCCATAGAGATTTATAATATATAAAGGAATATGACAAGTGCACATGATGCAGACAGATTTTAATCTTAGATTGAAAATCCGTTGGCCTACACTTGGTAAGTTTCTCGTCTGGTTCCAATATAGCGCGTTATTTGTTAGAAAAAGGATTCTAAGATATATACATTTGTTAAGATTCACAAGGCAAAGTGATGCAATAGTTATTTTGGTCGTTTTTCATTTTTTCTTCAAACAAAGACTATTATCAGATTCTTTCCAAAGCCAGTGAGAAAAGTTATTCGGTGTAGATTACTCTAACAGATTGCCGGAAGTCATTTCCAGCATTATTCGGAACGAGACTCGGCGACCTAGTTTTTGCCCTAGTTTTATTTGCGAAACGAATATTTTTTCTATTTTGGGAAAATGTTGGAATTAATTTCCGGTGCCTCCCTGCTAAAATCTTTGCCGTGTGCCATCGAACACCTGTGCACCATCGACGTATATTGAGTCGAGCCCGTGTACCATCGATGTATATGCTGTGTGCAGTTTACACGATGATATCGAAAGCAAAAGCTTAGTCGCAATGCGATGACAATTTTCGACAATAACAAAGCTTTAAGAGTGAATTTAAAATAGAATTACAAATCGATTTCAATAGAGTTTTACAGAGTAAATACAAAATAGACGTTTAAGCTGGGATTAAAGTTTTCTGTATGACACATGATAAATAAATTGTAATATTGAGTCACGAAGTAGCTTTTCGTTAAGGATTATAAGAGTCTGGGTAGCCTGTAAGCCTCGGATAGTAAATGGATCATTTATATAGCGACTGCGCTGGCTGCCTCTTTGCCTCGGCGGATTTTATAAAGCAATTGGCGGCTTCAGAATCACCTTGACAGTGAACTGTGTATGTTGGACTGATACTGCTAATGATGCTGCTGCTACTGAGCCATTAACCCCTTCAGCCCCGTATTTATGAAATTAAAAAAAAAAAACTATATCTGCTTGCACCCCTTTTTTCCCTTACTATTACCCAAGGAAAGAGAATATATATCGTATTTTTTCCATCTATTTCAATATAACGCTGAAGTCAACTCGAAATCGATCTTGGCCCCAAACTGTAGTGTATCGATGGTGGGTCGTTGGGAAGACCTCCGTTTGAGTTTTAAAGTCTACTGTGATCGATTGTTGACTTATGAAGCGCTAGACTGAGTTGAAATCGGCTTTTGACTATACTACTGATATCGGTCAGCTTATACGATATGTTGATAGCGTGAACAACCCGGTTCTCAGCATGTGGCAAAAAAACAATTTATAGGGCCTAACTGTCATCCCAAGTTTTCCCAACGCTTGACACCACTGGCGAAACTATTGCGACACTCGTAAAGCAGCAGCTTTATGAAGTTGGTTTCTGTATATGTTAAGGTATCTTGATAAGAACAATTTGCTGCCGACTTTTCAATCTGGTTTTCGTAAGGGCCACTCCACGGAGTTAGTTCGCCTCCTCTCTGATATCTATGGGGCTATTGATAGGTGATAGGTCACAGGTCATCCTCTTAGCATTATTTGCTGTCAGCACGGCGTTTGACACCGTCGATCACGATATCATTCTTAGGCGCCTATCTACCTCGTTTGGCCTTTCTGGTAACTTTCTTGACTGGATTGTTTCCTACCTCCATCACCGTTCCTTCTCTGCGGTCTACGTGTCTACTAGGACTCCATGTGTTCCTGTCCCGTTTGGCCTGCCCCAGGAATCTGTGCTGGGCCCTCTTCTCTAATTATATTATTTATACTGCTGATACTGGCCCTCTCCTGGCCTCTTGCTGAGCCTTGCTCTGTGCTGAACCAATCTTATGCGAGTGACCTGCATTGCCCGGTTCATGGCCCGGGCTTCGGTAATGGCTGCTGACGCAGGACAGTGCAAAAACGCCTGCAGGTCACCCGCATAAGACTGGTTCAGCACAGAGCGGCTAAACTCATCTAAGACCCAGTTCATTTGGCTTGGCACGCGCCAGCAGCTCGCCAAAATTGATTTGGAGGCCCTTGCCCAGGAGTTCCCGCAGATTACTTTCTCACAGTGGCAAAGAAATTAATTAATTGATAAATCCAGGCAGGCTATCAACTTTATAAAATAAAATTATAGGCGTGTATGTAATGAGATCGACGATCGTCATGAAAACTGCAATCTCTTAGAGAAAATAACATATCCAAAATTAAGTGGTCAAGGGCAGCATTTTGGGCCGTCGCCCCGGGCGGCATTTCAGCTCCGTACGCCATTGCTTTCTCATCCTTTGTCCGGGACCTTGGTGTCACATTAGACCAAGAACTAACGTTCACGCGGCATATCAGCCTGCTATGCCGCGATTGTGTGTAGGTATACCAGCTGCGTCAGCTTAGAGAGGTCTTCCGTTCCTTAACCTTTAATGCTGCCTTAATGCTTATCCACTTCTTTGTTGTTTCCCGTCTTGATTATTGCAGCGCCCTCTGCGTGGGTTTTCCGGCGACTCGGGTTGGGTGCTTGGTTCGGGTCTTACGCTCGGCGGCACGCTATATTGGTTGCATCCCAAGATTCTGCCATGTTACTGACTATATGCGGGATGTCTTGCATTGGCTTCCTTTCCCACAGTGGATCTCTTACCTTGGTCTGGCGCTGATGTGGTCTCTGTTTATCTACAGGAGCACCACCCTCAGCATCCAGCACCGTGGTTCTCCTCGCTCTTCTAGGCAGGCTGAGGTTCTTGTCTCCCGGTCGCGGACTTTTATTCTGCAGCGCCGTGCTTTTTCTGTTGCTGGCCTGCAATCTGGAATGGGCTTCCTTTGGCACTACGCCTAATGCCGAGAGCCCTTCAGATCACGTTCTATTCTAACTTCAAGACTGTTCGGACTTCGGAGTTGGGTCGGGTGCGCTCCTAAGTAGATAATCTTGAAGGGGCGCTATGCAAATCTCTGTAATGAATGAATGAATCATAATTTGCCAAAGAGCTGATGTAAAATGTTATTACTTTTAACCAAAAAGATTGTCTCCAAAATGGACCATTACAAACCAACAAATAAATTTATTTTCTTATGCTTTAGTTAATTGCTTTGATGAGTCTGTCTGTTTCTAGTCTACGTTGGTTGCTGGGACTTTGCAGCTGAACCCATTTTAAAAATAAAATTATGAAAATATAATTATAATCTTCCAAAGAACTTATGTAAAATGTTATTACTTTGAATCAAAAGTTGGTCTCCAAAATGCACCATTACAAACCCCAAAATTAAAATTTTTCTTACCCTGGGGAGAGGGCACAGCCCCCTCCCCAGACCCCCTTCCCTCAGAGTTCTTCAAAACTGCGTAATTTTATGGAAGACCTGGTTACGCCACTGCTTAAGCTTATATTCAAGCGACTCTGCAACGTTGGCCGTCCTGTTTTACCTGCTCGTCTGTCTATATGGTTGCCTGAATACCTATTCTGTGTGTTATTCTAGTACAGGTATTATGTTTTCTATTTTGACCGGTCGGTCGGTCGATCAGTCACTGACAGTCAGTCGCTCGGTCAGTCGATCGGTCGGTTGATCAGTCAGTCAGTCAGTCAGTCAGTCAGTCAGTCAGTCAGTCAGTCAGTCAGTCAGTCAGTCAGTCAATCAGTCACTCACTCACTCACTCACCCACTCACCCACTCACCCACTCACCCACTCACTCACTCACTCACTCACTCACTCACTCACTCACTCACTCACTCACTCACTCACTCACTCATACTCACTCTCTCACTCACCCACTCATTCACTCACTCACTCACCCACCCACCCACCCACCCACCCAGTCAGCGGTATTTAATTGATGTTACCTCGACATTAGATGCTAGGCATTTTCCTGCAAACAGTGTTCGCTTGAAAGACCACTTTGCTGATTTCAAGCCTTGGAAGAATAGAATTTGTCACTGTAGATCTGGAAGAGGAAACGAGGAGCTGGCACCAATATATGGAACCAGCTGGGCCTGGGCGTGAAGATGGACGATAGAGAGCAATGGTGATTGGCCAAGAGTAAGAGAAGAAATTACGCTGGGTTGCGAGCAGATGTAGTAGAGTTACACCCAAGTGTCACCCATCAACAGTGAACAGTCGTGTTGAAGCAAAGTGCAGGATAGAGTTTAATCTTTTGTGGGAGATGGAGTTCCTTGATGTCTAAAAGCATAGTTTCATAGCTTGAAATTCTTGAATAAGAAGCAAAGAAGTGAAATATGTGTGCACATGGACTTATCAATTTTCAAGATAACTACGCTTGTTGCAGAGTGGTAGTGAGGCAAGCAATACTGAAATCTAGCAAGACTGCCGAATCATTGTACGGATATAATTATTGGATATGTAGGCGTGTATGCCTGTGACATGGCGCTCGTTGTATACTGATTTATTTGTGGATACGGAGATAACGGAAGACGACAGAGCGCCTGGAGCCAATTACTTCGTCTCACTCTCTCGTCTAATTGCAACGTAATCTAATTGCTATGTCGTGTCTTCGTTTATATGTGTTGCAGTCACCATTGCAACTGCTATAGAGTGCGCAAGCAGTATTATCATCATCAGGATCCATGGGTCGAAGGCCCGTAGGTGTCCAACGCTTGCATCGGATCCATGGGCCGAGGCCCTTTGGAGTCCAATGGAAGCATTCGTATTTTTTCTTTACGAACGGCGTATCTGCACCCATCCGTTCGACCTTCGCGCTTCTCCCTTAAAAGAGAGTTCCAGGCTTAGGACTGGCTCTGATATCACATGTGGTATCAAAGGCGGCGATGCCGCCTACGTTTGCCAGCTTTTTCAGGGTTCCTGCTGAGCCTGTCCACCTCGCGTAGCGCCCTAAGGTGGTACTTCAGCCAAGACCTTCACCGCTGATGGCATAGCCTCAGCAGGCACTCCCCTACTGACTGTTGCCACCCCCTCACCACGTTGAGGTGTGAGTCGGACTTTGAGGGGGATTAGCAGTATTATACCATGCCGTATATTTAGACAAAACACATAGGTATCATCTCCACCAGGTATACACAGTTTCCTGATTTCTATTCAAGTGCATCATTTGCAAGACGTCTCTTACTTCGTTATTGCCTATGGAGCGTTGAACCAGGAACTAATGAGGCAATGACAAATGAGTAGGGACTGTGGGGTGTCCGAGCTGAGGGTTTCAGGGGTCAGACAGGGCTGCTTAAATCGTAAGAAAGTCTTTAATTAGGTGCGATCTACAAAGAGAAATGTTTGACGGTATTTATTTGACTTGACCAGAGCGACAGGGCCAAGGCTTTCTCAGCTGGTTGTGATAGTCACGCGCTGTGCTTACGTGTTTCCTCAATGAATGCAGTAAAACTGCTGATGAGAAGTGACCAAATATTGTTCCATGACCACTCACAGGAAGGATATTTCTAGAAAATAATTCCAAAAAGACAGGTAGTCGTGTGCTATCATCTGATTAACGCGTCACTTCCCATTGTCTATTTTCTTGCCTGTTTATACAGTATGTTATCTGGCTGTGTGTCAAAATCGGTGTTCTCATCTCTGTGTCAGTCATGAGTCATGTCTGTCTCCTGAATTTTCATCCCTGCTTCCATCTCTTTCTGTCTGTCTTTGTATGTGTCTGTCTGTCTCTATCTGCCTGTCTATCTGTCTGTCTGACTATCTGTCTGTCTATCTATCTATCTATCTATCTATCTATCTATCTATCTATCTATCTATCTATCTATCTATCTATCTATCTATCTATCTATCTATCTATCTATCTATCTATCTATCTATCTATCTATCTATCTATCTATCTATCTATCTATCTATCTATCTATCTATCTATCATCTATCTATCTATCTATCTATCTATCTATCTATCTATCTATCTATCTATCTATCTATCTATCTATCTATCTATCTATCTATCTATCTATCTATCTATCTATCTATCTATCTATCTATCTATCTATCTATCTATCTATCTATCTATCTATCTATCTATCTATCTATCTATCTATCTATCTATCTATCTATCTATCTATCTATCTATCTATCTATCTATCTATCTATCATCTATCTATCTATCTATCTATCTATCTATCTATCTATCTATCTATCTATCTATCTATCTATCAGTCTCTCTCTCTTGCTTTTTCTGCTTTGTCTCTCTATCTCTTAATATAGGCCTATAATATACAGCTATCCATTGGTACCGAAAACCCTTCAGAATCATTTCACAAACCTAATTACAACTTCTTACAATATTCCCAGCCCCCTTCCAGCCTCTGCTCGATCATCCTCCTATCTCATGCTCGATACTCCTCCTATCTCAGTCTTTCTCGACCCCAGACACTATACCCATCTCAAGTTCTTCAACCGAGCCATATCTCACTGCACCTCGACTCTGGAACGATCTTCCTCCTGAATTCCGCAAATTTTTGGTAGGCATTTTCCGTCGCTATTGTCAGTGGTCACTCACCCACCGTCGTCTGCGGGTTATGCTTCTTTAGTTGTAATATTACAACTATAGTATCATGCAGTGTCCCACCCCCCCACCTATCACCTCTCAGGCGTTTCACTCAGCATGAGTCTATTTTCTTCAAGAAATTCTGCCCTGACTCATTTATTCCTCCGCCTTGCACTCTTTCTCGACCTAAACGAAACCCGTCTCCTCTCTCGGGTCTCTCTGGTCCCCGGACTAACTGGATCTCCACTTAAACCTCTGAGAGAGAGATCTGCTGTGCTCGTATATCAGTCAGCGCTTCGCGCTTAGATTTCAAATGGCGCTTTGGGGTTTACTATTACGACTACTATTAACTATTAAAATAGTAAATATCTAAGCCTATATCGCTTCCCCATGCCCGTTTATTGTCCACCGCCTATTGGGGGCCTTGCAAGAGCGTCCGCAAAGTGGCCTCTTCTATCTATATTTGCCATCTTCTTAAGTGAATCTTGTGCAATTCCGTGGACATAGATCTAGCGCAAAGGATGACAAAAGAGTGCCACTTATGAGAACGAACGGATGGCCTACGATGGGCCTGTGGAGTAGACTGAACGAAAGTGTTTGGCAATCAGAGAATCGGAATTGGGCAATTACTTGGGGGTAGCGCATGGGCGGAATGACTTCATCAGAAGCTACGTGACACCAGTGGCGTAACGAAGGGTTTCAGCGCCCATGGGCAAGAGTTGATGACTGCGCCCTTTTTAATTTTCTTATTGACTTTTAATCATTCTTGTCATAGTACTGTGTACCACTGAAAGCTAATTTTGCGCCGCTTTGAGCTGCGCTCGGGGGCGGTTGCCCCCTCTGCCCTTCCTTCGTTACGCCACTGCGTTACATCACCACCCTATAGGTTAGAAGAAAGTTGCGGCTCTACCAAACTCTGGGGCCTCGATATCATTGGTTCAAGGTCGACGTACATGCTCTCAGCGAGACTGCGAGAAGCTTAAGGAATTAGGCCCCTAATGGTTTTTGCTCTGTTTAGAGATTGTCGAGTCATAAAGAATTTCGCCAAAACCTATTCATGTGAATATAAAACGTGTCCAAGAAATGCTTGGAGAATTCTACAGCTACTATAGCTAGACTAAGCCTTTTCTCTGTTTTCTGCTGTTAACTTAATTATTAGATGAAGATGAGCTAGCCTGAGAGTAAACCATATTTAGGAAATGGCGACTTCATTTTCGTTTCCATCTTTTTTCTTCGGCGTATATGGACGGGTGGTCAATCGTCTCTCTCGCTGTCTCTTCTCCCCACCGATAGTGTTGGCGAGTGCACTCATTGTAGCTGAGTTGGATAAGGATACAGATGGAACAGATATCTGGAAACCAATTTCTGTCCTGGCGAAGACTTGAATCCCCGCTCTCTAGATCGGTTGACAGTGCAAGTATTATCGGCCTACTAGAATGTACAAAAACGTCAAAATCACACGAAGTAACAGTTCTCCTCCCTGACTGTGCCAGCTTGGCAAAAGTAAATTTAACTACATACAAAGTATTGTATTGTATTGTATTGTATTTTAACACTTGTTATAGCGCCCCTTCCAGATTCCTATTCAGAGGCGCTCCCGACTACTGCGCGGACGCTGAATCGGAGTTTCACGCCGAAGCGCATGAGCAATTGCAGTGAAGGACTTGCCTACGGGAAGTGCTACTTCATTGAATCCCAGGTGAGCAGAGAGTTAGCTACACAGTTCTTCTCGCAGGTCAGAGGTGTAAATTTGACCCGGCCTCAGGAATAGCCTACTTCAGAAGGCTCATCATAACTTACGTATCGAACATTGTTACTTTATAGCCTAATTCGAAAATATTACGTGAAAGATATAGGCATAGTTTAGGTCTGTGGATTTTAACGATTAATTAATCGATTAATCGTTAAAAAATTTAATCGATTAATTTTGGCTTGTTCGATTAGTTTACTTAGTTCATGATATTAAGCGGTCCATTTCTGGAGCAAATTATATGGCGAACAATGATAATGTGAAAAGCTTCAAGAGTGGTAAATTAAGCTATAATTTTGCATTAGGGGTAAATCGTCGCCTGAGAATTATCCTCGCGTATCTCCATTTTCCAAAATTCCGAGATAATCGAGGTTGAAGTTTGGGCCACATTTTGCGGAAAAATAAGAAATTCAATGCAATAAGGAGGGCATTATCAAATTACAGTTCACACACAGACGTCATATTAAAACATAAGCATTGCATAAAGACCCTGCATTTAAAAATTTACAAATAGAGCTGTTTTTCAGAAATTTGTGAAAATTTTGTATAAAATGGATTTACAAATATTACGAACCATCCTACGGAAAACAAAGACATGAAATGATTAAATCAAGTAACGACCAATTATTAGAGAGTGTTTTCGTTAAAATATTCATGGATATAGTCCGGATTTTTAAAAGAAAAACTTTTATTGTCTGGATATGCGACACTTTAATCCAGCTAAGCGCACAGGTTTACACTGTTGTATCTCCTGCTCGTCCAATCAACGACGAGCTTCCTCTGGACATACAACAACATACACTCCTACACAACGAATGCTGTGTGGAGATACGATTAAGTGTTTCTGAAAACAGGACATACGACAGTATATTTTGTTGAATATCTTTAAAACGACTTTGTCGAATCTCTTAGCCATTGAAACTGAAGAAAGATCCAAAAAATTCTGCTACAAATCAACTCTAAACTGCTTGTCGAAAAAAAGTGGAGATACGACAAGATAATTCTCAGGCGACGAAATGCTGATAGAAGAGTCGAAGAATGCGACAAAATTAACTGTCTTCATTTGCAATAAACACTTCGCTTACCGTGTTTCAAGCACATCGCTGACGTATCACCTTCAACAAGTGGAATGATTGAAGTTTTTGTAAAAAGAAAGTATATATAGTGACTGACTAAGTAACTACATTTTGATAGTTTTACGAGCTTTTTGTAACAGATACTAAATTAATCGAATTCAGTCGATTAATGGAAGTTAATTTTTGGAGATTAATCGATTATTTTTTAATCAGTACCAGTCCTAGTATATTTAGGTGTTAGCTAAGAGAAAGAACCTTTTATTGTTATTGTCTCCATCGAATGAACTCGAATTCTAATTATATATTGAGACTGCATTCGCATGGTTTTAAAAGCCCACTAGGGTAGACATTATATCGATGGTCGCTTCGAAGTAAAGTATTATCCTTTATACAAGACGAGTACCCATGGATCGGTTGGGACCGGAACGCACCGGAACTGCGTTCCAGTTCTTTTTTGACGACCGTAACGCTGTACCGGTTCTTTCTTTGAAAAAAATATTAAAAAATCTAGATTAACATGGCGCCTGAAGCCGAAGTTCCGGTTCTTTTTTTGTGTTTATGACGGGATCACTGCGAGTACCTATTGCATGAAAATGTCAGAGAGGCTAAACAACAAGCTATGGATGGTAAGCAATCAAAAAAGAAGTAAAAGATGAGGTTTGAGTTATTACCTGAAGGACAACAAAGAACGCTCGAAACAGACGAAACAGCAAGTTTTGGAACAACTGATCAGCCAATTAGAAAGCCTCACTGCTATCTTGTTATTGGATATTCGCATGGGAGGTCCCAAATAGAGACAACATTTTTATACACCTATACCCTTCCTGGAATTAACTAAACAGTTTTGGGCCACGTTTTGATGACGTGTAGCAGTTTTTATGTCTTACCACCCATCCTCTGCACGAATTTCTGTGGGCGTCCTGGCCTCGTCCACGGATAGAGGGAAAGCAAAAATGTTTGATGATTAACTTGAGTAGGGCCCATACTTGAAATTTATTACGCGGCTGTGTTGGAAAGTAACGTAAACTTTACTTCAGAACTAACTGCAAACTATATTATTGATAATTGCATTATTTAGTCATAATTGAGGAGCTTAAATGAAGCCAAAAAGGCATAATGTAGAAAGCGTGACCTTGAAGCCCTACGTATACAGCCGTTAATGGTGTGTATTTGCCGACCACCTGTGACATTGACTCAAACGCATTCGGTCTGTCTATTCATTAGGGCATTTGACAGCGTGTCAAGTGGCACTTCGACCCTCGCCCCTCTGCGAGCGACGCCAGGGTCTGTGACACCGGCTGCCACTGTAACGTCCGGGGAGGGAGGGTTTGTGGCGACAAGGAGGAGGACAAGATGGGGATGAGAGAAGATGCATATAACAATATGGCTGCTGATAAATGGTCAGCCAGTCGTCACGTAGCGCAGCTGAGTAGGTTCATCATTGTAAGCCGCCCAGCCTACGCTCCTCACCACTGACTGGCTCTCATTTAGGGAATGAATAAATACACGCAGCCGCGAAATGCCGCAATGCATGGCACGTTGTCTCCCAATCTCCATCTCCCCTCACAAATTCTATTCTCCCCGTCCCTCTCTCTTGTTATTAAATAGACACACATACACACCACATAAACCCTATATATATACAATATTTATTATAGACAGTATATACAGACCATAATTATATATATATATATATATATATATACAAAGTGTATACAGTACATATTTATTGGCGAGACATTGATCGGCTGTGTGCAGTCGGTTGGTCGGTGAGTGTTGCCTCTGCTGCCGAAATTGCGGACATCCTCCTCCCATCATTCGCGACGCAGCCTGGATGCTGCCTCCGCTGCCTCCGTCGCCATCACCGCAGCAGCAGCAGCAGCATGGCCAGTGGTTGGTGGCGATGCTCCGTAAGTAAACCACCGCCCTATAGACGACGTATAAGAGCGTCTCGTGCCTGTGTTACGGACACGTACGTACGCGCTGCCCACCGTCCATAAGGACCCACGGTCTGTGTATGCGCGGCTTTGCTACTGCTGCGGTTCATGTAGCTGCTGCTGCTGCTGCTGCTGCTGCTGCTGCTGCTTTGACAAGGTATATTATCACTGGATGCCAGCGGATGGATACACGAGGCGGACGAAGAAGAGGATGCATGGTATATTATGAGGATGATGAAGAAGAGATGAGGAAGAGGAGGAAGAACGAGGAGCTAGAGGAAGGGAAGGAAGACGAAGAGGAGGAGGAGGAAGAGAAGGAGGAGAAGGAGACGGAAGAGGAGGAGGACATAGTGAGCCGGGGAGGAGCAACGGAGGAGAGTGGAGACCTGTACGTGTGATTCCTCTTCAATTATTCAACCCTAATTATTATTGTTTGGTTGCGACGTCCAGACTGTAAGCGTTCCACAACTACAGAGCACAACCCCAAACATAATCACAGAAGCTATGGAATACGTAATTACGTATGAATAATATAACAAAATATCTATAGCAACATGCATATGCTTATTAGTTTGCTCTATAGAGCTATATTGATGTGTATATTATTTTAGCTATAGGCTATGTATGGTGAGCTTATGAATAAATAGTTGGGTCGTCCAAAATGTTCGACTTTTTTTCATTCATTCATTCCAGATATTTATATAACGCCTCTTCAAGAAACCTACTCAGAGGCGCAAATTTCAACATCCCACCAACACAATAGATAACCAATTGATAGGAAATAAATTCTGCCAAAAATCACTAAGTTTGTTCAATATTTAGGGTATGCTCGATCAAACTGTTGTTTTTAAACTTGTCACTGACGGTGAAGAGATTGAGCAAGTCCATCAGTTTAGTTATATTGGGAGTTTAATAACAGATGATTGCAGATGCTGTGCCGAGATTAAGAGAAGAGTAGCAATGGAAAAGAAAGCATTTTGCAAGAGAGGAGAGCTTATGATATGAAGACTGAATCTCGATCTAAACAAAAGAATGGTGAAAAGCCTCATATGGAGTGTGCCACTATCTGGATCGGAGACACAGACTATTGCATGGAAAGGCAGAAATGGAGACGTTCAAGGCATTTGAAATGTGGCTACGGAGAACACTGGGCAAGGTCAGCAGAAGGGATTATAAGACAAACGAGGTGCTGCAACTGCACAACTCCAAGTTTGTAATCAGTAACCACAATAATAGGTCATAATGTTTTGAACCGCTTGAACAAAGTAATCTCAAAGACTATCTATAATATTATAATCGTGGTGCTAATTGCTTTGTAGAGAAGAATCTTCTGAATGCGATGCCGGCGCGTAAAATAAAGAACTTTTCTCTCGACAAGCTTCTCAACAAACACATATGCCTCACTCTTCACTCTTCTATTAGACCTACTGCAACTGCAAGTTGTATCAAAACTGATACCCTTGATTCGATCTTTCATACCCCAACCAGACGCCGCTTCAATTATTGCATCTGCATACCATTGCTTGGCCAGTTCCAGAAAAGAACTTCGAAATACACAGGAGTTTCCCGATGCCAGACTCTAAAACAATGATTTGTAGTCAATTGACTTTTTGGTCTCTAGTCAGATCCTCCATTAACTTCCCGTCCCAGTGAAGCAACAATGGTCTCTTTGGTTGAACTCGGCTTTCAGCTCTGATGCTTGTACCTCCCAATTTCCGAACTGCGGTTGACGATAACGCCGAGCAGATGACCGGCTAATGTTGTATTTTCAAATTTTTTGGCCCAGAAGCTTGAGGGAAGTTGATGCATTGTGATTTCTTGAAATACATGTATGTTAGGCTAAACAAGTTTACATGGCTGCGTTTCGAGCATCTAAAAATGCCCCTTTTTGTCTATATTCACACGGTAGTATTATTATTATTATTATCCGTTATTATTATTATTATTATTATTATGGAATCATTATTATTATTGACAAATAGGCCTACACGACATCCATAGCATCAATCCGCAAGTTCTGGCATCCGAAATAGAACTGTTTTCAATCATGGAAAATGAAATTACCTTTGATGTAATTCAAAAGGAATTGCAAGCATTAGGGGAGCGCGTAGGTCTGGGAATGGTGCAGTCTTCACAGCGTGGATTGTTGGTTGAGAAAAGTGCTGAGAAAAAGCAATTGCGTTGAAGCGCAAGAAATAGTCAAAGATAAGCGCTGAAGAAGAACGCTTGTCTCGCTGTTGCATCGAACATCTTATTGTGATCTGACGCATGCTTTAGCAGCCAAAGACTCCAGGTTCTCATATTATCATTTATCACAAACAGTGGAAGTTGACGCTTACAGCTGCATTAGCGTAGTTTTCAGTTAAAGTCTTAGTTACAGTTAACTGAAATCAGATTTTTCAGCAAAAAAATCCTTTTTTATCTTTTCACCAGACAGCCAAAATTATTTCTCTTTATTTTTCAGTTATAGCATCAGTTATTTTTTCACAAGTCATGACTGATGACAAACTGACCCAAAGTATTCTGAACAGTTACCAGAAATATTTACTCAGCAAATCAACGTATTTGTTGGCCCCCCCATGAACTAAAACCAAACGACGCCCATGATTGGTAATTGACTTTTGGTCTCTAGTCAATCCTCCATAACTTTCCGTCCCAGTGTAGCAACAATGGTCTCTTTGGTTGCATCGGCTTTGAAAGCCTTTCAGCTCTGATGCTTGTACCTCGACTTTCCCAAATGCGGTTGACGATAACGCCGAGCAGATGACCGGCTAATGTTGTATTTTCCAATTTTTTGCCCAGAAGCTTGAGGGGTTGATGCATGGTGATTTCTTGAAATAGTTGTGTTAGGCTAAACAAGTTTACATGCCTGCGTTTCGAGCCATCGACAAAATAACTTTTTTGGAATATTCACACGGAATTATTATAAATTATATAATACTGAATAGTAACCAGAATAATAATAATAAGCATATTAAACTTATTAAATTATTATTATTATTATTAATTATTATTGAGTATAGGAAACTGACCGCAAGACTAGAGCCTAGGATTACCATTCAAAAAGTAAGTAAGAAATAATACAACAAAATGATCCCTCAGGATTGCAAACATTAGGGGAGCGCGTTGTTCTGGAATAGCTAGTCTTCACAGATGGATTGGTTGGTGAGAAAAGTGCTAGAAAAAGCAATTGCGTTGAAGCGCTGAATAGTCAAAGATAAGCGCTGAAAAAGAAAAATTGTCTCTCTGTTGCATCGCCTTCTTATTTTCGTATTTGCATGCTTGCAGCACGTGCAGACGAAAGTTATGAAATCACGTGATTTGAAGCGTTATTGTAATTAGGTATAGGACTATAATAACGACGGCACTGACCGAAGCGCATTAGAAGGTTTAAAAAGTCAATAGTAGGCTATTAGCAGAGTTTCAGCATTTGGTAAATTGATACAGTAGCTATATACATGTAAGCTGTACTTACGAAGAATGTTTTTGTAGCTATAGGTTATTGTTAATTTAAAAATAATAAATTTCTGATCATTTTGTCATTTTGGTGTCACCCCTCTGAAGGTGTCACCCCTCTGAAGGTGTCACCCGGTGCGGTCCGCACTCCCGCACCCTATAGTGACGCCACTGGTTCCATCCTTCACCACTTTGCTAAAATTGCCATGAGCGGTGGCTTTCGCGTATATATTGCCACACAGTGCCTGAATTGTCATGATATTAATGTAAAAACTTCCTCTCACATATTAGTTTGCTCTGCACTAATGACGGCAAGTCAATTGCCAGCAGCAGCATCTGAATTGTCATGATATGTGAAAACGTCCTTTGATATTATAGTTTACTCTGCACTCAGTGACGGCAGGTCTGTATATATACATATATATATATATATATATATATATAATATATATATATAATATATAGATAATATATATATACTCGCTCATTTAGCCACTCTGTCTAATCGTTTGACAGCCAAAAGCCGCTATCGGATTAGAGTGTTGGCAATTTCAGTTTTAATTGCATTGGCATACGAGTATAGACCTGACCTCACTAATAGCAAACGTTCTATGTTCAGTGTTTCAGGCAGGAGGAATCAGTGCTAATTCTTCTCTAGACCGGGAGACTACCAAGACTTAACCGCACATGGCTTCCAAAGGTACCGGGACGATGGCGTCATCGGCGTCATCGTCAAACTGCGTCGTCGGAATCGTCGGTGACGTCGTCCACGTTCCCGTTGTCCATGACAACATGACGTTCGAAACACGTCAGGCGTCGCGGCTGCGCGAGATGGAGAAGCGAGTGGAGGCGGAGATGCGAAAGAAGAAGAGGGAATGGGAGAGACAGGTGGAACGGATGAGGGAAGAGTTCCTCGAACTCTACCCGAGCGACAAGGTCTGGGGCAGCAATGAATCCTTGAGCGAACCGCTGGTTGCCAAGCGACGAGGCAGCACCGAAATACTGGACAGCAAAAAGATGCGGACGCTCTTCCTGGACTATCCGGACACCGGAAGACGCTACAAGATCCGGTTCAAGGTGAGCGGATTCGACCCGAAGGCGATCAAGGTCTCGACGGACGGCGAGAGGATCATAGTCCGAGCCACGAAGCTGGAAGAGGACGAGAACGGAGTGAGCGTCGAAAGGGAGTACTGTCGAAAGATCCAGAAACCGAAGGAGGTCGATCATTCGAAGCTGAAGTCCTACCTGACGTCTGACCACGTACTCATAGTCGAGGCCCCGATGCCGCCGACGAGTCTCAACCTACGCAAGGTCATTCAGAGCCCGTCTCACTCGCACGGGTCGCTGGCGTCGTCTCGGTCGCGCTCTCCTTCCAACAGCCCCGTCCCCGTCCTCGACACACCGTCGAAGGAGAAGGTCGGCGTTCCGATCTTCCGCGAGGAGAACGGTCACCGACGGATGCACCTGGTCGTCGAGATGGGGTCGACCTTCAAGCCGCACGACATCACCGTCCAGGTGATCAAGGAGAACCGGATCCTCGTCAAGGCTAAGCACGAGGAGAAGACGACCGACCGGCTGTCGAAGAGCAAGTTCAGCAAGGAATACGAGCTAGGCGAGAAGATCGAGACGTACTCGTTGACCGGCGGCCTCGGCGGGGAAGGGAAGCTCGTGATCGGCGCCTTTGCCAAGGGACACGGAGAGGGATTCGGGAAGCACAACGCGGCCGATGATGCGGACGACCATCAGGATGAACTCCAGCCTTGCAATGTACTCGGCAGGGCGCCCGCTCCAGTCGCCTCCTCATCCCAGTAGGCGATGCGGTCGGTGCACAACGAGAAGAGGAACATAATAAGGAGCCTGAGTTCCTTTCTGTTCGGCTGGGCATCGTGGCTGGTCTTCGCGGTTGTGGAGACCAGTCCGATGCCCTGCAGGGACAAGGTGAAGCCACTGGTGCGCCACTGTGACTGATCTTGCCTCGTTGGCATCAACGCCGAATGTTTTCGGTCTTACTAAACGAAACCCTCCTACGACAACAGAGAACCCACAGGTGACGAACAATCCGCGCGAGTTGTTCCTGCCTCTCACGACACAAGGTCCGTGTCAGAACGGTCCGTTGAAGAGGCAGCCATGCGAGAACAGCAGGGACGTCACTTCCGCACTGTCTTTCTAAAAGACTTATTATAACCTTAACTCCTTCTGCCTATAGTTTCACGCAACCGGTTTCCGTGGGAATTAACAGCAGAACTAACTATTACTGTGTAAGGCTAGTAATTAATTAACCTTACACCGCGAAAACATCATCTTCAACGTAACTATAAAACGTTAGCCTATGTTCGGCATGACAAGGCGGAATTTATGCATACCTGAAGGATCAGCGTTGGCATCTGGCGATCTAAAGCAACGGCGTTGGTATCTTTACCGCTTTAGGTTCAATGAGGCCCATAACGAATATAGGCCTACTGGCCTTTCTCAGTTTTAATAATTATGATCGATTTATAATCACAGCTAGCTAACAGCTCGAGCGCGTCGACGACTGTAGGCTACAATGTCATGTGCTTTAGGGACTAGTGCTTTTGAAAGCAATGGCGGATCAGTACCATTAAGGGTGCAAGATCGAAGGTGTAGGCAAATTTAATGTTTTTAGATTTGAAAACTCTACAAATCTATGAAAGTCCCTTTAGTTTTATAGGTTTTGGATTTTTCTAGAAATGAAAGTGGAAAATTGTCTTTGTGTTTATATTTTCGGCTGAAAAGAAATTAGGGCGTATAATATTATTAGCACCGGAGTTTGCCCAGCTAACACCGAATATTCGCGGGGGTAATGTCCAGCGAATGTTTACGAAATATATCCAGGGAATATTCTACGAACATTGCCAAACTTTTGCGAATATCGCGAGCATGATGCCTAACGAATATTTGCGACAAAATATCCGGCAAATATTACATGAACATTTGATGCACACACAATATTAATTAAATTCCGTGCATTATATGTGCATGTATAGGCTACTCGCGCGCGTATAATTAATATTGTACTGCGATATTTTCGACCATAATTATATATTTTGAATATTAATTATCTCATGAAAATAAATGTGAATTTACGAAGTATACTGTGTAAATATATATAGGCTAGGCCTATTATTATGCAGTGCATGCATGAAGATCTTAATTAAGCGCTATAGAAACATCTGGAATGAATATGTAAACTGACAAAACCAAAGGCTTTAATTTGGACAAAAGCGATGGACTGCATCAAAGATTTTAACAGGCATAAAATCTTTGGACTGCATGGTATACACATCTGCAGCAGATATAATGCATGTATATGCGCATGCATGCGCGTATGCATATAATTATACCGATAGACGTACGTACGCGCGTGACAACTGAAAACAGTTACAAGATAACAGTGAGTATTGAGGTGCATATAATATTATACGTACTGTGTATACGTGCCATTGATTATATTTAAATATTTTGTGACAACTGTTGCACTAGATTATTTTGGCAACATATTATATGTTGTAAATTTACTTATTTTCTTTACTATATATTTGCTTACTTATATATTTATTACACACGGGATCTCGCTGGCGGAACATCCGGTCGCCGCCAAATTTCGCTCGGAAAGAATGTGCACTTTTATTGGTTTTTAGATTGCAAATGGCTCATCTATTAACGGGTATATTGCTTCCGAGTCCACTTCTGTGATGCCTGTCAAGTCAACCGCGTGGAATATTCATGGTTTGGACGATTTTGTGTAGCAGCTGACATGTTTTTGGCCACCAAATAATCCCAGCCAACGTTGTAAGAAGGAAGAAATTCCAGATGCAGATTTGTGGACAAAGTACGAAATAAAAGTGCTTGCACACACAGGTGGGCTTATGAATATTCGGTTTTGTTGTCAGAGGCGTGTCTACTGACTTCAAAAAGTTTTGTCACGCAGCTCTGAAGTCTGTGACTGCTTTGCATGGTGCAAAGCAGTCTAAGCTTGCACTGCTCAGCCATTAGCTAATAGTTGCACAAATGCACAAGCAATCAAAGTGTAATAGTCTGCTCCATGTTGTGATCACTGATTAATAATTTATAATCTGTTGGCCATGTTTGGATTGTGCTAAGATGTGCCATGGTGACCAAACCTGTGTACAATAATTGCACTAACTAGCAAATGTTTTAGTGTGATGACTGATGAGATGCTATATGGACGCTGGATGGTTTTAGACGGTATAAAAAACCAGTAATGTACGAGTTCAATTACAATCCCGCTTTCTCCAGTTTTACATATGTTTCGTTAATTTTTTATGACTGAATCCGTGTATATTGGTTAACTGAAATAGTAGGTAGGGTTGGAGTCAGTAAGGGCGTCCAGACGTGCCACAATACCTGAGAACTATTGTGGTGAACCTTTCAACCCATGCCAGCATTGTTTACAAGACGTTAAGTCAATGACATTGATGATATATTGATGATTTAGTAATATTACTAATGTCAGGGTGGATATTTAGTGACACCGGATACTGAAATTTCTTTCATGCCTTTTAGAACTGTAACCATTCACCGACATTGAATTTGATGCTTATGTCCTTTTGATGTTGGTATTGATATATGTGTTTTAGACAGCTATGTGAAGGGGATTAGGTTGGCAAAGGTGGCTGAAGAAACATCAAACTTAGATACAGAATCGGAGGAAGAAAATGTGCGTAAGCGGAAAAAGGTTTCCTATCTGACGAATGATGACAGTGAAGGTATGACTCATTCATTGAGTTAGTTTACTTACTTCACTTTGCCTGGCAGACCCACAACTCCTTACCTGACTCAACAATTTTGTTAATTTTATTTATGATGTCCAGTTCACTGGATTACTGCCCTGAACTCTTTCGCATTTCACTATTTCAGCGTGTTATCTAGCCTCATTTGTTTCATGTTTAGTTTATACATATCATGTGTCTGATTAGGAACAACGTATCTTAAGTTATTTTTGGTAATCTGCTATAAGTTTCACATTTCAGCATATGTGAGCTAGGTTCGCAAAGCCAATGGACATTGTGCTAGCAAATTAAGTACAGTTCGACGAATCTACATCGTCGTACGTTGTGTTGGTGAAATGTTGGTGATATATTAGAAATATTTTACAGATGAACGTGAATCGAAGTCTGTCAAAACAAAACGCAAGATTACGTCTGCGGTTGCATGCAGTCGGAAAATCATTCTGCCAAGACCTCCAGAATTCTGTCCAGTTCTTAAAGGTAATTTTTTAATTTTCAGAATGTGACAAATCCCAATGACTGTTGTCAGGGCATTTTGGGGAACTGTCCAAGCCATGCCAGTGCAATACAATGTGAATTATATGTGATTTGAACTTCAGACCACTGTCTGCCATATCAAGTCCTGGTACTAATTTACTGACACGACTGTTTTACCATATCTATATATATATGTATAATTATATAATATATTATATCTCACTGCTGGTGTTAGATCATCAGGTAAAATATATATATATATATGTATATATATATATATATCACTGCTGGTGTTAGATTATCAGGTAAACATTGCCACACACTGAATTTTATACAAATGAATGTTATTATTGAAATTGGCCTTGCAGTCCATTGGACTTTATGCCACTTAAATCGTGTTCTTTAAAAACAATATATCATACCAGCCAATTTGTGCTAGTTATTATATTCGGCTTATAGATCTGTGCAATGTTGGTTGGCAAGAACAATTGCCCAAATGCATTCGTGATGCTGCTAATGTCAGCCTATTTGCAACTCCTCCTCAGAAATCGAGTTGCGGGGGCGCTACACAAGATCCTAGCCAAGTTCCGACTGCTCCTCAGAGATCGAATTGTGCAGGAGCTGGACAAGATCCTAGCAACGTTCCGACTGCTCCTCAGACATCGAATTGTGCGGGAGCTGAACAAGAACCTAGCAACGTTCCGACTGCTCCTCAGACATCGAATTGTGCGGGAGCTAGACAAGGCGATGGCTACTATGATAATGACGGACAAGTTTCAACACCCGGTCATGCAGATTCAAGTCGTCAAACATCATAAGAAAATCATGCAATTCGTCGTCCTGCTGTCACCAGTTAGAATTTACTTATTTGCACTATTTCTTTCATTTAAAGTTCCCTCGATATTATTCTTAGTCCTGTTATGTTGCAGGACATCGATATTGCGATATTAGTTTCTGAAATGCCTATGCTGCGATTTTTAATCGATGGTTTTCTGCGTTTGACTAGAAAACCTACTTATAATTTTGAGTATTGGCATATGTATGCTATTGTCAGCCCCCTACAAAAATTCTTGCAATATGAACACCATTTAAAACTAATGCAGCAGTTTGTAGCTTACACCAGCCGCCGTAATGTTTTAAATTACGAAACGTGAAGTACTGAAACATTACATAAATAAATGGTGTTCATCAATAGCTCAATATTATTGTATATGAACTTTGTTTCGTCACGAATAAGCAGATGCCGTACAGTTGATCTAGTGACAGCTAATGAAGTAGCGAGTATAGGCAAGTGGGCCATATCCCGTGCAGGCATCTTACAGTCCTGGGCCTATACCAAGTAAATGCTGCGGTGTGATAGGAATGTTTCAAATCTTAAACTTTACGTACTTTTCTTGCATGTTTGATCTTTATGTTGTGGCTGCATAACTCCTTTTTCTTTTGCTTTGGCATTTTCATTTCATATAGGCTTTCAAGTTAGTGTTATGGCCAAATTGGATACGATAATAGAAAATCAGCAGGAGCAGAACTTGTTGCTACGTCAGATTGCTGCGAGCAGTCTGTCTTCCGGTTCCGGAGACACTTTGGATGAATTGATTCCATCCAAGATGGATTCAATTGAAGAACTGCTCGAGTTTGAGGAGAAGTTGCAGGACACGGAATTCAAAAAGAAGATGGTAATATGCCTTTTTGTGTTTGTGCTCACTGCTCATTGTATATATAATATAATTATGAAACATTGGACCTATAAGCGCCTGTGAATAAGCTGGTTCCTGTGACTTCGTTTTTGTGGGTGCTGGAGAAATACTGACATTATGATTATATTATCACTTTTAAATGTTCATGAAAACAACAACAGACTAAACTACTTCAAGAACAAAGAACTTGTTTTATACTCTATATCCACTGTCCCATGGTCTTTGATGGTCTGCCAAAATCAGTTAGAAACATAGGCCTATGTCTGTAGGAATTTGTATGAAGTTAAATATACACTTCTTTCAGTGGCAACATTTCCGCAGTTTACATGGGTTAATTGCAGCTCAATTACTTTTAAATCACTGTTAAAGGTAAACCTACTTTCCATAACTGGCGGAAGGAAGCTAACAGTCACTGTTCGCAAGATCATGCGAAAGTTGGCAACAAATAAAGTGTGGTCAATGATGAGCTTCAAAGGTCGTAAGGGAAAACGACCATTCGCTGAGCTCAGGACGTGCTGCATTATTTTGAGTGAGTATTCTAAAGATTGGATATAATAGAAATCGGAATATGTATACTTTCCTGCACTGATGATCTAACCGCGGATTTAAAACTTATGGGTGTTACAAAGAAATGGAATTGGCAATATTTTCAGTGATAATATCTGCTCTTATTTATTGTCTCACGGTTATATAAGCAAATTGTCTCTTTCTTTAGTCGGTTTCATTGGCCCGAAACAATCTTGCGATTATGTCGTCACCCCAGTGTATTCTTGTATCCATGTAACCAAGCACCATATAATGAGCCTCAACATTTATTCATAGGTGGATCTACTGGGACAATATAATGTACAAATTGTGCACATGTTACGCCTCTGGCTTGGAATTGTACATATGCTATTATTCACCATATTGGACTTGCTATAGACCTTGAACTCGGAATGGCAAAATATCAACCATTTGTATATTTGTTATTGTTTACATATGCAATAGGAGCTACTGCAAGGATTTTCAAAACATGTAAAGAACAGGAAATAGAAGAGGCCATTGCAGAAGTTCTTCGCAATGCACCTCATAGACCCGGCGGCTTGAAATTTACGGTATTTTGTTTTTAGTACTGCTTCATTTATTAGTTTATTCAACTATTATCGTTATACTAATTGTCAATAATGCTTAATTACTTTTAGGATCTTGCAGATATATGCAGTTGCTTGGACATTGATAATGTATTAATCCTACATTTAACCATTTTTACTATGTTTACCTTTCTTCAAGAATACATTAGCTAGATCATATTTTGTGCACATTATGCGCCTAATTAACGTCACATTTACCTGATCACGTACTGTGTGCTGCTATTGCACTATATATACCAATAAATGTGAAGCATGTTCTTTGACCTCTTAATACCTGCCGAAAACTGCAGCAACAGATACATATATTCCTATATAGCAGTTATAATATATATGTATTAATTGTCTTGTGTGTGTGTTCTGTATACTACAGCCAAAGTCGAAACAGCATTCTGATCAAGCGTGGGTCAGGACTGCACACGATGAAACTGACACAGATTAGCTATGAGCAGTATACTCCTCTCAGTCGATTCAGTATATTGTTATGGCAAGCCTCGTTGATCAACACTGCAGCCAGCGAAATAAATAACGTTCAGTAGAATTATAATAGTTCAATAATGACTTGAAGAACTATAATTGCTTTCAGCAAAGCATGTGCAATTATAGATTAATTGCCCTCATTTTGTGTAGCAGTGATTATTGACCAAATTATTTGGAAGACATTATAGATATATATAAATTGTTGATGCAGAATTCAGACATGCAGGAATGTGGCCATCAGCTTTATCGTCCAGGTTTATTTGCCTTAAACATTGTTGTCCCATAGTGAGTTTGCTGATTTTGTATTACAGAATATACTTACTTACTCACTCACTTTTACTTATAGACCTATTACAAGGTATACACAGCTGATTTACCAGTAATTAACCAATTTGTTTCTTAAAAATCAATATCTTTTATCATCAAATAGAAATTATTCTGCATTGACTTTAATTACATTAAGATGTCGATCTATAGGTGGCATAAACCTATAATCTTTAAACGGCATATAGTTTTAGTTTGGTTTTTAAACTTATTTATTTTGGTTTTTTTAATGAAAATGCAGCATGTTTTTGAGGTATGCATGTTTAAGAAATTTTGTAAAACGTGTTTGTTGAACTTTAATTGTTTCTATTGATTAATGTTAATGATTGCAGATGTTGAGCAAGATATATATGCGAAAGATATATTTATATCTTTCTTTTCACCTCTGTCGATCAGCACCGCTGTTAACGGAGCTCTCCATATTTTTCCAGGTATATATATATATATCTGCCACCATCCTATAGCGGCAGTCTGACTTAACCGGGCTCAAGGTTTAACTTAATGATAATTATACTTAAACCTCGAGGCCCGTTCATACTGCAGGATGGGTGACAGCTGCAGGAAATATATGGAAAGCTCCGTTGAAATAGCGATGCTCATCGACGGACGTATACATACGTGAAATTAAGAACATGCGATGAACGCTAATATTTAGCTAACATCATACTGCGAATATTCATAGGCCATTTTAAGGGGATATTCACCAAACATTCGCATAAACACACAAAAAAACATTCGCCTAAACGCAGTAGTAGAATATTCGTAGAACGTTCGCTTTATGCGAATGTTTGGATAATATTATAAGAACGTTTTAAGCGAACATTCGCACAAATATTCGGCGATTATTCGTAGAACGTTCGCTTTATGCGAATGTTTGGATAATATTATAAGAACGTTTTAAGCGAACATTCGCACAAATATTCGGCGATTATTGAGGCGTGTCCACAAAAAAATATTTCCGGTACATTCGCGTTAAATATTCGCGCGCCCAAAAAATATGTTTTGCTAACATTCGACAAATGTTATTTTGTTAGCTGGGTGGCTGGGCCAAAAACTGAAAAACATAGCTGTAGTAGGCCTATGCGACTGTTCAAATACTGTGGCTTGCTGCACGAAGTCAGGTTTCAGACAACTGTAGAATCGCGTGAAACTAGGCCCCTAAAATCGTTGTGCTGGGATTAAAGTTTCTGGAACCAACTGCCAAGTTTTTTGAAAATAGGACTCAATGGTCACGATCCAAAATCAGCTTAGTTTGTCCTTTGTATAGCTTGATTGACTGCAGACATAAGCTTAAGTGTCACTATAAGTATAATACGAAGGTCTAACTTATTTATATTAAACTAGATGTTTGCCCGTCCTAAGACGGTTAAGTTTAGGGAGCTTCCACGCTCATACAGGGCAATAGACTACGATGCAACGCAAATTTTATCACACGGCAATATGAACCTACACGACGGTTTAAAGTTGATAGCGGTATTCGCCTTCTCTCCCCCTCCTCTCGCCGCCCCTCGCCTCCTCTCTCTTCCCTTCCCTTCCCTTCTCTTCCCTTCCCACCCCTCATGCCATCCCCTGCCCTGCCCTGCCCTGCCCTCCTCTCCTCTCCCCTCCTTCCCTGCCCTCTCCTTCCCTCTGTCCCTCCATTCCCTCCCTCTTCCTCTCCCCTCTTTTCCCCTTCCTCTTTTCCGCTCTCCTCCCCTCCGTCTCTCTCCCTCCCCTCCCCTCCCCTCCCCTCCTACACCACCCATGCACCCACGCAGAGTTCAAGGAAAACTTCAAGACAACGAAAAGATTTATACGCAAAACATTGTTTACAATGAGATTTTCGCAATTTCATGAACTCTCAAGACCTTTAGTCATCCTGGACATAACCTCCATTACCTCCTAGCCCCTTTTTATATACTGTCCAGATCTAGGGGGCTAGCGCGCCCCTACCGATGTGTGTGTTTGTCGACGGCTACGCCGCGATCTATGTGGCTGGCCCACCTCGCGTAAAGATTACTTACCAGCTTCGCTGGATTCGCTAGGGGAGGCACGAGTCGTGTAGGGCGCTAGCGCGCCCCCTACCGATGCGTGTGGTTGTCGACGGCTACGCCGCGAGATAAATGCGTGTGGATTCGCTAGGGGCGCCACGAGTCGTGTAGGGCGCTAGCGCGCCCCTACCGATGCGTGTGGTTGTCGACGGCTACGCCGCGAGATAAATGCGTGTGGATTCGCTAGGGGCGCCACGAGTCGTGTAGGGCGCTAGCGCGCCCCCTACCGATGCGTGTGGTTGTCGACGGCTACGCCGCGAGATAAATGCGTGCTGCCATCTGGCGAATGACTCGCGAAACAGCGTTACACGACAGATGGACGCACTCACGCAGGGAGATTTCTGTGCGTTTATATTATTAATGATGTAAGCCATATCCGCTATGACAATTTCAATTGCATCCAACACTTGAACTTCTTGGTGATTAATAAATGTTATTAGGCCTATATAGTAACTTAGTTGCACCAAGGTCTACAAACTCTACATTATTGCAAATCTGTAAATTTAGAGCTCCAGTGGCATGCACTTTAAATAAACAATAAAACGACTTTCAAACAGGATGTTTTGGACTAAAATAGGCAAACCTTTTCGATATGGACGAGACTCGGGAGATCGACATCAGTTTCTGCCAATCTCCTTAGATCTGCCGCTGTACGAAATCAGAGGCGGCGCCAGGGAGGGGGCTAAGCCCCCCTATTAAACTGCGGCTCAGCCCCCAAAAAGTGGAAAATCACTGCAAAGCACAAGGAAGAGGGGACAAAAGGGAAGGTTTTGGAGCTTTAGCCCTCCCACACCTGAAATCCTGGCGCCGGCACTTTACGAAATACGAGGAAATTTAGCCTATAACTGATAAAACGTGGATTTAATTCAACTGTAATCTTCGTATTATCTATGCCGTCTATGCTATTATTTACTGTAACTTTAATTTTTTTTACCTGTTAACTAGGCCTCTACAGCAGTCACATTAATGATTAGGCAATCCGTTACAATGGCCGCCTGTGTAAAAGAACAACTCTGATCGTAGCACGCTGTCGTCTAGTACATAGACTACCACCATGTTATATAGGCTAGGCCTACTTAAGTATGTAGAACTGCGCATGTAGAACTCAATACGATTTCGACATTATAGTCGGTGTCGATCTTTCTCGTAGGCATAAGTTATATGCATGTACTTCACTTTAGCAAACCCACATGGCCAGCATTTCCAGAGTAGGCGAGCGCATCAAGTTCAAACTCTACATCCTGGTTCATAAATGTATGAACAACTGCGCAGTGCGCACCAGGCTACCTGGCAGACAAGATCTGACAGGCCCCTTTCGGACGATGTCAATAGGTCGCGGCTGCGATCATCAAAGTCCGCTGATGTTTTTCTGCCAGCCACTAAAACCAAAGCGGGTGATCGAGCCTTTCGGGTCGTTGGTCCACGTGCCTGGAACAGTCTTCCTGCACCCATTCAGGAAACCAAAAGTTTATCGATTATCAAAAAACAGTTTAAAATGCACTTATTGCGTAAACCACGATCATTAACCTTTGCGCGGACAGTAGATGGTTTTGTGAAGCGTCCTAGAAGTAGCTTGCTACCAACTACGCTATATAAATCGTCGTAATAACAATTACAAAAGTCTAAACTCTGGGCCATAGAGACTTGATGCTTTTCTTACACCCTTCAGCCGATAATGAGCGAATCCAAATTAAGGGTTTAGACGCATGGCCATTACATTACATTGCACGACTTGCCCTCTATTTTTCAGCTTGCACCGGCAACAAATTTTACTCCATGGTGACAAAAGATGCTCACCTAAACTTTATAGAGCCATAAAAATATATCTGTTAGTTCGACCTACTACAGAATAGTCCAGGGGTGATGCCTCGGGCAACATGCTGAAATCATTCAAACAAGAGCAAATTTTAAAGTATTTTCAATATAAACATTTCCAGATAGGATTATAAGCCCAAAAGCTTTCAAATTTGTTGTTTTGGTCAAGGATTCTGCAGCAGGTCTGTGGGAGATCTCTCGTCGCAAATAATTTGTGAAAACGTACATTCTTTTATAAATTTCTACAGAATAAATGTAGGTTAACTGGTTTTCAAATAGCAATTTGTATGTAAACTACAGTGAAGTTAGAGAGCTGTACAGAATGGTAGGATTGTCACTGTTTTCACTTCATTTTTATGCTAGTGACACCTAGTGTCAGTTTAAATCTGCTCCTGAGCACAGTCAGCAAGCGTTATGTCAGGCCACCACAATGAAGACAGACATACATTAGAAAAAATGATCAATTCGTTTTAAATATGTCTAACCCCAAAAGAGCTGCTGGACTGTATGATGACAGATGGAAACAGTGAGCTGAAGCTGCCATAACACCCTGTGGAGCAACACCTGGTCCATTGGACACACAAACCTGCTCGGGGCCAATGAACCAGTAGAACCCTGAAGTGTGTCCTGCCCACAGCCAAGGAACCAGTAGAACCCTGAAGTGTGTCCTGCCCAAGGCCAAGGAACCAGTAGAACCCTGAAGTGTGTCCTGCCCAAGGCCAAGGAACCAATAGAACCCTGAAACGTGTCCTGCCCAAGGCCAAGGAACCAGTAGAACCCTGAAGTGTGTCCTGGCCAAGGTCAAGGAACCAGTAGAACCCTGAAGTGTGTCCTGCCCAAGGCCAAGGAACCGGTAGAACCCTGAAGTGTGTCCTGCTCGGGGCCAAGGAACCAGTAGAACCCTGAAGTGTGTCCTGCTCGGGGCCAAGGAACCAGTAGAACCCTGAAGTGTGTCCTGGCCAAGGCCAAGGAACCAGTAGAACCCTGAAACGTGTCCTGCCCAAGGAACCAGTAGAACCCTGAAGTGTGTCTTGCCCAAGGTCAAGGAACCAGTAGAACCCTGAAACGTGTCCTGCCCAAGGTCAAGGAACCAGTAGAACCCTGAAGGATACAGGCCTGTTACCCATAAATTGCACTGGCTGATATCCATTGTCCACCACCAGAAAACCACAAAAACTGCCCCAAAATTTTACAATTTACCATTAAATGGGAAAAAATCAGCAAAGCATTTTGATGATGCACATTTCCATTAAATGTTTTGCCATGTTTACATTTTAGTTTCTTGTGAAGTAGTAGCGTTTTCCCATTTTTTCAATTTGGAGTCAACGTGTTCAGGAATTTCAACTTTGTCCAAGTTCTCCATTCCTTCTTCTGGTTCATCAGCAATCAAAAGCTGAACGAGGTTTTCAATTGCAACTTGAACCGTTGGTGACTGTTCCCACTTGTCCAGCTCTCGAAAAATCACATATGTGTTCTTGTCCTTGACAAACTGACGGCAAATCTTGGTTGCACACAGCTAAAAAGTTATGACCAACATTACAGTTTTAGTATCAGTTAAAAATCAATATATCAGAATATGTGATGTCGGAAAATGGTCATTTTCATATAACGTGATTATTGATTTCTGCGTCTAATTACTGCACCTGAAGCTAATAATCGCTGTATAGCAACCTATATTACTCCACTTGATGCATTAAGGCCAAAACTCTAGCATTAACTCATCAGGTAGAGACAGTTTCAATATTTATAGGTGATTTCCTGCAAAAACGACATTTTATGTTTTCTTTAAAAAAAGCATAAATTTTGGGCCAAACGTTCTGAAATTTTTACCCTGATTTACTGACAGTATAAGCTTATGGAAACTGTTAATAAATCCATTCCCGACAAGTGGTCCCTTCTCTTGGTCGACGTCACATATATTAGCTTTGGTAAAAGATCCTGGAAGATGGCAAGAAGAGTAAAATGTATCAAAATCTAAACTTTAGATGGGAATTAGCTGCATGAAACGTTATATAATTCACACTGTATAGTATTCTTAGAAACAACCATAATATTTAATCATATTTACTATATTAGCACACAATAGGAATTCTGGAACACATGTCCAGAGATGGCATATGGTTTATCCTAAACTCTGAAATTGAAGTCAGCAGAATCTCTCATCACTTTAAGCTACTTGTGCTGTGATGCTATCTGGGGCACTACTGTTTCTGCTCGTTCTCTTAAGACTTTTCTTTTTTCGAGGGGCCCTTTGCACTGGAAGCGCCTCTGATTACGTTGTACTGTAAGAGGCGCTTTTTAAGTCCGTAAATAGAATAGAATAGATTAATTATACCTTATTAACTGTTTCGATAAGCATCTTTCGAATTTCAGCCTCCGGCTCTCTTTTCTTATCATCCCCCAGATACTGCAGATCATCAGGCAACTTTTCCATGTCATCATCGTCAAACTCCTCCGGCCCAGCCAGAGGAAGTAGCAATCGCGGAAGAAGATCTACAGCTTCACTCAGCAACCACTCGTGATACTCTACAGAAAAAATCAGAGAAAACTTCTTCATGGAAGACTGCAGATTTTAAACCATCAATACTCCAAAATTATTAATAGCAACTTCTATAATGCTGATGTCTAATGCACAAGGCATAGACCAATGGTACAACTAAACCCAGCCACAATCATCCAATAGAAGAGTCTGCCAAGACAGAGACAGATTATGATGGATAAAGAACTTGCTCAGAGAACTAAGACAAGTGACTCAGCAGGATGGAAAGATACAGCAAGAAAATTCCAAAATGTAGCAACTGAAAAAGCTTGTTCACCAAGGACAGTTCTAGTTTAGAGAGAGGCCAACAGATGTCCATTCTTGAACAGTAATACCACTGGGCAATATGCAGTGATTTTATGGTCATTGGGTGCAGTTCAGTACTTCATAAACCATAAGTCCCAATTTTAAAGAGGATCTTTGCTGAACAGGATGCCAGTGCAATGATTGAATGATTGAGGTACATGGGTTACATGATCATATTTGTACACATTGGTTATGACTCAAGTCAACATTATGTTCCTGTTAAGCTACACAAAATGTTTACAAACACATTTATGTATAATATTAATTTATGCAATATACTGAGGCAGGTTTAAAAGAATAGTAAATAAAGTGAAATAAATAATGTTGATGTTAACTGTAAAATCATTTCTCATGTACATGTGAAGTGAAGCATTTTACATTGTTTATAAAACTTGTAAGATAAAAATGCAAAAAAGTTGCAGACATATATATAATAATTTTTTTAAATTATTTTGAAAAATATTATAAAGAAGATGTAAAAATTGAAGGTACTAAATGCAATTTCAAACCAAGCGTTTCTTACATATATTTATCTTAGATACCAATGCACCTGGATTAATAACAATGGTAGTTGTTCATCAGTATTTACCTATTTCAAAGCAACAGTTTCTTAAAGTTCGAACAACTCCTTGACGAACAATGACCGACTCGCACTGGACTAAGGGCAGCAACCTCTGAAGAGTGCATCGGCTCTTGTCCAAAATAAGTTTTCGTGTTGCTTGCTGACAGCTCATATTGGATAAAAAGCTGGCAAGATATTCTAGTTTCTCTGGTGCTTTAGAGAAACTTTCAACAACTTTATACATGCTTAAGTCACTGTCTTTGCCAGTCAGGCATAGCTCTATTACAGCAGAACACTCTTCCCACCGGGATAAATTTGCCGCTACCTTACAGGCATTGTACGAATGAACACTGCCTTCAGACAGACAACAATTTATCAGTTTCAAAACAAAGTCGCTGAAATCTGGAAGACTCGCTAATCTCACGGAAATTTCTAACTCCGCAGCAAGGTTTACGAGACTTTTGTATGCGTTACGTGAGATATCAAACTCTTCATCTTCTGTTAGTTCAATGACTGATGCTAAGCAGGTAGGGTTGTTTCCGATAAACTTCCTTCCTTCATCGTTTCCGGTGCAGCCGAGCAGGTATTGCATTGCAACACCACGTACGTGCGTGGGAGATGATTTTGACAGGAACTGCACAAAAGTCTCCAGGACATCGCTGCTATATTCAGAATCTTCACTTGCCATCCTCAAAATCTAAAAGAAACCAGTATACACAAAAGTGCGAGAAAATAGTGGAATAAACTGGACTCTATAGTATCTCCACTATATGGCTATTTACTTCAAATAGCTGGTGACAAGGCCAAGTGCTTAATGAATAATAATGTAACTGAAATTACTAGGAGTATATTCCACGTATGTCTGTGTAAATATATACACTGTACATAAATTACATAAAAACAAGTTTGCAACCCTAACTCCAGGAGGAAGTCCAGCAGACAGCTAAGAAGGGAATCAGAGAAGATATGGAAACAGCCTAAGGAAATCAGTCCAGGAGATCTGAAGGACAGAACAAACTTTGGGTTTCGGGCCGCACCCGCTGAAGGATATAGTGTGTAAGCTTACTGGAGTCATGAGTGTCAGTTAGGGTCAGATTAGACGTCGTGAGGGTCGGTTAGGGTCAGGGTTAGGGTTAGTGTCGTCATTAGAAAACCTGGTACCGTCCGGCGTTCGCGCAGCATGCCCAACGATCCTGTATAGGCCTTCAACCCACGATACTATACAGAAAAACAACACTAATTTCGGCCGGATCCCCGAAATTTATTTACTAAGTCCTACGTGAATGAATATTAACAAATAAACCTGTGAAAAGGTAGGATATCGATGTACATCGATGCCACGCTAACATGTTTACAATTTAGCTCTGAATAACAATCGGGAGTTTGGCCGCTTTCTAGAAAACGGTTTTCGGGAAATCGGGCTTTTGCGTATTTTCAGCGTTTTCGGGGAATCGGGTTTCGGGGATTCGGGTTGACCCCGATACTATAAGTTTGCCGACCTTTCAATCCCTGGGCCGCGATTCTTTGAAGTTCCCGTCTACGCTTGCAAAAATTTTGCCTATAACTTTCTATTGTTTTACGGAATGTCTGCGCTAAATAAACACCCAATTATGACACTTGGGTAGGGTTGCCAGATACATGGGTAGCCAAAGGAGGACACAGATAGGAGGAAAGGAGGACAAAGGAGGACGCATAGAATGTTTGACTCCGAACTTCGAAGTCAGACTCCCAAGTAACCAAGAAACTAAGTCAAATTGAAAGCTGCATAGGAAATCAATTGAGGCCTTTTATCATAATGCTGCAAAGTACTTATATACAAGCATTCGCACCTTTTTGATTACGCACAGTATATAGTATCGGGAGGGGTTAGGGTATTGGTAACACTATGGACGCTTTCCGCTACCCTCCCAAATGTCGACTGTCTTAGCCTTTCATTCGCCATATGGCGTTGGTAAGTAGGACGTAATGAGCGCCTTTCATGGTTGCCAAACAGTTAAATTCGACTCCAGTAATAACTTGTGATCATCCAATCACACTATGAATTGTAATCATACTGCGGTGTGTCAGTTTGAAATAATGAACGATGGCTATTATTATTATTTATTTATTTCTCTGAGGAGCCAACTCTTCCCAGCAATTCCTCGTTACCAATAACACACGCACAGAGCTTCTCACAAGAAACATTCTTCATATTGTACTTTGTAAAAATGATTCCATTCACAGAGTCAGCATGTTTTCCTAAGTTCCCTTACCAGACACTGGTAAGAGAACTTCAGGATATCATGCGCGTGTAAAGTCGTTAAAACTGCCATAAATAAGAGCCAATAGCCCAAAACAGGAAATATACAAAAAGCCGGACATTTTCCGGGTTTTTAGCTTTGCCTGCCGGACGGAGGACAGGAGGCCAAAAAGGAGGACATGTCCTCCTTTTGCCGGACGTCTGGCAACCCTACACTTGGGGAGTGCTTTCAACAGCACGTGGATAGAGTGCCATTAAGTTTCCAACAGCATTTTCGACTACTTTTTGATAAACTAAACAATAAATGATAAGCTCTAATGGCAAAATGTTTACAAAAAGTTATCTTAAAACAACGATGTTTTATAATTTTACTTCGTATTAAACAACGGAAGCAAACCATAACACTTCGTAGAAACAACAGAAAGCTGAATTTCTTCTATTATCGTCTAGTGAGACCATAGATATAATAAACATGGATACCCTACAGCGTAGAGATTTATAATATATAAATATTACTTGGTTACTGTTTAACGACACTGTGCCATAACAAAGATGATTAGCGTCGCCCTCCTCCTTTATCCAGGTTTGGGACTGGCACTACCACAGGTAGGGTAGTGGCGGAGTTTATATAAATATTACCGAAGGCTCTGAATATATACCACTAGAGAGGGAGTATCTGCCATCTATGTTAATGCTAACAATTCAAAACGGCCTTGACCTTTAGGTCGCTTGAAATGGCGAAACGATCGAAGTTAAAGTGTGTAGCGTTTAGATGTAACAATTTAATAACACCACAAACAAGGCAGCTGGAATATCAGTTAATCGATAAGTTGCTATTTTGTGTCTGTTGTACTTTTTGCAAGGCGTAGGCTAAGCTTCGAAAAGAAATTAAACAGTCTCGCTTAAGCTTGACTGCGTCCATGAATTTCAACAAATCAAAACGCGTCATTTCAATTTCCATTAGGCTAACTGTCAAACTCTCGGTAAGGACCGTAAGGTGTTATTATATCTATGATGGTGACTTCAAAACCGTGTGAATGGAAGATATTATACGTGTAGGCCTACGTCATACATACTCTCTCTATAGCGCCTATAATATATCTCATTGGAACCAACGACCTCTTATATAAGGGGCCGTCCATAAAGTACGTCACGCTATTTTTGACCATTTTACCCCCCCCCCCCTGTCACAAACTGTCACAAAACTCGGACCCCCCCTAAAGTACGTCACACTTCCAAGATAGAAATAATAATACTTCCGAAAGCAAGGCTAATACATAAACAAGGCTTCGCAACAGCATTATTACTAGCGCTCCTAGCGAGAGGAATCGTGAAAAACACATTCAGGAGATATGCATTTCATGCTATTTTGACATAAAACTAATTAAAATGTTTCAGAAAATTTTTTTGAAAATTATTTTTAAAGCTATGAAATTCTACTAAACAAAATAAAAATAAATTATAAATAAAATATAAAAAAAAATAAATGTGTGACGTCACACATGGCCTGACCCCTCCCCCTGTCACAAACTGTCACACTTTCTTAAACCCCCCCCCTGGAGCGTGACATACTTTATGGACGGCCCCTAAGATTGGAACTATGGATGAGCCAATTGGCATTTTTTCCGACTTCCGATTAGTTGGCTTTCGTTTCCCGCCGATTCCGATTCCGAACCGATTAATCCGCAATATTCATTTTTATTGCAAATTATATATATATATATATATATATATATATATATATATAAATGTAACGTATATTTTATAATAACTAAAGAATAAGAAAATCCAATCTTAATTTTTAAATGACACAGCACGGATCTTCAATGACAGGAACTAGGCCTACAGATTAAAGATTACCGCAGGAGGTCGTCAAAACAGGCTACAATTTCTGTATTAATGAAAGCAGAAATTGTTTTTGGTCGGAAATATTATTATTTTTAATTCGGAGTTTAAGACCTATAGGATCGCCGATTCCGATTAATACCGATTAGTTCAAATTCCGGCCCTAACCGATTACCGAATGAATAATAGGCCCATCCCTACTAGTCGGTAACAGGTAGCTCTGGCCTACAGAATGCATAGAGATTTCTGATGCAAACATCTAATGTTAGCCAGCGACAGCGGCGCCGCCAGGATTTTAACTGTGTACGCACAATAACCCGGAGACGACACGTAGGCCGGGGCCCGGGGACGAAGGTCAGTGGAGGGATACGATGAACGGGCGTCCGAAGGACGATCGCTGTCGCCTGCAGCGCCGAGCAGAGGAGAGATTTGGGGAGGGGGATGTGCCCCTCCTCACTTAAAACTTTTTTGAATTTCCACACTGTAATTTTAAGCAGTCATCGGAACAAAATTGCTTCATCATTTCAATGCTTGTAGGAACCAGATGTCACTCGTTGCTAAGATGTAGTTTGAGTCGCGTTTGACTGCAGACAATACTAGCAAACCAGACACTTATTGAATCTTATACTATAATTCTTAAAGTTTGTCCTTCCGTATGTATGTATGTATGTTTGCAATGCATCGCTGTCCGGCTAAAGGCTCCGAAACGGAACGGTTTAGCGAGTTGAAAAAATTTACAAAGCATTATTACGCAACGTCTAGGTCAACGCGACTATTTTCAGTTCGCAATTTTATTTAAACGCCGATATATGGCCATTTTAAATTTAACTTTTCAGCGAGCTTATTTCAATACCGCCCATAGTAAGGCCATTTGTTCACGTCACGCATGCTTAATAAGCAATCTTACGTCACACGGAGCATCTAGCAACCAATCAGAAGTCGCCACGGGCGAATTTCTAGGTCAGCGCAACCATTTACAGATTTGGTGACCTAATTACACTAAGCTCACATTTTTTGCAACCACGGCCATTGCCGATTTTCTAGGTCAAAGCAACTCGAAACTTACTTTAGCTATTCGAATTTCTATCTCATCCCAATTACTTTCAGCTCATAATTTGCTTTCAATTCCGATTTATGGACATTATAAGCATGCCCATTTGTCCACGTCACTAAAATTAATATGCAATCTTAAATTACGTCACGCGGCTAAATATGCAATCTTACGTCACGCTGGCCAACGGCAAATAATACGCCTATTATAATTTAGAAATAACCCGTGTAGTACGGGGAACAAAATAATACGCCTATTTCAGGTAGAGATAAACCGTAAAGAACGGGGAACAAAATAATAATATTGCCTATAATTATAAGGTAGAGATAACCCGTGCAGTACACGGGCAAAGCAACTATGTTCACCTCTAAATATCGTTTCCATTCAGATATATGGACATTTTTTTAAATATTTGAAGCCCATCAGCAAATATAGTAAGTAAGTAGCCTTTATTTGCAGCCGTGAAAAATTACGCCTGGGGAAAACCCGGGCGAACGCCGGGTAAAAATTGCTAGTTTAATATAAAATCTAGAAAATACGTTCAATTTCTAAGAGCGCTATAAGCCTTAAGGTAAACATATTACTGACCAGACATAATTAGCATAAATAGTTTATAAATGGTACACAATCCAAACGAGAAGGATTCAACTACCGAATCGTGAAGCCATGAGGTAGGGCCTAACGATGTAGTTTTACTAAATGTTCAAGGAACACAACATTTTGAAATTTGATATCTTGAAATTTGACAGATAGCACTCGAGAGAAGCCAATTAGGTGTACAAATATAATATTTGTATACATATCATTTCAACAGTAGATTATACTCATTATTATATGATAGTATCATATTTTATAATAGAAAATAATGTTATTAAACCATATAATATCAATAGATTATTTTTAGAGTCGATAGATTATTTTCTAAGTCATATTTTCTAATTATTTTCGAAGTCATATTTTCTAATTATTTTCTAAGTCATATTTTCTAATTATTTTCTAAGTCATATTTTCTAATTATTTTCTAAGTCATATTTTCTAATTATTTTCGAAGTCATATTTTCTAATTATTTTCTAAGTCATGTTTTCTAATTATTTTCTAAGTCATATTTTGTAATTATTTTCTAAGTCATATTTTCTAATTATTTTCAAAGTCATATTTTCCAATTATTTTCTAAGTCATATTTTCTAATTATTTTCTAAGTCATATTTTCTAATTATTTTCTAAGTCATATTTTCCAATTATTTTCTAAGTCATATTTTCCAATTATTTTCTAAGTCATATTTTCTAATTATTTTCTAAGTCATATTTTCTAATTATTTTCAAAGTCATATTTTCTAATTATTTTCTAAGTCATATTTTCTAATTATTTTCTAAGTCATATTTTCTAATTATTTTCTAAGTCATATTTTCCAATTATTTTCTAAGTCATATTTTCCAATTATTTTCAAAGTCATATTTTCCAATTATTTTCTAAGTCATATTTTCTAATTATTTTCTAAGTCATATTTTCTAATTATTTTCTAAGTCATATTTTCCAATTATTTTCTAAGTCATATTTTCCAATTATTTTCTAAGTCATATTTTCCAATTATTTTCTAAGTCATATTTTCTAATTATTTTCTAAGTCATATTTTCTAATTATTTTCTAAGTCATATTTTCTAATTATTTTCTAAGTCATATTTTCTAATTATTTTCTAAGTCATATTTTCTAATTATTTTCGAAGTCATATTTTCTAATTATTTTCTAAGTCATATTTTCTAATTATTTTCTAAGTCATATTTTCTAATTATTTTTCTAAGTCATATTTTCTAATTATTTTCTAAGTCATATTTTCTAATTATTTTCTAAGTCATATTTTCTAATTATTTTCTAAGTCATATTTTCTAATTATTTTCTAAGTCATATTTTCTAATTATTTTCTAAGTCATATTTTCTAATTATTTTCTAAGTCCTATTTTATAATTATTTTCTAAGTCATATTTTCTAATTATTTTCTAAGTCGATAGACTATTTTCTATATTTTTTCTAAGTCGACTTAGAAAATATTTTCTAAGTCATATTTTCTAATTATTTTCTAAGTCATATTTTCTAATTATTTTCTAAGTCATATTTTCTAATTATTTTCTAAGTCATATTTTCTAATTATTTTCTAAGTCATATTTTCTAATTATTTTCTAAGTCATATTTTCTAATTATTTTCTAAGTCATATTTTCTAATTATTTTCTAAGTCATATTTTCTAATTATTTTCTAAGTCATATTTTCTAATTATTTTCTAAGTCATATTTTCTAATTATTTTCTAAGTCATATTTTCTAATTATTTTCTAAGTCATATTTTCTAATTATTTTCTAAGTCATATTTTCTAATTATTTTCTAAGTCATATTTTCTAATTGTTTTCTAAGTCATATTTTCTAATTATTTTCTAAGTCATATTTTCTAATTATTTTCTAAGTCATATTTTCTAATTATTTTCTAAGTCATATTTTCTAATTATTTTCTAAGTCATATTTTCTAATTATTTTCTAAGTCGATAGACTATTTTCTATATTTTTTTCTAAGTCGACTTAGAAAATATTTTCTAAGTCATATTTTCTAATTATTTTCTAAGTCATATTTTCTAATTATTTTCTAAGTCATATTTTCTAATTATTTTCAAAGTCATATTTTCTAATTATTTTCTAAGTCATATTTTCTAATTATTTTCTAAGTCATATTTTCTAATTATTTTCTAAGTAATATTTTCTAATTATTTTCTAAGTCATATTTTTCTAATTATTTTCTAAGTCATATTTTCTAATTATTTTCTAAGTCATATTTTCTAATTATTTTCTAAGTCATATTTTATAATTATTTTCTAAGTCCTATTTTATAATTATTTTCTAAGTCATATTTTCTAATTATTTTCTAAGTCATATTTTCTAATTATTTTCTAAGTCATATTTTCTAATTATTTTCTAAGTCATATTTTCTAATTATTTTCTAAGTCCTATTTTCTAATTATTTTCTAAGTCCTATTTTCTAATTATTTTCTAAGTCATATTTTCTAATTATTTTCTAAGTCATATTTTCTAATTTTTTTCTAAGTCATATTTTCTAATTATTTTCTAAGTCATATTTTCTAATTATTTTCTAAGTCATATTTTCTAATTATTTTCTAAGTCATATTTTCTAATTATTTTCTAAGTCATATTTTCTAATTATTTTCTAAGTCATATTTTCTAATTATTTTCTAAGTCGATTGACTATTTTCTATATTTTTTTCTAAGTCGACTTAGAAAATAATCTAAGTCGATAGATTTTCATAGGCCTTTTTGAAAAATTATTGGAAACGACCTGTTGTAAATAATGACGTTACTGACGTTGTTTGCACTACTATGCTTAGTAAGTTAGTATAGTTTTCTTAGCCTACTACAACTAATTCACTAAATGCAATCTTCGAAAATTTCTCAGCGCCCACAAAACCCTTAGTCTTTCTTAATACCCCATTATTAAGTCTTCATTGCACACCCCAACTCATAAGTGGATCAATGACTGACCCCCCAGTCTTTTTTTCTACAATTCTCATAGGCCTACTAGAGAACAGTAGCCTAAGGTACGGGGAGAAGTGAGATCTGTTGGACAAAGGTCGGAGGATAGGCTAGTTTGTTTAATTGCTCGCGGAGGCCAATAATGAGGAATTCTGTTTTTGAACGGTTAAGATATAGCAGGTTAGCGGTCATCCAGGCTGAAATCTGAGTGATGATGTTGAGTAAGTGATTTAGTGCACCTGGAAGGGAGTGAGGCATAGAACGAGTATGCGAATATTACGAATATTGAGATTTTTAGAAATTGACTAATATTGACGAATATTAAACAGGCCAACGAATATTAAGAATATTAATTTTTTAGTTTTTTTAATTCTTCAACATCCGGGATTAATTTTTTTAAATCATTGCCAAAAATATGCATAAGAACAGTTACATATTACAGTTACTCAGCCAAGTACAGACCTATATGGTGGGTAAAATCATTCTTGACATTATATTGAGCGGCGTGGCTAGGTATTTGGGCGCCAATACCAACAATAGAGATTTCACTTTTTCATTTGCAATTTTTCACTTCTTAGCCTTTCAGCGCTGTACGCATTTGCGTAAGTGCGTACGCCTAACGGCGCCTCTGGCCAGCGACGTCATGGGTTGCAGAAAGCAGCCTTCTACGGTGCAGTGCAGAACTAATTATCATAATTGTTATTGCAAACTCCCACATTTCGCGCTTTCTCGGTGGTGGGTCCCTCGACTTAGAATGGCCCTCTCTCTGTAGCTTCACCTCTTTCCTAAGACCTTCTCTCGTATGTTCGTTTCTCACCTTAAACTGTTCGTTTTGTCCGTGCTGGAGTCGGTAGCGCCTCCGAGTAGTTTTCTTGAAGAGGCGCTATAGAAATGTTCGAAATTAATGAATGAATGAATATCTAAACCTCAGCTTTAAGCTTATAAGCGCAGCATATTCGGCAGCACTCATGGTGGCGGGTCAGAATTAACACATTGACCGCCAGGTACGAGTTAACTCGTACTTGAATGTGTTTGCCGAGACGCCAGGTACGAGTTAACTCGTACTTCAAATATACAGGGGATATAGGCGTGCTGGCAATAAAGGCTGCCTCTGGTAATGATAGCTCAGATTCCGAGTCTGGCCCTGGCTTGTCGATGCTTTTCGACAGGGCTGACGCGTGTCAAATTTACGCTAGGAATGCCTCGTGTCAAATTTACGATAGGGCTGCCGTGTTTCACTTTGCCCGGCAGTCAAACTGAACGGTGCCCATAAATGGTCCCGCGATCAAATTTACGATAGGGTTGTCGCTTGTTAAATTTACAACAGGGCTGCCGGGATTCAAATGTTCTATAGAGCCGTGGCGTACTGCTAATAAATGGTCCGGCGGTCAAAGTGTTAAGGTTGTAGTAATTTTATAGGTTCGTCAATAGGCCTATAAGTTCGTCAATAATTTCATCGGTTCATCAATAACTCTATCGATTCGTCAATAACTCTATCGGTTCGTCAATAAGCACTGACGCGTCAATAAAATTATTGACGAACCGATAGAGTTATTGACGAACCGATAATCTTATTGTCGAACCGATAGAGTCATTGACTATAGTCAATAAAATTATTGACTAAATTGTTGACGACCAAAGCAGTTATTAACTCATTGACGAACCGATAAAATTATTGGCGAACCGATAGAGTTATTGACGAACCGATGAAGTTATTGACAACGAACCAATAAAGTTATTGACAAACTAAGTGATAAAGCTCTTGTCGAACCGATGATGCTTTTGACGAACCTACATTTTATGTCATCGACCTCTATCACAATCGTTTAAAGGCGATCTGTTAAAATTATTACCATGCGCAATAGAAATTTCAAAATTTGCAACTAGTAAGCGAATTCCCATATAGGTTTTTCCGATTCTAGCGATCGTATTTTTGCTACGACGCTATCTAGTCGTATTTCGGGGGATTAGCAGTTAAACAGAAACTTCACACGCTCTATACACCCGTCGACGACTCTGGAAATCTGGCCAACGATCGTCCTGTTAATTTGTAAGGCTTGGGGCCGTTCACATATTATATAACGCAAAAAATCTCAATTTTTTGCCTACCCCCACCCCTAATAACGTTACATAACAGCAGCTGTGACCCCCCCACCCCTATATTATATAACAGATATGCTTCCTACCCCCCTACCCCCAGTCTATAAATCATTCATCACATCACTCATTTATCACCTCATTCGCTCATTCATCACCTCATTTAAGCTGCCGTAACTTACAACACCACTATTCTAATTATCTTATTTTCAACTTGTAGCTGTCAGAACTGAGTCAATGGTATAATAACCAATTAATTCATGGCTAACTCTCAGAGCTATTAACCCTTTAAAGGGTAGAGGCAATATTATGTTTTCCTACTGGTCGATGTACTTAGAAGGCTTAGTGGGCAGTGGCGACAATGTTGCCACTACAAGTTTCGGCTTCATGGGCAGTGGCGACAATGTTGCCACAAACCGCCACTACAAGTTTCGGCTTCATGGGTATAGGACACAATATTGCCATTTTTTTTAAAGTCAACTTTTCCACATGACGAATATATTCCCTCTATATGGTTAGTTAGCAGGCATATAATGTGTAATTATTATTGTTGTAACTGTTCAGGGCCATTATGCCCTTTAAAGGGTTAAAGACAATTTTGTTACCTTATACTTGTCACAAGTTGCGACCTGTCAGTGTGATACTTTGAATATTAAACGAAATTTATTGATTTCTTGATTGAGAATGCGTCCTAAATGAACAATATGGCCACCCTCGAATAGTTTGAAATAGAGCGCTGCTACCTACCAGCTAGCCACATCCCATATTATGCAAAGCACTGAGTGAGTAAGTAACTAAAACACAATTAGTAATGAAGAATATTTATTAAAATATTACAGTGAAAGTCCAATGGTCAGACAAACAAGCAAAATAGCATAAGCTGAAAAAGTTTGTTATATAACGAAACCTTGAACCTACCCCACCCACCATAAACCTATAACGCTAACAAAACAGGAACCCACCCACCTACCCCTTGAGCGTTATATAATATGTGAACGGCCCCCTTCAATCGTTGGAGCAAGGCGCAGACAACCAGAGGAATCTTCGGCACATATGGCCGCGCGATCAGCCTATAGCTACTTCCAATAATTTATCCATCATAGAGCGTCTCTACCTCGGTGGACTGATCTTCTTTAAATTGACCTGATATCGCAGTTTGGTTTTGGTGCGCCATCGGTTGATTCCCTCTGCATTAGACATCGGAGAGATGACAGTTACTACTCTTTAGACGATAACTCATTTTTATGTTAGCTTCTCGACACTATTATCACCTGATGATGATGATGATGATGATGATGATGATGATGATGACGACGACGACGACGACGATGCTGCTGCTGCTGCTGCTGCTGATGATGATGACGACGACGACGACGATGATGATGATGATGATGATGATGATGATGATGATGATGACGACGATGACGACGATCATGATGATGATGATGATTATGATTATGACGACGACGCTGATGATGATTATGATAGCAATAATAATACGGGCCTAACAGAATTAACGAAAGGCACCCATAACTTGTCTTCTTCTGCAACATTCATATATATAGATACATGTGGGATCAATGCACCTGCAGTTAGAAATCAATGAAGTACGCGTCATCTTCGTCCATTAGTCGCTTATAACTGGCATCCTCATCATCCGCTGCCGCCACAACGCATACTATTTCTTAATGTGTGACGGACGGACGGACGGACGGACGGTCGGCTGCCCGAAGGTGTCCCTCCGCGTTCCGTCCATAGACATTATAATTGTTCGGCCTGATGAGAAGAGCGACAACCGTTGAACGGGGACTCATTAAAGCGCACTGCGGTCGCTGCGAGCACCTGCTTTACGACACTGTCTTGTTACCGTCGTATATGTATGAGCGGTCGATGTACGTGTATACTCGCTGGTTGAGGCACACACACGCATACTGTTGCATTATTATTATTAATGCACTGTGGCTGAAGAGACAAGCTTGACAAGTACGT
>JACEVL010000788.1:0-42500 GCA_020284085.1 Aporrectodea caliginosa
CCGCAAGTTGCGAATGAATCTGCACATCCATTTCCGTAGTCTGATTGAGCAAGACCTTTACAACAGCGCTATGGCCATTATTTGCTGCAAGGTGAAGAGCAGTGTTGCCATATTTGTCAACCGCATTGACTTCACCATTGTGATCTATCATTGCTTTGACTATTTCCGCGTTACCCATTTCAGCTGCGATATGAAGAGGAGTCTTACCAGAAGCATTGTGCATATTAGCATCTGCGTTGTTTCTCAACAAAACATCTACCACTTCAAAATGGCCATTGCTTGCTGCATGGGGAAGAGCTGTGTCGCCATTTCTGTCGACAACATTGACTTCACCTTCGTGATCTATCATTGCTTTGGTTATTTCCTTGCAACCCATTTCAGCAGCGACATAAAGAGGAGTGTTGCCAGAAGCATTGTGCATATTAGCATCTGCCTTGTTTCTCAATAAAGCCTCTACAACTTCAAAATGGCTACTCTTCGTTGCATGTTGAAGAGCATTGACTTCAAAGTGATGATCTATCAATGCTCTGACTATTTCCGCGTAACCCTCTTCAGCAGCGATATGAAGAGGAGTCTTACCAGTAACATTGCGAAAATTACTATTTGCGTTGTTTCTCAACAAAGCCTTCACAACTTCAAAATGTCCATTGCTTGCTGCAAGATGAAGAGCATTGTCACCATTTCTGTCAACGACATTGACGTCACCTTCGTGGTCTATCATTGCTTTTACTACTTCCGCGTATCCCAGTTCAGCAGCGATATGAAGTGAAGTCTTGCAAGAAGCATTACGAATATTAACATCGGCATCGTTTATCAATAAAACCTCTACAACTTTGAAATGTCCATTTAAGGATGCGATATATAGCGGAGTGTCTCCATCCAAGTTTGTGGCGTCAAGATTTTCATCGTAATTTAGAAGGCGCTGCTGCACTTCCTTAGTATTTCCGCATTTTGCTGCAATATGGAGTGGCGAAGACCACATCAGCGGGAATTCGCAAGAGCTAATCAGAAGCTGGACGAATTCGCAGTGACCATGAATGGTTGCAATGTCAATTGGTGTTTTGTTAGATTGGTCGATTGCATGGATATCTGCGTTGCTGTCTAGCAATAATTGTGCAATTGCTAAGTGACCGATTTCAGACGCCAGATGAAGCGAAGTCTGACCTAATGCATTTCTGGAGTTAACATTTGCGTTCTTGCTTAGTAGAAGATTGACAACGTCAACGTGACCATTTAGAGTTGCATAGTGTAAAGGAGTGTTCTGCTTTGTGTCCAGTATGTCAACATTCGCGGATGACATCAGTAACCTTCTAACAGCCTCCGTGTTACCACGTTTAGCTACAATGTGAAGCTGACTAAGACCATGTTCTTCATCATGCTCACAAATGTTCTGAATGTCACCCTCCTCCGCCTCAGCTTCAGAATTGTTACATAACCCTTGAACGTCCTTCATCATATCACCTTCAGAATGTGTTCTTTCGTCCTGAATGTCAGACATGTCAAACAATTCCTAAATTTTAGAAGTGTATAAATGTTCGCTACTTTCGGATTAATCTGATTCAAAACATCTAGTTTCCTAAACAGATTCAAGGTCCTTTGCCTCAATTTCGCTGTTCATTTCAACAGCTAATCATGCTTTGTCGATGTCAGCTGCGTTTAGTTCGTCTCGGGACGCATCAGGAGTCTTTGGCGCTAATTTCTTACTCATTGTTGAACGATTCAGTTTGCCATTAATAACCAAGCATTCTAGTTGGTCATAATCTGCAAAACAGAGTACACGATATAGGCTAATGATATATCAAATAATGGAACGGCTATCCATCACAGACCCAACTGGTGTGGGCTACGGCTCAACGGAGTCTGCTTAAATAGCATTGGATGTTTTTTCTGAATTATGACAGATCATTTCGGGTATAGGCCCCTAATTTATATCGTCGAGTGCACATCTGATAAATTTCTCTTGAAGCAGCGCTATATGAATTACAATAAAGTAATTAGCTGCTTGAAAATGTGACTTCTTCTGCTCTCCAATATATGTTTACATATATTTCTTTCCGGATAATAAGTTACGGCGCTACGGCACAAAGCGCTTATGCACAGTTTGTCATATACATGTATGTCGCTGAGCTGTTTGAATTTTACACAGGACTAGCCGATGTTAAACTGCTTTCCATGACAACTAGACAGTAATAGCAACTTTTAGCCTTGCTCTCTCCTTAGGCAGCTGAAAGTATACATTCCCTCCTTCAAACTAGCGTGCGTTGACTTGCGGACACCAATCCTCCCAGCATGATTATCCAAATATGCGGTAACACTGCCAAAAAGAATAGCTGCAGGAGCCTTTGTGAGTTACTTAAAATGCGCTGTAGGCCTATTAAGTGTTTTCAGGCTTACATACATACATGCAAGAGGCGGGCTTCGCGTAAACGTACAGTTCAAGCAAAACATGACCTCATTTAGAACGCTGATGAACGAGAACAACGGGATTGTTATCGCAGTGTCAAGTTTTAGGGTTAATGAAACAAAGTTGATTTCAGTTGCAGCCCTCAAAAATCGTGCAACGTAGGCCTAAGCTAAGTATGCATTTGAAAGTCTGCATTTTGACAGCAAGGCTAGTGGTAACTCACCAGGTTAAATTCATATAAATTATGGTGATCACAACTTCATTTCTCGGTTTATACGTTCGCATCGAATGAGCGCTGGTTTAAAAGCATAAATCACAAGTGGCGAATTATTCGGAGTTTAGGGCCTACGTATGTCAACGGAGTGACATATTGTGTCTGCATGCTGTTTATACCCGTTGCTTCTGAGACTATCGACACCTCTACCTTCGAGTCCTTGAAAGTATCGCATTAATGTATCTAACAAACGCTGGAAAGGCCGTCATTTACATGCAACAAGAAAGTATGGAAAGCAGCCCTCTGATAAACCCCAGTTCGCCCATTTAGGTTAGGGTCTCTCAGCGCTAAGCTGCGTAGATCAAATTGTTTAACTATGTGCACAGTTGTCGCACGTGGCCCTTGCGCGCTGTGTGCATATAATTTATAGACCTACACTTCCCCAGTTTCAGTTCTTGGTGAAGTCACTGCCCTGGTCTTGCTCCCCTGAAAATCTCCTTGCAATTTCCACCATTTCACACTAATCGTAATCTGCTTGTACCGTAGGTTGTCTACTGTTACTGTTTATATGCAACTGCTTAACGTTTTGTACAATGGTGTAAACAATAAAATCATGGTTATGGTTGTTTTGGTAATTACTATTGATAACGATAATAACTAATGTCTGAATCTATAATCGTAACCGAAAACCCCAAACTTCTAGACCGCCACTCGAAAGCCAAGCGCAGAGCACCAGTTTGTTCACGAGCGCTGCGTCGAGTCAGAGGAGTTGTCCAAAGCGTAGTCTGCAGGAGGTCCAAACCTGGTTGTAGGTCTGAGGACCTTTGCCACGATTAGATCTAATGACCAACATAAACTGTGTGAACGATTTTACTCAAGCGCTTTCTGCACTGAACTTCTCGGATCAGTAGAAAATTCACATTTTTCGTATTCATTCATTCATTCTGAGAATTTATATAGCGCCTCTTCAGGATATATGGTCAGAGGCGCTCTCTGCGCTAGCTTATATTTATTATGTTAAATGTCATTACGAACGAAAATATTAGATCAATTAGCAAAACAATGCACAGTAGGTTAAAAGAGTCACAACTGGCAGGCCAACGCACACGCGTGGAACTGACCAACGGATTCCCGTCGACAGCTGAAGATGGCATAAATGTTCAGTCTCTGAGCCAAGTTGCATCGATAGAGTAGAGCGGCCACAGGTGACAGTGTTCGCAAAGACGGCCGACGAGCAGTCCCTCACTGGTAGAAGATGACTTAGCTACATCCTTCTCATTTCCTCGGTTTCTGTGTTGCAGCCTACTCCTTGAATAGTAATATATGCTTACCTACCATTCGATCACTTCGTTGTCATGGACATCTGTTTGCGCGATGTGTAGGACATAAGCCTCCTGAACATAAATATTCCGGATATAATCCTCTGGCTATTCTTAGAGGCACAGGGTGCACGCAGAAAAAGGATTTCGTCGTGTGTCGGTCGGTAGACTGAAGAAGCGCCTACAGTGACTGAAGGTCGAGGTCAGTCCATTGGCCCGCGGCGGTCGTCCACCACCGAAACGAAAACACTCGGCTACATCAGAAGCATGGGCTTGATGCAGCCAAGCCAAGGCGACTTGCGAACAAAATACCACCAAACGCACAAAATCCTTGGCAAACCGACGAATAAGTCCGGCACGCAAACCTAGCACCATGCAGAAGTCTCCAACATATCCGAAGTTATTGGGAAAGTTCTGCGTTTAGACGAAATAATCCGTCGAAATGACGGAGAAGTCGATAAGCGACTTATAGTCTATCGGCAAATGTAAAAAAGATATTTTTTTGGGTATAATCTTGGCAACCATGTTTTTTTACATCTACATACCTCACTGATCATGAAAAATGATGTTGCCAGTTTTTCTTTTTGGTCCCGGGTAGTTTTGAATACGTTCAAAACTACTATGAAAAACACATGAAAAATTTAATGATTTAGAACAGGCAATCTAGCTCAAGTATACATTGAACCTGGGAAAAATGGCTTCAGAAGCCTGTTAAACGGTTTCCTGCTCAGTTTACATTGCTGAATAACATATCGAAAATGCCCTAAAATTCCACCACGGTATCACCCCCAAAAATTCATTTTAACCAAGATGGCGGCCAATATGGCCGTCAACACAGAAAAGAGTATATATCAGGTCATAGGTAAGCTAGAATAATAATTGAAGCGTCAATTTAAATAATATCAATGTCAAGGAATCGATTTATCATAGTGACAATAGTGTCGCAATGTTACTAAACAAGATGGCGGCCAATATGGCCGACAAAACAGAAAAATATATATATCGGGTCGGAAGTAAGCTACAATAACAAATGCAGTGTCGAATTTACTATTTTCAAGGTCAAGGAATCGATCTATCGTAGTGGCAATAGTGTCGGAATGCTACTATCCAAGATGGCGGCCAATATGGCCACCAAAAACAGAAAAATATGCATATATCGTGTTAGAAGTAAGCTACAATAACAAATTCAATGTCGAATTTACTATTTTAAGGTCAAGGAATCGATCTATCGTAGTGGCAATAGTGTGGGAATGCTACTATCCAAGATGGCGGCTAATATGGCCACCAAAAACAGAAAAATATGCATATATCGTGTTAGAAGTAAGCTACAATAACAAATGCAATGTCGAATTTACTATTTTAAGGTCAAGGAATCGATCTATCATAGTGGCAATAGTGTCGGAATGCTACTATCCAAGATGGCGGCCAATATGGCCACCAAAAACAGAAAAATATGCATATATCGTGTTAGAAGTAAGCTACAATAACAAATGCAATGTCGAATTGTTCGTTAAATTGAATCTGGGTAGCTCCACTTGCCTAATGGGAGTCATATATAGACCGCCGGGGCATGGTCTGATTGAATTTTATTTGGAAATTGAAGAGCTTTTATCTAACACTTTGAAGAATAGCAAGGAGATAATTTTAGCAGGGGATTTTAACATTGACCTTTTAAAAATCAATGAGCACAAGGATACTAATTCATTCTACAACTGCATGACCTCTCACCTACTCATACCTACCATCACGAGACCTACTAGAATTACCCCAACTTCGGCTACACTTATCGAAAACATCTTTACCAATGCGTGGTCCAAAGTCACTGACTCATTCATAATTCCCACCGACCTGTCGGATCACTTTCCGATACTGACCTGCCTATCGCTTGATACACCCAGAAGCAGACTCTCCCGTCCTAGGGACGAGCGCCTACTAAATGATGACAGGATAGAGGAATTTGGTATCTCTCTTAGCAATATCAACTGGGATCCTGTATTGAAAAGTTGTTCTGAGGGAGATCCAGATAGGGCTTATGAATTATTTTTTGAGCTTTATAAAGGAGCCTATGATTCGGCCTTTCCAATAAGGACGAAGAGTAAAGGGGTAGGGTCCAAATTCAAGCAACCGTGGATGACCACTGGGCTCCTCAAATCCAGTAAAAAGAAAACCTCTCTATACCTTAAGTATCTAAAAAATCCATCTACTTTGAATAAAAATAAATTTGTTGAATATAGAAACAAATTTAAAGCTGTCCGAATTAGGGCCGAAAAAAATTACTACGCTGCAGAATTTTGCAAGCATAAAAATGACCTTAGAAAAACTTGGCAACTTATACGCTCGATTATGATTTTGGGGAAAAAAGAAACCAGTATCGAATCGCTTAAAGTCAACGGAATTCTAACTAATGACGCTGTGCAAATGGCGAACAGCTTTAACAATTACTTTACTAATATTGCTTGCTCCTTAGCGGAAAATATGCCAGACCCGCTATTTGACTTTTCGACCTATATGCCTACTCCCCTGTTAAATTCGATAGGCCTCTTGCCTACCTCGGCCGAGGAGGTTATAAACATTAGTTCAGGCATACGCCTATCCCACAGTAGGGGATTGGATGACATCGACCCTTGTATTGCCACTCGCTTTCTGACTCATGTTGCTCATCCTCTGGCAGAAGTCATTAACTGCTCGTTCAACAACGGGATTGTTCCTCGGGCCTTGAAAGCTGCCAAAGTTGTGCCTATCTACAAAAAAGGGGATAAAGATAGCGTTGCTAATTATCGGCCTATTTCGATCCTCCCGTATTTCTCCAAATACTATGAAAAACTTATGTATAACCGCCTCTTTAACTACGTCAGCAGTCTAAACATCATTTTCCAATCTCAGCACGGTTTCCAGTCTGGTCATTCTCCCTATATGGCGCTATTAAGTATGCAAGACATGATCTCCAACGCTATTGATAACAACGACTACTCGGTGGGGGTATTTTTGATCTTTCTAAAGCGTTCGACACCGTGGACCATAAAATACTAATTAAAAAACTTGAAAATTATGGAATTAGGGGCATTCCTCTCAAATGGTTCATAAGCTATCTCGAGAATCGCACTCAAAATGTAATGTGTAACGAGGCACTTTCTGAGGAAGGGATAATTAGGTTTGGAGTCCCTCAGGGGTCCATTCTTGGCCCCTTATTATTTCTTCTCTATATCAATGACTTAGCAAGGGTCTCCTCCACAATTTTCCTGATTCTTTTTGCTGATGATACAAACGTTTTCTTTTCCCATAGTTCCTGGCAAGTCCTCCTCAATACCCTAAACAAAGAATTATCTAATATTGCTCAATGGTTCTGTGCAAATAGACTCACTCTTAACCTCGACAAGACCAATTTTATTTTGTTTAAGTCGCACAGAAAACCACCACCCACAGTAAAGCCTTGTCTGCTTGTTGGTGATATTCAATTGACCCAAGTAGAATCCACGAGGTTTTTAGGTATCGAAGTAGATCAGCATCTCACATGGAAGCAGCACATTAATTATATTTCTTCTAAAATTGCTAAGAATGTTGGTATACTCGCTCGTACTGCCTTTCTATTGCCTACGTCTATAAGACTAAACTTATACTACTCCCTGGTATACCCTTACTTGACCTACTGTAACATGATATGGGCATCAACGTATGAATCTAGGCTGTCTAAGCTAGTTCTACTTCAGAAAAGAGCAGTACGTATTATCGCGGGCATTCGTAGGGGAGAACATACTGGCCCTCACTACTATAAATATAGGCTTCTTAACATTAACCAGATTAGGTGTCTTCAAATAGGTGAATTTATTTATCGCCTAAAAATGGCCTACTCCCTCAAGTATTCAACAACTACCTCCAACTTGGCTCTGACATTCACACTCATTTCACAAGAAACGCTCAGGCGTATCGTACTGTTAGAATTCACTCCAACATTCGTCGGTTCACGATCAAGTCATTTGGCATTTCTGTGTGGAACTCTATTCCTACTGAAATTCGTAATGCATGCAATCTCCACATATTTAAAAAATGGTATCGCTCTTTTCTCCTTGATAATTAGAACTCGTCAAAAACTTCACTGACTCTCACTCCAACTCTATAGAATCGATCGCTCTGAGTGCATTACCGCGTTCTTTAGTTAAGCCTGTAGTTAAGATTGTAGTTAAGTTTTTCAAATGACAATGTAATGCTCCTGGTCAGTTCTGGATTATGGATTATTTTTTACTGTTGCTTATACTGTGTTTGTTTACTTTCTACTCTGTGTCTTTGTCATTCCCATCTTTCGATTGATTTGGTAATTTTCGTACTTAGGGTGTCCCTTCTAGCGGGATTTCGATCCCTTCTGGGTCTCCCCTTTGTAACCTTTATACTTTTCCTCATTAATGTGTATTTGTTTGAAAATTGGTTGCAATAAAAAAAACTTGACTTGACTTGACTTGACTTGACTTGAATTTACTATTTTCAAGGTCAAGGAATCGATCTATCGTAGTGGCAATAGTGTCGGAATGCTACTATCCAAGATGGCGGCCAATATGGCCACCAAAAACAGAAAAATATGCATATATCGTGTTAGAAGTAAGCTACAATAACAAATGCAGTGTCAAATTTACTATTTTCAAGGTCAAGGAATCGATCTATCGTAGTGGCAATAGTGTGGGAATGTTGCAATACAAGATGGCCGCCAATATGGCCGCCAAAGCACAAAAATAGGTATATCTCTGGAAAACTATTGTAGCGCTCGCAACAGCAGAAGCAGATCCTAGGGTTTTGACTTTGAAGGTGTTTTGGTGTTTTTTGGGATTGTAGCATTCCCGCACTATTGCGACTTCGATTGTTGTTGTAGCGTGCTTTGTCATTCATTCGTTTCTGGAATTTGATATAGCGCCGCTTCAAGAGACCTATTCGGACGCGCTCCGAGCTCGACTACGGCAGTAACAATTAAACTTTATCAACTTATAAAAATGCATAGCTTGGCACATCTACTGAATGGCAAACCACCGCGCAATCAGGGCGGCAAAGTATGTAGGCCTGCATCTCATCAGCATAGAGCCTAGCTGGTGCAGAAGCCCACATGACGCCATCAAGACCCCAATACCAGACGTATAGATAGTAAAAGCAGTGGGCGCAGCACTGAACCCTGTAGGACACCAAAAGGGGCAAAAACCCAGCTGGACCTGGAGGAGCCAAAGACTACACAGTTATAATATAGTGCGCTGTGACATGAATTAGCGAAGCCACTCTAGCGGTTTGTCTGTCAGTCCAAAAGAAGCAAAAATTCGTTGAAGGAGTATACATACGATGGTCAACAGAATCATAAGCTGAACTGACACCGAAGAGGGCCAAGAGAGAGAGATCTCTTCGACATCCTTGGAGCCATAGACGTCAGACAGATAATAGGTTCTCCGTAGAGTAATTCTTCCTAAAGCCAGATTGCCAGAGTACTGGGAGGGAAGCAAGCCATTTATAATTATCTAGATAAACAATCAGCTGATTAGCAACAGTACGTTCCAGAACCTTAGAAAGATATGTCATATTTGCAATCGAGCTGTAGTTTGCTGAATCACTTCAATCCAGCCCATCCCTCTTCAAGACTGGGTGCAGGATAGATCGTTTCTGTGAGGCCTGCAGATACGCCTCCCGGATCGAGAGATTGCACTGCATGGTGAAAAGTGGGAGTGAGACATCGACGAGTTCCTGTACAAGAAATATGGGTACAGGATCTAGCTCGCACGTTTTTGGCGCGGAGGTTAAAATGAGCACTCGTGGCTCAGCACTCGTGACCTCGCAAAGAGTAGAAAGGCGACAGTTTGTAGGTGGATAGTCCGGCGGAGAAGCAGAGGAGATGACAGTTTATAGGCGGATAGTCCGGCGGGGAAGCAGAGGTTATCTGACGGATAGGAGAAATCTTGGCTGATAGTTTCTTCAGAAACTTGTCGGCACTAAAAGGCGGCGGAGTCTGTGACCGTTGACTACCCGACCGTTGGCCAAGCATGTCATCGAAAGTAGTCCAGACTTGACGCCAAAGAGCTTAGCATTAAACCACGGCGAGCGGGGGAAGTGAGGCGTTTTGATTTAGCGAGCTGGGACGAATGTGTCTAGTAGCTCAAGTCATCACAACCTTGTCAGTTGTCAAACAGCGCAGAGACACAGCCCACTTAGAGTTTCCCTCATTGATATTATTTAAATTGACGCTTCATTTATTATTCTAGCTTACCTATGACCTGATATATACTCTTTTCTGTGTTGACGGCCATATTGGCCGCCATCTTGGTTAAAATGAATTTTTGGGGGTGATACCGTGGTGGAATTTTAGGGCATTTTCGATATGTTATTCAGCAATGTAAACTGAGCAGGAAACCGTTTAACAGGCTTCTGAAGCCATTTTTCCCAGGTTAAATGTATACTTGAGCTAGATTGCCTGTTCTAAATCATTAAATTTTTCATGTGTTTTTCATAGTAGTTTTGAACGTATTCAAAACTACCCGGGACCAAAAAGAAAAACTGGCAACATCATTTTTCATGATCAGTGAGGTATGTAGATGTAAAAAAACATGGTTGCCAAGATTATACCCAAAATTTTTACAAAAAGTTAATTCTTAACATTTGCCGACGGACTATTACATGGCCGATGACATGCGCAGAGCGGCAGAAGTTTTTATTATAGAAATGACACTATGCCATATTTGTTTCATTCATTCATAGTTAATTTCACGTCATAGAAAATTATTCATCACGTCTCTCAGTCATGTTGCAAAGTACATGTAACTGTATGGTAACATCGTAACTCATTTGTTCTCCAAGTAAGCTTACTGCGATTGTTACGCGTCCTTCGAGTAAAACTTTGTTTTATTAAGGCGCGTTATAATATACACAAGACACAAATTGTATTGTATCTTTCTAAACAAGTTCAACACGTATTCAGTTGATCGCCTATAAGTATAGCGCTCTACGTATGTGTGTCAACTTCTCTCGACCGTTTCTTTTGTATAAAGAAACCGCATTTTAATCGTGCATATATATATGTAGTTTTTCCCCAATGCTTTGAAACATTGGAGGGCTTCAAAGGAGGGATAAAAATGGGCGGTAGGAAAATTTCTAACCTCAGATATGCAGATAATATTGTCTTGTTGACTGAGTCAGTGACAGAGCTACAAGGATTGATTGATCGGTTGGATGAGGTTGGCAGGAAATTTGGATTGATGATCAATATTGACAAAACGAAGGTGATGGGGATGGATGGGGTTGAATGTCAGATAAGAGTCCGAGATGAGCAGTTAGAACAGGTTGATGCATTTGTGTATCTCGGATCTTTAATAACAGAGGTTACGGACTGTACTAAAGAAATCAAGGCAAGATTAGGCAAAGAAAAAGGAACAATGGCATAATTGAAAAACATCTGGAAAAGTTATGGCGTATCGGTGACAACAAAAACAAGATTCATGAAGGCGTTGATATGGCCGATTGCAACCTATGGCTGCGAAGGATGGACCATCAAGAAATCTGATGAAAAGAGGATAAATGCTTTTGAAATGAGAAGACTGAGGCAGACACTAAGGGTTTCCTGGACGGCAAGGAGAACAAAGTACAAACGAATGGGTATTAGAACAAATTGGCACAGAACGACAACTATTAAGCACCATCAAAACAAGAAAGTTGAGATATTTTGGTCACATTATGAGGAAAAGTAGAGACTGCCTGGAGAAAGAAATAATGCAGGGCACAACAACGGGAATGCGAACACGTTGAAGACCAAGAACTACTTGGATTGAGAATATAAGATCTTGGATGGGTTATTATATCAGTTGATGAAAGCAACGGAGAACAGAGTCATCTGGAAGCAGACAGTTCAAGGTGCGGCCATACTTCGGATCGAAGATGGCTAAAGACAAGACAAGACAATGTAGTACACTAGAACTGTTGTAGGCCTATTACTTTTAGAATTACAATTGGGCCACATTATTCTTGCTATTATAGTAGTTTAGATTTTTCATGCATAGCTTACCTTCTGTCGACTAAATAAGCCATTTTTAAAACGTGCTTTTCGCAGTCTCGCACATTATTTTGGCTCTCTTATTTCGGTATATAGTTTAACATCAGTTTATGCAATGGAACAGAGACTATGCGTTTGCTGCCGTCCAGCAGTATACGCGCAAATTATAGCGTATTTGTCAAGGACGAAGGTTTTTTTATCAGTTCATACATTCACTTAGAAAATGTGTTGTTCTCGCTGCCAGCAATCGGTAAGCGAAATTTGCTATTATAAGCAATTTTATCCTACGTTGTCTCATTATCTAAGTTTATCATCGCTTATCAGTATGCATTTAATTTAAGATAACAGGACATAAGCTTATGCTTTATAGGTGTCCAGAATTATTCGTAAATTATCGCACATTGACACTCTCGCAGTCTCGTGTTCCATCGCACAAGTCATCCTACGTTATCTCAATAATATAATTACATATCTCTGTTACGTTCGCAAAAGACACCCACTCTCGCTCTTCGGCTATAAATTAGAATATACAAACACTGGCTCCGTCTATATACTGCATTAGGGCCAAATTATCCATTGTTCTTTATTATGCTTACAGGCCAAGCTTTGACAAGCCTCTAGGTGCATGCTATTATAATACGTATCTGTGTACTTTTAGTTCTGAGCATATTTCTTTTACAAGATCATATATTTAATATTCTGATTGTTTCAGGCTTTCGCGAAATGATGTACAATTTATTTAGAATTAGTTGCTAAGAAGAACATGTGGAATACCCTCCATTGTTGTGCCTCGCTGAGTATTTGTCAAGTTGTTCAAGCACTGCTAAGATGCACGTGCGAATTCATAGATTACGATGGTCTTAAGATTTTATTTCAGATTTTATTTCTGCAATTGTTATTGTCACGCAATCGTGGCTCAGTCAAATGTTGATATTTGATAGTAATTATAAATGCTCGCGCAAAGATCTAGGTACACATAGGCTATCTTGTTGGCAGGCTCCAGCTTTACTTCCGGTTTTATAAGCTCTCAGTATAACAGGTCAACTAATCGTGTAAGGCAAGTCAGGAGCAGTCGCAGTTCCAATGCTCCTATTATGCCAGTAGCCTACTGTAGTATGGTACGCTAGTTATCCTGTCAGACAAGTATTGAACAATGGATTCAGGGCCGTAGTATCCATTAGACACAGTAGGCACTGTGCCTAGGGTCTACGAACCTTTCAGGGGCCTACGCAAATCTGAAAATGAGATATTGAACGAAGAAGTTCAGCGATTGAATTTGAGGCGAAAATAGAAAAGGAAATTTCAAATTCTAATGTAATGAATATTGTAATTGTACTTAGACTGTTTAAGACTTTAAGTCATGGTTAAACAAAACGTCAATAAATAATGTCAATGCGAATTAATGCGTTTAGTTTTAATGCAAGGCTTGGCGTTTGGGGTCTACGACGACCTTTAAAAGACCCTACATGGACTGAGCTTAGCGTCAGAATAACTATGCGATTGAAATCCAAGTGCGAAAATTATACTTGTTCATACTCGATCCTTTGCCATCATTGGGCCATCTTTATGGAAGGCCCTTCCCTTCACTCTGCGTGAGACCTTCCTTTCCGGATCATTATCTTCATCTCTCTCTCTCCTTAAAACCTATTTCTTCTCTCGGGGTTTTCGCACTGGGAGCGCTACTGAATGGTCACGGCAGTGAGCGGCGCTATATAAATTACTAATTACATTACTTTTATATACGCCACATTCTCTCATTTTTCAAGATTCAGTATGTGCTTACCTTTCAAAACTGTCAGCCTAATTATATAATCGCTAATTGCATGCTATTATGCACATGACAGGTAGTTTTAGGCCTATCTATTTTTTATGTACGTTATGATGGATTGATCACGCGCGATGAAACCATACAAATTATACAAGCAACCGTCATGTGCCTTCGACATTGTCAAATGATACAATTACAAAGAGCACGCATACTCTCAGCTATAGATCACATGAGGATTAGATTATGAACGACGCTTGCGAACTTTGAATGAATACCTACAGTCCTACACGTTGCTGCAACACCGATTCCAATTCTGTTACCATCGTAACCATATTTGCATTTAATGTGTGGCTTTGCTATTAGGACTTGTCCTAGGGTTTGGAACGGCCTTTCTCGGAGATACGCCTGTTTCCTAGATTATGCACTGATACAACTTTTTGTCTCGTATGATGTTTAAAAACATTTATTAGTTATGACAGACAGCTGTCATAACTTGGTAAAATCTGTTCTATAACTGCTAGCCTATACATCTTATTATTGTAACTTGTTGCGTTCTGACAACAAACTTTGATTGAATAAACGAAAATACATACATACATACATACATTTTATGGCCATATGAAAACTTATCTTTTTGCTCGGACTAGAGCTGGGAGCTCCACTGAGTAGTTGCCTTGAAGGTGCGCTGTATAAATGTTTAAATGAATAATGAATGAATGATACTTAGACCGCATTTTTTACATTCTTGAGATTTAATTGTTTATCACTTATGCTCGCGTTAACTAGGGCTACCAAGCTTTTTTGTGACATGAACTACCAAGGGGGGGTGGTTGCCACCCCCCTGGATTTTGGGTTTGGTTTCACATATCATATATTGTAATACACCAATGGATTCAGCATTCAATTCTGTACAAAATGGTATATTTAGTTGTACATTATGTGAATGCACCTCGAAATTACATCATTTTTAACAAAGGAACCGATAATTAGTGATATTTTATATTATTGCGTACATTTTGTACTTTTTGGATAAACAAATTGTATTGTATCTATAAATTTATAAAGCGCCTCTCACAGTGAACACCAATCAGAGGCGCTCAGTGTAAGAGGCGCGGTATGACAAATATAAGATTATGTGTGTTTTGAAACTGATCTATGTATCCAAGATGCACACATACATGTTTATATACGTATAAATATACATCCATACATATATATCCATATATATATCCATACATAATATTACATATATATCTTTTACGTTGTGATGCTGTATGCAGCCATTTTCACACAAATTACGCGTATTATTATTTATTTTGAACACTTCCGGTCATCAAAAAATAAATTAATCGGTAGGACAAAATAGCACTAGATGTCCTCTATGCAACGGCATAATTTATTTCTCTTCAAAAATAAATTATGAATACGTTATAATCGAAAAAACATGAAAAATGTGTGAAAGTGTAACCTATTTTCATATATTTTAATTTATTTTGAGCACTTCCGGTTGTCTCAGGTCAACTCAGTGACCATAGAAATGTAGTCCCATATTCCCTCTATAGAAAAGTATAATTTGTGTCTCTTAATATTAAATGACGGATAAGATATAGTCGAAAATCTAGGAGGGGGGGGTATCCCTAGTGCCTCGGGTATATTGGGTATAACTTTTGAACGGTGTGAGATATCATCTCACATTTTACCTCAAAACGTGTGTAAATGAACCCGCTACAGCTACCTAAAAGGTCAAATTTTTATTCCATACGGAAAAAGTTTGATATGAAAAAACCTAGGGGGTGGCAACCACCCCCTTGGTAGCCCGAGGGTTAAAATTTCTGTCATAATAGTAATACTAATAATAATTATTATAATAGGCCTAATGATAATAATGATGATGATGATGATAATAATAATAATAATAATAATAATAATAATAATAATAATAATAATAATAATAATAATCATAATAATAATAATAATAATATTATTATAATAATAATAATATTATTGTTGTTATTATTATTATTATTATTATTATTATTATTATTATTATTATTATTATTATTATTATTATTATTATTATTATTTCTAATCTTCATCTACTTGCTATCTCCCAGTTTCTTCCGAATGAAGAATCTCGTAAGTTCAAAATCAAAAACACAACGAACGATTTTCTGGTGTATAAAAATAGTAATTCCGTTCGAACGAGGTCAACTTGATAACAGATCATTATTCACAGCAAGTACCAACACCAACAACATCGTCCTATCACACTCACAGTTAACCAGGCGCTAGCAACCAGCCACGGATCAGCCATCATCGCTCTCTTCGATTCGTCTTTACCGAACGTAATCTGTGTCTCATCGTCATCAATGCTACGATATTTGGGCGCCTTGGACTTGGCGTTGGTTCGGGATCCTCTGTCGTCGGCCTGGTTGTGACCATCGCCTTCGTAGTCATGGGGAGGGGCAAGGGCCTTCTGTCTCCACTGGCCGAGGGGTTGTTCGTCCCGGTCGAGGCTGGGGTCGTCCTCGGAGGCCGGCGTTCGGGACTGTACGCTCTGGTGAACGTAGGAGAGAAGCGCCGACTGCGAAGGACGATTGTCGATCACGAAGACCTCGTTCGACTCAGCTGCAAATGTCTTTCTGCCACAAGGTACTGTTGCGTTCACTGAAACGGAATTACGAGGTTTTAATCTGTAAAATGGATTATCATGGCAATGCGAACCGGCAACCTAACGCACATGGGACGTGTGCTCTTTCCAATGTAGCTAATAGTGAGCGTTGTATGTGAACGATATAATTGCAGCAAAACCGCCATGAGATCGTTTTCGTCTCTACATTATGCTGTCCCCCTCAGGTCTAAACAATCATGGAGATGTCGTACCAACAAATGGCCACTAACATTGTTGAGGGTTCTACCCAAGTACGAGAGAACGCGATGCAGGGAGATAACTGTGATGACTACTGAATTTAACGGTACCCATGCACAGGTTCATGTTTGTGCTCTTCCCGTTAACACCTAACGATGTAAACCTGATTGCCTGTAGCCTGTTGTATGTGTTGTAAGTTTTGGTGATCAATAACGCAGAGCCGAATAATTAGGTATAGTCGATATAGGCGGCTGCCTAGAGCGGCATTTACACATCCTTTCAATAACTGAAAGTTGATGCACGAAGTGCCATCCCTCATGGAGGAATTTGCAACTGTCGTCGACACTCCATTTTAAACATCGCCAAGGCTGAAAGAAGTGGCAGCGAGATTCGTCTGTAGGCTGTACTCCAATGACTACCAACGATGACATTGACGTCGATCTCGTCCGAATGAAGGTGTTCTCACAGAAGACTAGGAACGCGGAGAAAATTCCCCGAGCAACAGATGCTGTGGACCAACATCTCAAAAGAAGTGTATTCCAAGCGAGCATATGGACAACAGCTCATAGGTCCATGATGCCTAATGAACAATCCCCCAAATCATGGGTGGAAGGAAGAGGAAGGCAGGCTGCTTCCCATATGGACTTTGCTGCCCCTCGCCATGGATGTATTCCACCACCTGGATGTGAAGTGCACCTGCACAAGTACCTGCTCTCTCTGCAAGTGCATGAAGGCAAAATTGAAATGCACACGTCTTTGCAAATGTACATGTACATGTGCGAAGTAGGTGGACAAGAACAATATGCAATACTTAACTATATGTAGGTTCAATTTGCTATAGCCGGTTTATTAGCAACTTTCTTATGACACTTTCTCTAGTTTTGTGGATATGCCCAAACACTGGCACCATCACTGCTTCTATGTGTTAATATCACTTGCAACTCCAGATTCTGAATTCGTACATACCACATATGTTCAGATCGGACCATCCAATCAAAAGTTACAACCGTTTACATATTTCACATAGGCCGGGGGCTTTCGAACCCCCACGCTTATTACCTTCAAATTGGTATTGAAAAAGAAACTTTTGCATCTATTTGAAATGACTGGAGTAAAATCCACATATTTGGCAAAGGACGGAGGGGTTTCGAACCCCACGCTTCATTTTTTAATCTAAATGCTTCCCTTCGGACCAGTATTGATCTAGAGACCTTGAAATTGGTACTGAAAAAAAGACACTACTGAAAATGACTGGAGCAAAATACGCATATTTCGCATAGGCCGGAAAAGGGATTTAGAACCCACACGCTTTTATATGCAATACACGCTTTTATGTGCAATCTGCATGTTAATATCATTTGCAACTCATGATACTGAATCCATACATACCACATTTGTTCATTTCGGACCATCCAATCAAAAGTTACAACAGTTTACATATTTTCAAAGGCCGGGGGATTTCGAACCCCCACTCTTTATTTTTTATCTCAATGCTACCCCTCGGACCAGTATTGATCTATGGACCATTACCTTCAAATTGGTACCGACAAAGAAACTTTTGCATCTATTTGAAATGACTGGAAAAAATACACATATTTCCCATAGGCCAGAGGGGGTTTTCGAGCCCCCAACGCTTCATTTTTATCTGCATGCTTTCCCCTCGGACGAATATTGATCTACAGACCATTACCTTCAAATTGGTAGTGAGAATGAAACTTTTACATCAACTTGAAATGACTGAGTGTCTGGGCCCCCCACTAGTACTGTGGATACTTCATCGAGACCGATCCAAAGGGCGTCTTCAAAAACTCCGACTGTGAAGCCGACTGGATGACGGCGTTCGCCAACAACGACTCACTGAGATCGCGTTGCACCTGCGATGCTCCTTGTAATGAATCGAGCTACCGCACGGATCTATCCTATGCCTATTGGCCCATTGATTTATCGCAGGCGGAGTTCTTCAGAAAATACGTTCTTAAGAACAAGAATCGCGACCAGCTGAAGGCTTTTCAGAACCTGAAAAGCTTTAATTTTTCCCAGATAGTTCATCAGGGCCTCGTAAGAAAGAATTTCATTCGTCTGAATGTCTACTTGAAGTCGTTGATCATCGAGGAAACGGTTCAGAAGGGAAGCTACACGTTCTTCAACCTGTTCTCAGATATCAGAGGAACCTTTGGACTTTGGATCGGCATGAGTGTTCTTACGTGGGGAGAGGTTTTCGAGCTGATAACTCACCTGTTTCTGCGCTGGATCAAGAAACTTAGACGAGAGCGATACGAGCTGAACTGAGAAGATCCAACAGAAGGTTTCCAATTTACGCTTAGAGTACTTTCAGAATCTTCTCAACAGTTGATGAACAAGACATAGAAATCGTGAACGATCAGAATTGCCATCTCCACCCAAGCAGTACAATAAGAGCAACAACAAAGTTATATGCAACCTATCGTGTGTACACAGACGCCAGGTGTGCATAGATGGGTGAGTGGATGGATGGACAATAGTCGGGTCGATGAATGAAGAAATAAATGAATGAATGAATTTTTGAATGGACGAATGAGTGAGTGTATGGATGAATTGATGAATCAATCAATCATTTATTTCTGTAACCATCAGAACAGAGAATGAACAATTAAACAATAAGGCAACAGTTTGACAGGTAGTTGGCTACACGTAGGCCCAGACGGGATCATGGATCCCGCTAAATTGGGACACGAAAACATATAAAAAAAAAGTACAGATAGGAAAATAATGAGAGCCAATAGATACTTACTTAAAGTGGAGTAAGCCATGGGCTCAAAATCAAATTAACAAACAAAAACATGATATGGGTCCATCAAAGTCATACTAACAAAAGAATATAAAATCTTAATTAAAACAGCATTACAGACAAAATCATATAATTTAATCATTTATTTATGAAACCTTTATAAAAAAAGAGCACAACAACAAAACTGAAATAATAAGACTATGAATTAGACATGTAGGCTTACTGGTTACACGGGGGCTAGAAGGGATCATGGATCCCGTAAAATACGGCCAGTCGATACTTATATTATAAGACGAGTCCACTAAACAACATTAACAAAAGGACATAGCCTACATTCTTAACTAAAGTATATCAGTACAGACAAATTCGTCTAAGTGAAGTCAATTAATTCATTAACTAATATTAATTCATGAATATATTTATTGATGAATGAATGAATGATTGGATGAATGAATTAATGATTGGCTGAATGATTTGATGAATGAATGGGTGAGTGGGTTCAGAAAAGGACGGATTTACCTCTGGGTGGATCTTAATAGATGTAGAGATATCAGTGTTTGGATGTTGTCTCTTTGTTCTTTTAACTTATTACTTGGAACATGATAGCCACAGACTATATAGTATTATAGTGCGTTACCTGAATTTTGATCAATAATTATTCTTGTATATTCGGACTCACCTTGTATCCAATCCTTTAGCTGCACATTTAACATGATTAAGACATCGTGCATTTTGGGCAATGCATGTGTACATGTGCTTTTATGGCAACAGAATGGCTTCGACCCTTCGGCCCTGTTCATTTACCAAAGTTAAACGTTTGAACGGGTGCCACACCATTTAAGGTTCTCGCGTGCGGATTATATGCTAGCCCGAGGATTAAATCTCCTTAATATAATGAACCATCGTCGCAATGCCCGGTCGGGAGCGCCTCTGTTTTTGAGTGGCGCTATATAAATGCTTTATTACGATTGCGATTACGAATGCGAACCGGCAACCTCACGCACATTGGACGTGCGCTGTACCATTGTAAATAAGCGAAACGTAAATTAAAATCGAAGCAAGACTACCATTGGACTGTTAAAATCGATCCTCAATCAAGGAGATGCCGTAGGAGGCTAGGTCTATAACAATATCATGGCTGTCTCCGAGCATATGCCTCTAAGATTGTTGAGTGTTCTACCATCTACAAGAGAACGCCAGACGGTGAGGTCACTGCGGCTACTACGTGTAATAGGAGCCATCCATATAATAATATTATGGTTCATATTTGTGTTCTCGTTGACATCAATGGATATAAACCTGATTGCCTGTAGCCTATTATTGTGTAAGTTATGCTGACCAATAACGTGACTAATACCATTACTACTACTGCTACTACTACTACGGGTTGTCACTCGCTCTCTGTCTTCTTCCTCTGCCTCCACTCTGGTCCACGCCTTTATTCTTAATCGTTTGGACTACTGCTCTTCGCTCTACTGTGGACTACCACAGATCCGCTTGCATCCTTTGGAAGGCGTGTTGCGGGCGGCTGCTCGCTTAATTGGTGGTGTACCTAAGTTTGGCCACATCCCTGCCTTTATGCGCGATGTCCTCCACTGGCTCCCGGTCCAGCAGCGCATCAATTATAGAGTCTCATCTATTGTCTGGCAATGTGTTCTGAGTAGAGCACCTACCTATCTCCAGGAGCTTTTCACATTGACTTCGGTCTGCTCTGGTCGCCGATCTCTGCGCTCGGCTTCTAGAGGTGACTTTATGGTACCGCTTGCTCGCTCTGCCACCAGACAGCGTCGGGCATTATCGATAGTGGGTCCTTCTCTTTGGAATGGTCTCCCCTCTGACCTGCGTTCTCTTCCACGAGACTTCTCTTCTTCTTTTTATAAATTACTTAAGACCTTCCTTTTTGACCGGGCCTGGGTCGGGAGCGCTTCTGAGTAGTAATCTTGAAGGGGCGCTATATAAATCTTATAGATAGATACTACTGCTACTACTACTACCACTACTACCACTTCCACCACCACCACCACCACTACCACCACCACCACCACCACCACTACTACTGTTACCACTAACTCTACCACCACCACCGCCACTACCACCACTACCAACACCACCACCACCACCGCCACTACCACCACCACCATTACTACTACTACAACCATTAGCCTACTTGTACATCGTTAATGTTACATACATACGTGCTTTCCGTTGCTAGCCCAAATGTTGTAATTGTAGCTGACCAAAGCTCGAGGGTACGTACCATACGTATTCTATTTTTTGAAAGGTACGTACGTATTTTAACGTACCCTATTTTAGGGTACGTAAACAATACAAAAATACGTTAAACAGGTCATTGCTCATTATAAGAATGTTCAGTTTAATTTAGGCAAACAATCACAACCCAGTATACAGCGTAGTAAATTGCTGCAATGCTATATTGTAGGTCTATGTTTATCCAGCATGCATTGCACTTAATGCACTAATGTCAGATTATACGTAGGCTATGGGTCACCGAGTAAACCATAAAATGTTCGTGTATGATACGTACCATACGCGTATTCTATTTTTTGAAAGGTACGTACGTATTTTAACGTATTCTATTTTAGGGTACACGTACCCTCGAGCACTGTAGCTGACACAAATCATTTGTTTAGCGCCACTACAAATAATAATAATAAATAATAACAATAATAATAATAATAATAATAATAATAATAATAATAATAAATAATAATAATAATAATAATAATAATAATAATAATAATAATAATAATAATAATAATAATAATAATAATAATAATAATAATAATAATAATAATAATAATAATAATAATAATAATAATATAATAATAATATCCTCCACCTACCTTTTCATCCCTCTGGCGTTCGAAACCTTGGGCCCAATCAACAACGAAGGCCTGACCTTCCTTTCGGACCTGGGACAAAAACTCTGCTCCGCCACGGGGGACCAACGGGAAACATCTTTTTTATTCCAACGCATCTCGCTAACAATTCAACGATTTAATGCGGTTGCGTTCAGAGGCACTTTCACCAGCCAGGAAACAGACGAATAGGGCCATTCCGGATATTTTACATTCTTATAATTAATATTCAAGTCCCTGAGGGATCCTGTATACCTCGGGGCATAAAATCATTAAAAAAAATAAAAAAAAAAAAAAAAAAATAATAATAATAATAATAATAATAATAAGAATAATACATGTTATAATTGGTTGTGACGTAACACATCAAGTCAGTCGATGGATTTCTCACTTGGGGTTTAGTTTTTGCATGTAGAGTGAGCTAATCAGATTACGTTTTTATTGCCTTTTTAGGCGGACGTCCGCACTGGTCATAACCCTCTGCCCCCTTGTTCGCATTCGGAACCCCCTCCCCTCATTGCGGACGTCCTTTATGTATTCTCCCTAATTTACAAAATACAAGATAAGCACAAATACCGCTCCAAACTTTTAATACAGACAAAACATCAAAATTCGGAATTTGTCGAATGACATCACATGATTACATTTACAGGCGGGGCACGGTAGTCAAATGGTAAGAGCGAAAGTCCTTCACGCGCAGTCGATTCACCGTCATATGATCGTAAGTAAACATTTGAACTTTGGAAGGAGGACAATATCACATGCAGTTATTTTGTACTGCAGTACATAAAAATTCCATTAATTAGCTGGAACTACGTGAAGATAGCTTTCTAATGAATTCTTCCCGAAGAAACTGCTCCCAGTTTGGATCACGATTTGCTTTAAAAATTTTGTATGCAGTGTAGTCTGAAATTATAGGTATATCAATTTCAGTAGCATCTGGACATAGGTCAAGGTATATGTCATAGACCACAGAGTATCTGAAAGTACCGAGCTCCTCTCCAGCTTTAATTTCCTTCATAATTCCATGTTTATCGTTCATTCCTGCTACTCTCTGTTTGAACGACGGCATGAAGTAAGCAGGATAGATGTCATGTCGATTAAACTCCATGAAGCAAAACATGAGCCTCTCGACCCAGAAGGCGAGTTGCTTTGGTGTAATTTCGTCTTCGTTTCTTGTCTTGCTTCTCTTAAGAGCCTCCATGCAAAACAGAAGACAAGTCTTCAATTGATAAGTTGTTCCAGAATGACAATACAGAATCATTTTGCAGACTATAAATGCTGCCTTTATGAAAGGCGAGCTTTCTTTTATGAATTGACTTTCTACTGGTGCAAATGAAATTCTGGCATATGTCTCGGAAAAAAGAAATTTACCACCATCTGGCTTTGAGGGATCAAACCGTGGCCGGTCAAAGACGAATGTACAGCCGTTTAGTTTCACATCCGAGCTTATGCAAACGGGCAGTGGGTCTTCTGGCCACCAATCCTCCATGTAAATACAAGCAACAATGTCAACTGATATGTTGACAAAAAGAAAGCCACCCTCTCCGTCCTCAATGGGATGAATCATTCTTAACTGCAAAGTCTTACAAAGACCAGCTGGCTTTTGAGCTATATTTATTTCTCTATCTGCCAGGTTCCATTGGAAAAGATGCTCGTCTTGCCTGAAATTAGTTTCCTTTAATACTTCTTCCACAAGAATCTGGAATCTACAATTAACTTCGCTTTGCAGCAAACACTGATCTAAGTTGAAGAAACAGGCAAACGTCTCGTCACTCCAACTTTTTGTAGCCTCATTCGGCTTCCGTCTCAGTTGAAAGTATCCTTTCGGACCCAGGGGATGTGGAAACGGTTCACAAAGTTGGCTGAATTTAGTCAGTCTAAAGTTAACGTCAAAGTCTCCTGAAATGACAACTTTTGTTTCCTCATCGGCGCTACCGACTAAAATTGGCTGGCACTCAAATCGCCAGTCCATTTTCTTTATACCATCCGCCAAACGCTGACTGAAATGTTGCATTAATGGTTTAAGTTGACTTAGGCGTCTGTTGAGGCGAATAAATTCGTTTTCGGTCCATATCTTCCAAATTGCTTCTTCCGACGATTCTTCAGGGCGAGGTGATTGGGAGTAAATTCGAATCGTTTCCAATAGTTTCCACCTATTTAATTCTGTCACATGATTAGCGTTGAGCACTTGCGCGATATCCTTGGATAGATAAAGCTCCTTCTTTCCGATTGGCAAATTCGTTGCGTTGTCTTCGTTGATAGTTACCGATTTTCGTAGTTGCTTAAGTTCTTTAGGTGTATATCCAAAGTTGTCCTTTGTGTTTTCATCAGCTTCATTTTTGAAGAGAAGCTCATACTGATCATCCGTTTCTGCGTAATGTAAAGGGGTTTTCCCGTACATGTCAGGTGAGTTTACGCTAGAATCCAGTTTCAATAGCACCCGCACTAGGTTGCGATCTTGCTTCATTTCGGTTTTGAATCGTGGCATGACAGCATAGTGAAGTGGGGTTCTTCCTTTGTCATCTGTTGCAGTGGCTATATGCCTGAAATTCTCATGTCCAAGGAGAATTCCACGAACCATTAAGTCGAATCTTTCTAGGTACTGTTCTGTTGCGGACGGCTTTTTATATGCGTCGATGAGTCGATGAAGTATATTTCGACCACTCTCGTCAACCCTTGCCACTTCGTTTGGTGCTTCGTCATCAAGTTCTTGTAAGTTAGGGATGACACCGCGATCCTCAAGTGCTAAGTAAGTCGCTGAAGTAATTCTCTTGGAAGACTTCAATGCCAAATCAAGTGGCGTATTACCTCTGAAGTCTTTTGCATTCACATCTGTTTCGTCATTAGCCAACAACAATTTAACCATGTCTTCTTTAATTTGAGTGGTTTCCTCGTCACGTTCAAGAATTTTCTCTAGCTGGTAAATTATTTTATTTGGATCCACGGGTTCTTCTTTCCAGGTTCGGTAACCCCCATGTTCAAACTGAGGATATTTATCATGAGGATATTCATCATCGCAAATTTTTCTTCCAAGAAGCCCTTTGCAGAAGAAATACAAATCAAACCAGGTCCTATTTGGCTTATAGACAGATGCGTGCAAGGCAGTAAATCCGTTATAGTTGTACAAATTCACTGAGACTTCACGGCTTAGCAGCAGACGCATTACTGAGACATGAATCCCTTCAGCTGCTTTAAATAAAGCAGTTTCTCCAAATCGGTCTCTTGCATCAAGGTCGAGTTTCATTCCTGATTTGAGCTCCCAGTCAAACAAAAGTTGAATGGCTTGACAACAGCCATACGCAGAGGCAATTATCAAAGGCGTTTCGCCATAAGAATTCTTCATGTTAAAGTCTGCGCCTTTCTCTAATAGCACCTGCATCACGTCGACTATGATTTGAATCTGCCAACGTAGCTGATCTGATTCTTTAATAAGACAGCCATAAGAAGAAGGTTGGTATATTTGCCATATCACATCGTGAAGGCAGGTATTCAATCGCTGGTCCTGGTGGTTTACATTAAATTTGCTCGAGTTAATTAGAAATTCCACAAGTTTTTTTAAAAGCATTCTGCTTTTTGTAGTGTCACCTAGAGATTTATGTGTAAAATACATAGGCAGGATTCTCTTTATATTGGAACGAATGCTCTCTGCAACATCCATCTCTGAATACATACATTGAAGCATTCTCGAGTCTTGCATGAGCGCCAGAGTAGAACCTCCCAAAAAGTTGTTTTGCAACTCATGAGGTGTGTTTCTTTCTGTCCAAACTATTTCAGCAGAAACACGTCGACCATCGGATTTCAGAAGTTCAACTGGCAAGACGTCTCTGTTGGTATTCATTTGAAGTTTTTTCCCGTCTTTTTTTAATTTCTCGAAAATCCTGTAGCAGTGTTTCAAGATAACCTCAACAACTTCTGTGTGACCCTCATCGATGGCAACTTGTAATGGCGTCTGATATTTACTAAGGTTGTATACAAAATCGTAAACACCACGGCACAGTAATAAATCCGAGATATCTGCATGACCATTCTTAGCTGCAAGGTAAAATGGTGTTTCTTCGGATTGTTTCGTAACATCGACGGTAGCATGGTAGTTCAGTAAAATCTCAACAATAGAAGTGTGACCATTTTGGGAGGCTAAATGAAGTGGAGTCATCTTGGCGTTGTTACACGCATTAACATTTGCACCGTTAAACATCAAATTCTCTGCATTTACGGAATGTGGTGTCACATGCCTTTCACACACTGCATTGACGGTAGAAGAAAGGCTTGACAGAATATTTGTGATTTCAACATTGCCACCGTCTGCTACGAATTGGTTTGAAGTCTGATCGACGTCAACTGTGTTTTTAATGGGATGTTGCGAAAGTTCAAGTTCAGGTGGAGGAAATTTTCTTACTGCTTGTCGCGAACATGTTCGAGCATCCCCTTCCGTAGTCTGATTGAGCAAGACATTTACAACAGCTCTGTGGCCATTGTTTGCTGCATGGTGAAGAGCAGTGTTGCCATTTACGTCAACCGCATTGACTTCACCTTCGTTATCTATCAGTGCTTTGACTAATTCCACGTGACCCATTTCAGCAGCGATATGAAGAGGAGTCTTATCAGAAGCATTGCCAATATTAACATCTGCGTTGTTTTTCAACAAAACCTCTACAACTTCGAAATGACCATTTTCCGATGCATGATGGAGCGGAGTGTCACCATCCAAGTTTGTGGCATAAATATAATAAGTAGCGTCAGGATTTTCATCGTGATTTAGAAGGAGCTGCACAACTTCAGTATGACCGTATTTTGCCGCAAAATGCAGCGGCGTGTTGCCAGAGAACATCAGTGGGACTTCGCTATATTTAATAAGAAGCTGCACGAGTTCGTAATGGCCATGCATAGCTCCAATGTGAATCGGTGTGTTACTAGATTGGTCAATTACATGGACATCTGCGTTGTTGTCAAGCAGTAATTGTGCAATTGCTAAGTGACCGATTTCAGCCGCCAGATGAAGAGAAGTCTGACCTAATGCATTTCTTAAGTTAACATATGCATTTTTGTTTAGCAGAAGCCTTACGACGTCAATGTTACCATTTAGAGTTGCAATGTTTAAAGGAGTGTTATGATTTGTGTCCAGTACATCGACATTCGCTGACGACATCAACAACCTTCCCGCCATCTCCGTATCACAACGTTCAGCTGCAAGGTGAAGCTGACTAAGGCCGTGTACCTCATCTTTCTCATAGACATCCTGAACGTCCACCTCCGCATAATCAACTTCAGAATCTGTACTTACGTTCTTAACGTCCTGCATCTTATCAGCGTCAGATTCGGAGAGCAGGCTGTCATGATTTTCATTCTTCTTATGCAATTCTTTAATTTCGGAAGGAGTGTATGAATGTTCGCCAGCTACGGAGGATCCACCTGATTCAGCAATCATAGTTTCATCATCAGATTGAACGTATTTCGCATCAGATTTGTGGTACAGTTCAACAGCTGATCTAGCACCGTCGTCATCACTTGCAGTGTTTCTTGTTTCTCCATACAAGTCCGCTAGGTTAAGAGCAGTGTCGTCAATTTCGTCAATCGCATTGTCTTCAGATCCCTGATCTATCACTGCTTTAACATCAACTGCTTTTCGTATCTCTGTAGACTCAGCCGATGGCTTTGTATTGATTTCTTACTCATTGTTGTGTGTTTCGGTATTCCATTTAGAAAACAGAGCTGCTGAGCTAATGGCCATGTATTCTAGCTGTTCAGTATCTGCAAAACAATGGTCACAATTACAATATACAATACAACTGATCTTTGATATCGCCCTTCTTACTAAGGTTGCCCCAAGCTCAGAAGCGCACACGCCTCGGCGACGCAGAAGCAATTATATTGCAGAGCAATTGTGCACGAAGGACTTGCCCATGATCACCCCGCGGCGGCTTGAGGTGAATTCGAACCTTCAACCCTCCGGCTGCAAGGCACCGAACATACCCCTACACCACCGCGCTCCACAATTGCGTTTTCTCGAGAAACATAAAATAATTTCGTAGCGAATTGTAGGTAGGCTACGCAGATGCATCATCCTTTACGTGTTTCAAGGCTGCAGAACTAGTCGCGATTCTGCGTAACAGCGCCTCTGACTTGACTTGCTCTCGAAGCGGCGCTATATAAATTTTCATTTACAATTACAATGTAACTTATTACTTTGAATACAGCGGTCGATGTCAAAGTGTTTCTGTGCCACACATAAAGCGACATTCTTGCAATATTTACTGCAACATGGATTCAATCATGCCACAGAGAGCCGAAGTTTTTAAATGGAGGTAGCGCAGTGAGTGTAGGCTACAAAGCCATTATGACTTCAGTATAGCGTTTTATGCTGGTCAAATGGGATCTACACAAACACCCAAACGCATTGCTAGAGCATGGATTTATTTGCCTACATTTGAAAAGGCGTCTGCGACCGATTACGAAGAGGTTCAATACAAGAGTAAAGTAAAGTACGGTAACCGTTCAAATATTCACACCACTATCAATATTGATCTTCGGGGGATCTCGTTTTCATTTTTCAATAATAGAGATTGAATAAATTCAGTTAATTTTATTTTGGTGCACTGTAAAATGAAACTTCCATAGATTGAAAATATTAATTTTCGATGCAGACTCCATCGCATTATGTAGCAGTGATCCAAATCTCAAATCATTTCATTGGCTAAAATTCCATCAACGCATGCAATACAAAATTATATCTCTTACCTACAAAGCCCCTCTTAAACCTCTCACATTCGTCAGTTATTCACCATCCAATCGCCCAGGTCTACTCACCATCATAAAATCTTTCTCTGTCTAGGTCTCCCGTTTCCTCCTCTCTGAAATTCTGCAACAGATCCTTCGTATATGCTGCACCAGCTCTTTGGAGCGGACTGTCAAAAGACCTCCACTTTGCTCATCCTCCTATCTCGTCTCTTAATTGCACCTCTCCTCCGCTTGCACTCACCTCTAGTCCTCTACTACTTTCAACTCACGACTGAAAATCTACTTCTGTGCCACCACACGACCACCATCATCACCGATTACCACCGTAGCACCACGCTGTCTCCTCGGCTTGACCCCTGGATTTTGACCTGGCAGAGAAACGAACAGAGCAGACTGGCTATTGAAGACTTGATTGGATAGGAAGCCGGTGCACAAGCTGGTCTCTCTAACATGGCTTTTGTGGGCGCTGAGAAATTTTCGAAGATTTGCATTACACAACATTGCTCAGTGACAGTCATTGTTACTGTTAGGATCCTGAGTGGCCGAGTGGGTTGGTTCCCGCTCGTCACGTCGGCGCCCCGGGTTCGATTCCGGGTCGGTCGGTTTATCAGAGATTAATTTCTCGGATCTTTACTGCGGGTGGCTCGGTCGCAATATAAACGTGGAGTACAATACAATACAATACAACACATCACAATACAACTGGGGCGCGGTGGTTTAGGGTATGTTCGGTGCCTTGCCGCTGGAGAGTTGCGGGTTCGAATCCACCTTAAGCCGCCGCGTTAACGGACCCTGGGCAAGTCCTTCACTCGCAATTGCTCATGCGCTTCGGCGTGAAACTCCGATTCAGCGTCTGTGCAGTCGGGAGCGCCTCTGAATGGGAATCTGGTAGGGGCGCTATAACAATTGTTCAAATACCAAAAAAATACAAATAAATGCGCAAAATACGAGGCGGATTGATTCGGCCTACCCTCTCCATCGAGTGTTGGCAGTTGACTCAGTCGTACACGATAGGTTTTAGCCACCGAAAGGTAGTAGGATCATTCAAATCCTTCTTCAATAGGCTAACGTCTTCGCACGGACGACGCAAAATATTAAAATTAATATTTGCGTAAACATTAACTATGATGAGAGAAACTTTGCAATTTACATCAGCCCACGTAGCAACACTAAACATGGCACCTATTGCTTTCTATACAAGTGAAACAATATAATTATATATAGGCTATATATATCACATAATTATATTCTGAAAACCACGGATAAACCCACGCCCTGGGACTTCCAGCAACATTGCTACACACGCTGACCTCATGGTAAACATATTATTATTATTCTCTCGAGATATCAACAGTGTCTCAGACGCTCAATCAAAACAAAATCGATGTATATAAGCTTATTAATGTATTTATGTAGGCCTATATATTAGGGCGGAGTGAAAAAACCGAAAATTAGAAATTCAAAAAGCAATAGCAACCAAAAGTTGCCTAATGGTATGGGGTCAAAAAATGTTGAAAAAGTTTAAAAAAATATTAATGTCTTCCGCCCTCACCAGAGGGCCAAAGTTACGAAAAATAGCCTTTTTTCGAGAAAATTGCAGGTTTCCTTGTAATACTTTTTAATTGAAAACTAATTCATTTTCATTCAATATACCATTGGATAGAGCTTTCAAAACTGAATAAAACGATATATTAATTTTCAGAATATGCCCATATTTGTAGAAGTTATTAACTTTTTACCATTTCCTCTGGTTCGCGACATGTCGCGAAGTCTGAAAACGGTTAAACACTAATAACTTTTTTATCCTTCGAGATATTTCAACCCATAGTATTTGATTTGATTCATCTCTGAACCACCGTTCTAACGGTACATAGTGATGCGGGATTGTTAACAGTACACATTTGTTTTCCATTTTTTTACAGTTTTAGTATAGTATTTATTGCAATTTTTCATTGATTCTGTGGTCATTTCAGCTGAATGCGCACTATATACGACAAATTGAGCTCTAGGAACATTCCACTTTGATCGGGAATAAATGCGAAATGTCGAAGTATAAAAGCTACATTGCCTACTCCTTCTTAAACATGGTTTTCGAAGTTTGGACACAGTCAGGAACTACGGTAGACTGTTCTACCCCCATATGAGAAATGTTTCTCTGTTGAACTGGTCCACTACCTTGATTTTCACTCTCTAGTGCCTCCTCTTCAGTCTGGATTTAGGAAATTCCACTCGGCGGAACCTCATATGGTGAGTCTTCTAGCAGATATATTTCATGATGTGGACCGTAGCCATATCATTCTACTCTCCCTTTATGACATTAGTGCCGCTTTTGACACTGTTGATCATACGATCCTCTTAGACCTGCTGTCTAGTTAATCTGGGATGGTTGACTCTGCTCTTCTTTGGTTGCATTTGTTCCTCACGGTTCGCACTGTTTCTGTATTTTTCGGTTCTACCCGCTCTCTCTGAGTCCACGTCACTTATGGCTTACCTCAGGGCTCTGTCTGTGTTCCCCGTCGGTTTATTTTGTATACCTCGGATCTAGCTAGGGTTCTTGGTCCACTCAATGTCCTCTTCCACCAATATGCTAATGACACGTGATCTTGGATTAATTCTCGATCCTGTCCTCTCTCTGTCACGATCTTCAGTTTATGCTCTCCATGGCCTTTGCTCCCTTCGGTCTTCGGCTTGTGGCCACTTGGCTGTCCCTGGAATGCGTACCGCTATGGCCCAGTCTAGGCGCCTCGCTTCTGTTGGCCCTCCAACTGGAACCAACTGCCGCAGTCCCTTAGGGCTGACTTCCTTTCTCTTTCCTCTGGCCAGTTCCTCAAGCGCCTGAAACTTCTCTTTCTGTCAGTGAAGATACTTCCTGGGTTGGGAGAGCCTCTGATTTTAAATGGCGCTTACGTAGAAACATGATGTACTGGGTCTTGTCTTGGTTTTGAAAAAGACGATTTGCGGATAACCCTCGATCAAGAGCAGCTAAAACCTGTAGAACGCGTTCAACCATAGCAGCGGCTGCGACGGCAGGGCCATGAAGGTAAAGAATGAATGGAACCAAGAAGAGCAGAATCAACAATCTCAAACGACCTAAACAGCAAGTCTAAGTGGATGGTGTGATCAACAGTGTCAAAAGCGGCACTAATGTCATAAAGGGAGAGTAGAATGATATGGCTACGGTCCACATCATGAAATATATCTGCTAGAAGACTCACCATATGAGCTTCCACTGAGTGTGATTTAGTAAATCCAGACTGAACTGGAGGCATTAGAGAGTGAAAATCAAGGTAGTGGACCAGTTCAACAGAAACACATTTCTCGTATGGGGGTAGAACAATCTGCCGTAGTTCCTGACTGTGTCCAAACTTCGAAAACAATGTTTAGGAAGGAGTAGGCAATGTAGCTTTTATACTTCGACATTTCGCATTTATTCCCGATCAAAATGGAATGTTCCTAGAGCTGAAATGACCACAGAATCAATGAAAAATTGCAATAAATACTATACTAAAACTGTAAAAAAGTAAAACAAATGTGTACTGTTAACAATCCCGCATCACAATGTACCGTTAGAACCGTGGTTCAGAGCTGAATCGAATGACATACTAGGGGTTGACATATCTCGAAGGATAAAAAAGTTATTAGTGTTTAACCGTTTTCAGACTTTGCGACATGTCGCGAACCAGAGGAAATGGTAAAAAGTTAATAACTTCTACAAATATGGGCATATTCTGAAAATTAATATTTCGTTTTATTCAGTTTTGAAAGCTCTATCCAATGGTATATTGAATGCAAATTAAATAGTTTTCAATTTAAAAATATTACAAGGAAACCTGCAATTTTCTCGAAAAAATGCTATTTTTCGTAACTTTGGCCCTCTGGTGGGGGCGGAAGACATTAATATTTTTTTTTAAAAATTCAACATTTTTTGACCCCATACCATTAGGCAACTTTTGGTTGCTATTACTTTTTGAATTTCTAATTTTCGGATTTTTCACTCCACCCTACTATAATATCTAATTATGTATGTATGTATGAGTATGTATGCATGTGTAGGCCTATATAGGTATGTTATGCAAACATGGAAACTCATTCGCACCATAATGCAATTAAATAATGAGGAGGAGCTCATTGAGGAGTTAAAAATTAATGGAACTAATGTTAATGATGCGCAACAAATTGCCAATGGACTTAATGACTTTTTCACTAATATTGCTCAGTCACTTGCTGATAAACTACCTCCTTCTCCCAACAATTTTAATAGTTATCTTAAGTCTCCCTAGCAAAATTCAATGGGAATTATATTAACTACCCCTGAGGACATTTTAGAAATAGGAAGGAATTTCAGTAAAACTCGCAGTAGACTAAAGGGGTTGATGATATAGACCATTCTCTAGCCGCACCTCACTTGGTTAGAATTGCCAAGCCTTTGGCTGACATTATTAACTGCTCGTTAAGTACTGGAATCGTCCCTGGAGCTATAAAAATTGCTAAAATAGTACCTTTATTTGTGACCTGTCACCACAAAACCAGTCGCAACTTTAAAATAATTTTTTTTAGTTATTTACAACATCTTGTAGGTTGTTTATTTACCTTTTCAAAACAGTTTTCCGTTTTGTTATACCTCATATACAACAGAAGTTACATAATTTTCAATCTGACGATGTACACAGATTGTTAAATGAGAAAACTGTGTTTAAAGATAAGTCATATTATTACTGATATTCTCCTTAGTAACGGCCATTTTTGTTGGACCGATTTAACTAAATTTTGGCATGCTTTCAGCGGATCGCATTGTAAATGCACTGACCAAATTTGGTAGAGATATCTCAAGTAATAAAAAAGTTATAAAAGTTATTACCGGCTTTACATTTCAGCCGAAACGCGTGACCCGCCCATACCACGTCCACATACAAATATTCGTGCCACAACTCGTGCACTTTCGATCGATCTCATCCTTTAGCATAAATTTGATTAAACTCTCAATAATGTCCTCCATCTCGAAAATTAAGTTCATCAAGCGAAACATGGAAGAAATAACAAATTCAGCTTGATCGTCGCTCTATTAACCTGACATTAATTTCAACCAACTAGGTCATGCGAAGGCGACTGCTTAAAACCGACCTTTCAGACCTTCAGCCAACCACGGTGCAAGATTTTGTCACGTGACCTGCGTTGCTAGTCAAGTATAGAAATGTTTACATAAACCGACCTGCTTTGGGCCAATCCCTGTGCACAGCAAATAAAAGAAGGTCATTATTTTATTAATAGAACGGGAAAGGGGATTTCCTTCTTCAAAACGAGATCAGGCACGATAGTAAACTCGACTTGTAAGCTACTCAAATGTCTCAACAAAGAGAGGGAAAAATTGACTTACATTCTGAATATCCATCTCGAAACAGATATAGGGCTCTTAGTAAAAAGTGTTTTATACGCATTTAGATACGTCTAAGCAAAGATGTTATGTATTATTTCAGTTGAATATATATTTTTTAAATTGTTTATGCGTTAATGCCGATTTCGATCGGTTTGAGGTTTCTAACATATTTTGGCCGTTTTCTGCATGATTACATTTTGCGATAAGCGACTGATTTCGTGATGACAGGTCACATTTAAGAAAGGTGAAAAGAATAATGTCTCTAATTATAGGCCTATTTCTGTTCTACCGTAGGGCAAAAGTGCTCAATTCTGGCCGCGTCCCTATTCTGGCCACTTTTCTGTGTTCGATTATAAAGATTCCAGCCCATAAATATACAATATTACGAGCTACATTATTTGTTACACCTAGATCCTAGCCAAGGAATATTCTAAAAATAGATTTCTGCTAGTAAACATTTGGAAAATAGGTCACAAAGATTTTGAGCGTTTCAGCTATCGAAACGCACAAATTTGAGAATTTCAAACAAATATTGTGATATTATCTTTAAAGATTGGTAGAAAAAACATCAAAATGTTGATTCTTTGAAATTAATAGAGTATTTTCTGTTATGTTATATTGAAATTACCAATTCAATATTATTCGACACCAATGTAATAGAATAAAACGCGTACAGCCCGAAAAGACCCAATTCTGGCCGTTTATTTCTCAAATCTGGCCATGGCCATATATAAGATCCTGAAGGGCCAGAATTAGAACACCTTATATATAACATATTCTAATATTAAATCAAAGCCTTCTTTACCAATCTTCTAATTTTATTACATTTATTATTAAGTCATTATTGATAGTGGTATTATTGTGGTGCTGTACTGCTGTTATTGTTATTATTCTGTTATTACTTTTACTGTTATTTAAGTCATATTTAAGCCACATTTAAGTCATATTTAAGTCCTAAGTTAGTAAGTAAGTAAGTATCAAATACATTTATGAATAATAATCAAGAAACAGGGTTCAAGCTCAGTATAAGCTATTAGCTTTCCCTGGCTCCTGTTGCACTTTATACTTGCTGTTTCATGTTTGTAACCTAAAACCTGTTCTGTGCAAATTCAATACAATTTTTTTAGGCGTAGGCCTTATATGGCTTGTACCATTACATCAAAAGACACTGGAGAAAACCATTTGGTTGCAGTCAGGGTTGAAATTTTCTAACATCTGAATATCACTTTCCCTGTGCAGTTCACTATAATAGGCCCACCAACGTGAAGCATTTATTTAAATTTCTGGGTGCTCGATAGTGTAGTGGTTAGCTCACTGGACTGTCAGTCGAGAGGTCGGTGGTTCAAATCCCTGCCAGTCCAGAAGATATGGTTCGCTTTCTGTTCCACCAGCACCCCTAGCCAGCTCAGCTATGAGTACCTTGCCCGTAAACTGTCGGTGGAAAGATGAGACAGTGAGGGAGAGGATTGGCCACCCATCCTCATATACCGAGGCTAAAAAAATGAAGTCGCTAACACTTCATACCCATGGCTGCCTGAGGGCTATCTCAAGGGACTGCTCTTCTTCTTCAGCAAGTCACAGCTTTTGCAGATCTATCTGGCTCAGAAGAAAATCTTTCTAATGGCACTGAAAATGTAGCCAGATCCTATTTCTACGGTTCAGCTTGTTTCAACTCTTGAAGTCCCTTTCAGCATTGATGAAAATCTTTCAGTAATACATATTCCAAGTGAACAGTGCAGGATAGGCATCAATATTTTCTTTTCAAAACTTGACTTTTCCAGGAGATGATGGTGATGCTCTTTCATATCCAAAACCAATTGTTCGATCTAAAAAACTAGAGTTCAGCACAGGTTTTTTTGCTCACTTCAGCAGAAGCACGTGAATCTAAACTGAAAGAAATTCAAGCGAAAAGGGAGGCCAACCTAAATAGCACTGCAGTAGTCAATCCTACTGAAACCAATAAATACAATCGCATTTTTAAATATGCAGATAATTGCTACCTCGCTGTCCGCGCATCAGGTATTACTTCAACCGAGATTGAGCTTGAGCACATCAGTGTGTGGGCACATAGTTGCAACCTCAGCCTTAATACAAGCAAGTCCAGCGAGATCATTTTCACGCGCCCCCGGGATAACATCGGGATGATCCTCCCTCCGCTAAAAGGTATCGCACGAGTGCAGACTCTGAATATTTTGGGTGTTGAGCTTAAAGAGAAATGTGGGTTCTCCAGTCACATTAAACGTTTGACCATAAAAGCAAGACAGTCCTTTTACGCACTTCGGATTCTGAGGTCGCATGGGCTCTCGGGGGACAGCTTATTTGACGTAGTTCGTGCCACTACGGTTGGTATGATGCCATAATTTTTATTGTTCGCCTGTGTGGTGGGGCTTTGCGAGAGCGCAGGAACGGGAGACCCTTGATGGAATTATACGGAGGCTGGTACGCCAGGAGTATACTTACCTCCGTCGTCTCCCTCATTTGTGACTCTTTGCAGCAATGCGGATACCAAACTCTTTGCCTGTATTCTGCACAATCCTAAGGTTAACAACCTGACTCAGAAATGCTTCCTTGCCCGGATGCTATACAAATAAACAATGTTTTCCCTAACTCAGTCTATTTAAGCTCTTCATTTTCCCTCTATGACTAGTCCTAACTCTTCCACCCCTAGGTTCCCCCGACATACAATGACTTCTCTCATTCAATTCTTTGCTTGTATAATTATATAAATTTGTTTGTTTTGGTTTGAATGTATTAGTCTTGCCATGTACAGTGCTGTGCGTTTGCTAGTGCTTCTCAATAAAGCATATTCTTACTTACTTGCTTACTTACTTACAAACGCATGGACAAGGGCAAGTACGGCATTGGGTGAAAGTGAACGATCAGAGATGACCCACAATTGCTGCTACTGAAAGAAGCCAGCACTGCATAAAAGACTTAGGTGCTCAGAGAAGGTAAGTTCCTGATCAAGAATAACCCCAAGATTGCGGTCAGATGTAGATTCCGAGGGATTTTTTCTACCTAGGGCCAGGAAAAAATAATAAAAATAAGAATAATAATAGTAATAGAAAATAATCTGATCTAATCTAATCTACTTTCTATCTCCCAGATTCTTCCTAATGAAGAATCTCGACATTTCAAAATCAAAAACACAACGAACGACTTTCGGGTGTATAAAAATAGTAATTCCGTTCGAACGAGGTCAACTTGATAATAGATCATTATTCACAGCAAGTACCAACACCAACATCGTCCTATCACACTCACAGTTAACCAGGCGCTAACAACCAGCCACGGATCAGCCAGCATCGCCCTCTTCGATTCATCTTTACCGAGCGTATTCTGTATCTCATCGTCATCTATGCTACGATAGTTGGGCGCCTTGGACTTGGCGATGGTTCGGGATCCTCTGTCGTCGGCCTGGGCCGCAGCGTCGTTGTCGCCATCGCCTTCGTAGTCATGGGGAGGTGCGAGGGCCTTCTGTCTCCACTGGCCGAGGGGTTCTTCGTCCCGATCGAGGCTGGGGTCGTCCTCGGAGGCCGGCGTTCGGGACTGTACGCTCTGGTGAACGTAGGAGAGAAGCGCCGACTGCGAAGGACGATTGTCGATCACGAAGACCTCGTTTGACTCCGCTGCAAACGTCTTTCTGCCACAAGGTACTGTTGCGTTCGGTGGTACTAAAACAGAATTGCTGTTCATTAGGAAATCTTTAATTTGGGTAAAGGTATTAGCTAGTAATATTTTTTTAATTAGGAATATTGTTTTAGTTAGGATAATGTTTCCATTCGGATTATTGTTTGACTTCAGCAGATCACTCAGAATTTTAATGTGTAATCTATTTTTATCGAAGTGGATATCGTTTGCCATGAAGACTTGGAAAGGGACATCTAAGGGATAGACAAATGTCTATCGATTGTCATGGACACATGTAAGGGACATTGAAAAGATATAAAACGGACTATTGTTTGCTATGGAGACCTTTAGAGGACATGGAAGAGATAGAAAACCACAACTTCATACCAGGTAAGTTTCACTCAAAAAAAGTTAAATCAGCATGACATATTAAATATATCAACCCAGTAAAGGCTGTCCTTGTTATATCGCCACACTCCGACAACGAGTCTGTTATATAATAACCAAGAGACCAAGCTGAGCTTTCGTATGGTACCCTTAACTTAGTCGTGATTTTACCATAGAAATAAGCTTCATTTTCTGAATAAAAATACAATTTTGATACCCAAGCACTATTTAGAAAAAAAACGAACTCTAAGAAGCATAAACCATTTTGTGAATGTGACTACTATATACCTTCAAACCTAATTTTCACGGTAAAAGCATTCCTCAGTGTTAGTAGTGTTTTTCAAAGTGGGTCATAGGTAGCGAAGGAATATCTTGTTATAATTATTATCATCATTATTATTGCTATTTTTACTAATGTTATAAAGTAGTAGGTGTAATAGCAGCAGCAGTAGTAGTTTGGTAGCAGTAGTACCTCTAAATGCCCTGATGTAGAGGATGTCTCGGGTTGATTTTGAGATGAGAATTTGTTCTCTGGTGTCGCATCTGGCTCTCTGGAAAGTCACCAGCGCCGAGGACGAAGAAGACTCGACGCCTGAACCACTGCTCCCTATCACCAACTGAAGCCAAGAACAACCTCAGTTCATTTGTATGTGTGTTTGTATCTGTCTGTCTGTCTGTCTCTCTCTCTCTCTCACTCTCTCTCCAGATATAATATATATTATCTCTTCTCTATCTCTTCTCCCCTATTTAATCTAGATGTTTGTTCCACATAGCGCTGTTTGGCAGCTGGTTTAATAACGACTATTATAGATCAGGAGCGTAGCCAGACTCAAATTCAAGAGGAGGCAACTTCACAGACCATTGGCAAAATCCTGGTCATTGGGGTCATTGGTCAATAAGAGTTCCAGTACATAAAAAAGCAAGAGGAGGCAACTGTCTGTCTCTTTCTCTCTCTGCTCTCTCACTCTCTGTCTCTCTCTCTCTCTCATCTCGTTCACTCTTTTCTTAATCTTTTCACACTCTCTTTCTTCCATTGCATAATTTTCTTCTTCACTTACCGAACTTCTGCTCCTCCGACTCTCTGCTCTCTCTTCACACGAGTCCTCGTTCAACCGATAAACACTTATGGCATATGAGCTTACTTACTAACTTGCCCGGTTAGCTACATTGGTTAGAGCATACGTCCCATGCACCTCTATGCGTGAAAATGTCGGTTCGTATCCCACCAATGGTGGCTTATTTAAGATATTTGAATAATGACGGTGTTGTTCTTACCCAGCAGATGATCTGTTCAGAGTTGATGAGTGCATCGTTTGGCACCTTCGTAACTAAGAAGTTGACTCTTTCAGAGACCTTTGCCAGGGCCACACAATGAAAGTCTATAGAAAGAAAAACAATGCAGTGTGTAAAGTAAGGTAAAGGTTTATTCATTAACACGACTCCTTCGGCAACGAGAAATGTGTTGGTGTTAATGTGACTGAAGGGATTGTTAACCGAGGCGCAAAGTTGTAAACCAGGATCCAAACACGTTGCACTCTCTCCTTTCTCGTTACATCACTTGGCACATCATATCACTTCACTATCTCTTTCCTCGTTCCATTTCTTTGTGCATTACCGCCTTGCCTGACCCCTTTGGATCTTCACCTGGAGCCGACTTTTACCCCTCCCGCCTATCGAGTTTATCGTGATTAAGGGCATGTGAATAAGCTGGTTCCCGCGACTTCGCTTTTTGGGCTCTGTAGAAACATCGAGATCACTATTACGATTAAATGGTTTACATTACAAGATAACTACGTCACGGTGACATCATGCAGAGACATACCGAAATCTTGAGCCAAGTATATCCCAGCAGTGGCGACACTACACCAGGGCAAGCAAGGCCACATGCCATGGTAAAAAAGCCTTTGCACTGGTCGTTGCCCTGCCAGAACTTTTGACCTGCAGAGAATTTGTTTGGGGCATAAATTGCCCCTGCACTGGTTACTTGTATGATAGCCCTGGTCATGCCCTGGTTACAAAAAATGTTTGGCGCCGCCACTGTATCCCAGTGGAAGCAACAAAGCAAATTTGACTGAAGTACGATCTAAGATTAAAGACATGCGACATCTTCGACATACACAACAGAGCACATTGTGATTGGTCTTTCCTCCTGTTTTACAAACAGACGTCTAATCAAATACTACTCGACTCTGCCATTTTCCATCTTACAACCAAAATCTGCAACAAGACAGTGTTCTCAATTTTTACAGCACTCCCATCATACAGCGTAACTTGTCCCAAATTCAGCCAATCAACCATGGCACCGTTTGTGAGATTGCACTTTGTACTATTTCTATGGGAGGGGGGTCCGTGGCGCTTTGGATAACATCTGGCACAGAGACCGAGAGGTACTGAGTTCGAGCCCCCGTTGGGCGGATATGCTTTGTGTTTGCAGGCTGTCTGTTCTGTTAGTAGTTAAGATTTGTGAATTGTCAATTGCATAATTGTACACTGTAACCGGTTGCGATTTGTCAACCGGATTGTTGAATAAACGAAAATAATATTATTATATTATGACATACCGAGTTGTTGTCGGTAGCGACATCCGGACATAGTGACCGATAATTGCGCTGTGGCCGAACAGTTTGTCGGGCTGATATCCGAGATGTAGCCTAAACACTGGAGACCCCCGGAGTAGGTGACTTCGGACGACATGTACCTTCCGAGACCACAACTCACATCCGCCAGGCTCGACAACGCTGAAAGGAAGCACACAGATTACTTAAATCAGGGTAAGATAAGTTTGCGAACTTCTTCAAGGGGTGGTAGCTGAAGGTAGGCCAAAAAGAAGGTACAGAATTAGAACCAGGGTCGCATTAAGGGGATGCTAAGGTGCTGGAGCACCCGGGCCCGCAGTTTTGAGGGGCCCGCATTTTCGGAATTGAAGAAATTTTTTAATGTGCTTGCTAATAACCTATTGGGGCCTTTGAAGGTAAACACGGGTTCCAGGGGCTTTCACCTCCGGACGTTTCACCTCCGGACGATTCACCTCTAGGGGTTTTCACCTCCGGACGTTTCACCTCCGGTCGATTCACCTCTAGGGGCTTTCACCTCTAGGGGCTTTCACCTCTAGGGGTATTCACCTCCACACTCATATTTATTTATGAATTAACCTTAAACGTGTAACAAGTAAAATCAGATAATAAGACAAGTAAGTAACTGTAATTAACGGCATATGATAACGCGTGTCACTGACTGAAAACGAAACATATGCAATATACAAAATAATTATTTGAATATAAGCAGCTAATTATCGTGTCATAAAGTAGATAAAGCGAGGCAATAATCAATAGGCCTACGTAATTAAGTTGATTTCTTATTGTAGGCTAAACTTGTCAAGTTGTTTGTCCACGACGCCGAGAAATAAACATAGACAACATAGGCCTAAAAATCAGCAACTAATTATAATGTCATCTAGTAAAAGGCCATTAAGTATGAGAAAGATGGGCGATTGCTTTCAAATAATCTTTTTATCTGATTCGATTTGCTACGCGATATTGCTGAGTTTTCGAGTCAACGGAATATGTTGACTACAGTCAGTGACACGCGTTACAAGTTTTTATGCCGTTAATAACAGTCACTATCTTGTCTTATTATGTGATTTGATTTGTTACACGTTTAAGGTTAATTAATAAATAAATATGAGTTTTCGAGTCAACGGAATATGTTGACTACAGTCAGTGACACGCGTTACAAGTTTTTATGCCGTTAATAACAGTCACTATCTTGTCTTATTATGTGATTTGATTTGTTACACGTTTAAGGTTAATTAATAAATAAATATGAGAGTGGAGGTGAATACCCCTAGAGGTGAAAGCCCCTAGAGGTGAAAGCCCCTAGAGGTGAATCGACCGGAGGTGAAACGTCCGGAGGTGAAAACCCCTTGAGGTGAATCGTCCGGAGGTGAAACGTCCGGAGGAGAAAGCCCCTGATACCGTAAACACAGCACCCTTAATTCAGCCCTTATTAGAACGAAGGTATTTGCCCGATGCGAGGACACCCACATGTTTAAGCCTTGTGTGAGAAGTTTTGTCAGCATAAAGGTAAATAATTTGCTGGCAGTTCGATAGCTGCAGCTACAAGAGAAGATGCTTGGCGCCATTGATG
>JACEVL010000788.1:47500-50000 GCA_020284085.1 Aporrectodea caliginosa
CTGGAGATTTGCCGAGACAGTGACTATACCTGCGGAGCTGGACAGCTCGAATCTTAACCGCTATTACCTGCTCTAAGTAAACCTTTGTCTTATCGCTTCTTAACCTGCGTATCTTAGGCTAATAGTGAACTGTGAGGGTTTCTCGATTTATCACATGTACTTAAAAAAGAACCCTTGTGAGACTCCGTTGTTAGTGCAACTCGTGGATGCGTTGGAGCCGTACATGAAACTCGAAACGCCTACGCAAGATTCATTTCCAAAGACGTCTTCCATGCACTTTAGTAATATTCGAAGCTTGAGAGGATACAGTCACAGCCCGTGGCGCATTGGATAACATCTGGCACAGAGACCGAGAGGTACCGAGTTCGAGCCCCCGTTGGGCGGATATGCTTTGTAGGCTGCTATTAGCGCCGTTGTATTGCAAGCTGTCTGTTCTGTTAGTAGTTAAGATTTCAATTGCATAACATGTAAATGTACAGCGCAGTGCGTTTGTCAAGCGCTTAATAAAGAAAAGAAAATTATTATTATTATTATTATTATTATTATTATTATTATTATTATTATTATTATTATTATTATTATTATTATTATTATTATAATTACGTAATGCGAATACCGAGAAGAACAATATTAAAGGAGTCACTACTTGCGTCATCGAACTAAAAGACGGCCCAGAGTAACTGAACGACCAACCGACCGAGAACTTTTTAAACAATATTATTTTTTATATAATAATAATAATAATAATAATAATAATAATAATAATAATAATAATAATAATAATAATAATAATAATAATAATAATAATAATAATAATAATAATAATAATAATAAAAATAAGCTTTCCAGAACATTTTAAGTCCCGATGAATAACGTGTGCCTCGGAAAGATAAAAATTATATAAATTACGAAAGTGGCAAGTAAATGGACGTTCTATATCGAGAGGTGCTGGGTAAAGTATTGTATGTAGATGAAGCTGATTGATTTAGTCGTAGCCTAGTAGGTGCGTGCGTGTGTGTGACACTGTGTGTGTGCCTGTATGTGTGTGCGTGCTTGCCTGTGTGTGCGTCTGTGACTGTCTGATGTCTATTGCTTGCGAGGAATAAGAGAAGTTGGTCTTGGCGTCTGACGCTTATATGGATGGCTATTGAATTGCAGCCATCGTCTCCTACAGATGCTTTTAACCGATGCACGTCAGTCGCTTGAGCTGCAGATGCTGCTGCTGTAGCTTTCACCATCGTAGCCATCATCATCATCGGCAGCAGCAGCAGCAGCAACCACAGGTCACACGTGACTGCGAGTCAACATCCGATAGAGGGAGCCACTGCGTCCCGAAATACACTTTCATTTTGGCCTCCGTTCTGTTCTAGTATCGATAGTGTAGTGGTTAGCTTGCTGGACTGTCAATCGAGAGGTCGGGGGTTAAAATCCCAGCCAGGGCAGAAATTTGGTTCGAGATATCCGCTACACCTTCATTCACCCCTAGGCAACTCAGCTATAATCCGTGCACTGTCGGTGGGAAGATGAGACGGCGAGGGAGAAGACTGGCCACCCGCACTCATATGCCGAAGCTAAGAAAGTGAAGTCGCTAACACTTCATTCCCATGGATGGATGCCTCAGCTCTAGCTTAAGGGACTGCTTTTCTTCTGCATTTTCTCTTCTAGTCCATTCCAACAAAGCTCCATTCTAAGCTAGTAGTCTAACCATTGCAAGATCAAGTCTCATCGAGACTAAGTATTTTTTTGTATATACGAAACTCCGGATTATTTACGAACCACAAACTATCGTAGGCTTGGTTCAGTGACTCTAAACATGATGCCATCTGTCAACTATGGATGGGAATCCGTTAGTTGTGCTCTACGTGTGTGCGTGGGCGCTTCATCGGTGACTCATCGAGTTCTGTATACTTTGTTTTTCTTGCTAAGTACATTTTTTCTAAATGACTTTAACACCATATAAATTGGAGCAGGCAGCGCTTTTGTAAGATACCTAAAAGGAGCTACAGCAAGTGTCCAGATACTTGCATACATATATACATACATACATACATACATACATACATACATACATACATACATACATACATACATACATACATACATACATACATACATACATACATACATACATACATACATACATACATACATACATACATACATACATACATACATACACACATACACACATACACACACATACATACATACATGCCTAAGCCTACTTGTAAGTTCCCGAAGATTAATCAGATGCAATTATCACTGCTCAACCAACATACTGAAAAACCTCTATTCGTCCTCCTTATTCGACGACAGACAACAAGCACAAGGACAAAAATCTCTTGTCTTCCCCTACACTGCAAACACTACACGTCGTCCAGGTCTTACCGCAGAGGCGACACGATTTCTTGCAGTAGTTGGCATACTCGAAGGGAACGGCGTTGGTGCACTTGCCCTTGCGCGCGTGTTCGGGGCATCGTTCGCTTTCGTCGTAACACAC
>JACEVL010000788.1:55000-67500 GCA_020284085.1 Aporrectodea caliginosa
TTAGTTATCTATGTGTGGTCTACAAAACATAGAAGTTAGGCTATATGGGAGTTACTTCTCACTGGATCGATGCATCTACATAATGCATTTGAGCGATCTCGGTTGCCTTAAGTAGCAAGCAGATGTTTTGTTGGAGCATACATGCACGATGGAGTAGCGCAACTGTAATACATAATGAGTTCGGTCTAACACTTGACAAAATTGCTGCTACCATTTCTGACAATGGCTCCAATTTTGTGAAAGCATTCAAATAGTTCAGTGTTGCTATCGTTCATTCGAGAGATAGGCCTACTATATTTAGTGATGGTGATCAAGATAAGGAAAAGATGCTTTCAAAAATTCTCTGGTTGTGGAGTCTCTGGTTCTAGTTTTCTTTTCAAAGTAATTGATTTTACAGATGTAATTTGAAATTACAAATTACATGAAAACATGTAATTCAATTACAAATTACAAATTACATTGATCCAGAGCAACAAATTAAAAATTACCAATTACAATTGTAACTCAAATTACGTAATTTGAATTACATCAATTAAATTACTGCCCATCCCTGCCGTTGCTGTTAATATTACTTTCCTTTTTGAATTTACGGATGCAGGAGCTCCATATTCAACCCATTCAAGCCCATAGTTTAGACATAAGTTTAACAAATTGGTGGCCATTTACTTTCAAGTCGCCACTGTAACAAAATAATGGTGACGATCATGGGGTAATTACCATCACAGTGAACGATACACTTTTGAAGACCGACAAAGACTTTGTGTTAGGCACTCATAACTATAACTTTATCTACAGCTCTTCATAAACTAAGCAACAACAGTCTATTATTTTTCCTTTTCATTACTTCATCGAATCACCTCGACGACGTTTCAAAGCGACTCAGATTCGCACAGAAGTCATTGTTTAATGTTTATGGCTTTTAATTACTCCTTCGAGTCATCCTCTCACGAATATTAAAGTCCTTCCGTTCTCAAGCCAGCTGCCTTCATCACACACCTCTGTCTGTTTATTAGGCAACTTACTACCCCTCTGAGCTCCGAAGATACGTTTACTAAACCTCAATGCAACGGCGACACACGAACTCTACAAGACCCTCCTTTGCGGGTTGCAAAGCTCAGCGATAAAGTGCTAAATTCATACGACGCACGGGGATTCGAAACAGGAACGTCGTTCTGACCGGTAATCGCCCGGTAATCTTTCGTCAGGTGGGGCTGGTGATCGCAAATAAGTGTTTGTGGGTGGTGCCGACTATAAAGGGAGTATTAACCTCATTCGTCGACCTTCTCTAATCTGGTGCGATTTATTAATAATTTATTGCTAATGAAAAGAAGACGCGTGTTCGTCGACGTTTAATGGCTGTTATTTATGGCCGTCGGTGGCTCTGCAGTTGCGACTTTGAGCATAGTTCACGCCTGCTGTACTTATAAAGTGTACTCAGTGGCTCCCGCTGTTGCAAGTCGGAGGAGAGCAAGAAGAGAAAGAATTCTAAACGACTGAGGCGGAACTACTGAAATGGCATATTTCAATTATTAATTAGTTATTACTAGTTCTACTACTGCTGCTTGTGCTGCTTCTGCTTCTGCTACTGCTACTGCTACTGCTACTGCTACTGCTACTGCTACTGCTACTGCTACTGCTACTGCTACTACTACTGCTACTGCTACTACTACTACTACTACTACTACTACTACTACTACTACTACTACTACTACTACTACTACTACTACTACTAATAATAATAATAATAATAATAATAATAATAATAATAATAATAATACTGCTGCTGCTGCTGCTGCTAGTACTACTGCTGCTGCTGCTGCTGCTGCTGCTGCTGCTGCTACTACTACTACTACTACTACTGTTGCTGCTGCTGCTAGTACTACTACTGCTACTGCTGCTACTGCTGCTGGTACTGCTGCTGCTGTTACAGATGCTGCCGCTTCGTCTAGCGAACAAAATATCGGCGTGTCAAATTCACACTTACTGACTACAGTGCTTTCAGCCTATATTCATGTTAATGCTTTGTGAGCGGAATAACGGGATCGGTCAAATGCAAGTTTGCAAGTGATTCAGAATAAAAGATGAACTGTGAACTGCAGGTCGGCTTTCATTAGACGGTATTCACGTGTCAAGGGATTGTTCGCTGGTGAAAGTGATTTTGTGTTCTCGGCTAGACAGCAATGCTGGATTATGTAATAATTATAGATACTAATTAGTCATGACCATATATTACTTGGAACAACACAGCATCGTGCCTATGCCACTGTTGGCCCTTTGCTGTGGAGTGACCTTCCTGCTATAACTCGTGCTGTGATGTTATCTGGGGGCACTACTGTTTCTGCCCGTTCTTTTAAGACTTTTCTTTTTTCGAGGGGCCCTTCGCACTGGAATCGCCTCTGATTAGGTTATACTGTAAGAGGCGCTTTATAAGTCCGTAAACAGAATAGAGTAGACTATTTACTAATTAGAGAATTGTCTCCCTTTCAAGCCCAGGGCTTATCTAATAAAGGAACTTCTATAGAGCCAATGTAGTAATGCTCAAGGCATCAGACGAAGGTCGCTAGTGTAAAAATTGTTGTGCAAGCCAAATTCCAGGGTCAGTCTGGTCGAAAGCCTGGAAGTGAATCCGAGAAGATACGGAAAGAGCCTAGGGAGGAAATGAGTCCAGGGGAAAGATGAGCTTTTTGTTGAGTCTTTCAGAGCTTGCGCTTGCCGGAAAAGTCTTATAGAGTGTCTAGGGCTAGCAGCAGAAATGCGAGCATAGAGAGAGAGACACAGGCACAGACACAGACACAGACAGAGAGACAGAGTGATAGATAGAGAGACAGCGAGAGACAGAAATACAGAGAGAGAAAGAGATACAGAGACAGACATAGACAGAGACAGAAAGACAGAGAGACAGACAGAAAGAGAGACGGAGAGACAGAGAGCAGAGACAGCCATACATACATAGAGACAGACAGACAGACAGAGACGGTAATGTAATGTAACTGAACAGTTATCTAGCGCCTCTTCAAGATATCTACTCAGAGGCGTTCTCTGCGCTAGCCTTTTCGATATTAAATGTCATTAGTCTCATTACGAACGAGTATATTACATTACATCAGTTAGCATAAAAGCACAGAAAGCTGAAAGAGTCACCAATGGCGGGCCCACTCACACACGTGGATCCAACTAAAGGATTCCCGTCGACAGCTAAAGATAGCATGGATGTTGACAGAGACAGACACAGACAGAGACAGAGACAAAGCAAAGACAAAGACAGAGACAGAGACAGAGACTGAGAGAACGTATTGAATGCTTAAAAGATGGCAAATCACGGCTGAATAGAATACCGACCTTGTATCGGATGATAGAAGAAGCTGCACGATTGGTTTGGAAAGATGAAGTTGAGACCGTCTCCTGCCAGACATTCACTTTCCAGTCTCGATGGACGCCACACATCTGGACAGTGTTGCTATTGGCAGAAACAGTTCAAAGGTCACTCAGCCATTGAAGATTCAATCAAACTGTTCACGTGCTAACGATATTTCCCTTGCTATGTCTCACCTTACAGTAACTTAATCCGTGCTACCATTGTGTCTTTACATTTCCCATTCACATACTAAATGACTGGTTGTTGCCTTGAGCATTGTGACTGTGGTGCTATTATAGAAATTCTTAGATCTGCCTTTCTACAATACCAACTCAGCATCGAAAATTGTATTGTATTTGAAAGTTTGCAAAGCGCCTCTTACAGCATAAGCTATTCAGAGGCGCTCTTAGGGTGAAAACCCCGAGGGAATAAAAGTCTTCAAGCAACGGGCAGTAGAGGGAGAGACCCTGGCTAAAATCTTAGAGCGTAAAAAGTGACGGAAGGTCATTCCAAGAGGAAGGACCCACAAAAGCAAAAGCACGATGTTGGGCCACCAGAGAGCGGAGAGGACGATTAAACACAGCAGAGGTCCGCTTGCGCATCAGATCACAAAGGTACTTGGGAGCCCGTCCTTGCCGTGCTCTGGAAACCATGAGCCAGATCTTGTACCGGATTCGCGAAGCAACGGAAGCCAATGTATAGTTCATAAGTCGAAAAACACGCTGATATGTGCACACGACGAGCGCTGACACGAATGATTATAATTTATTTTCATCATCATCATCATCATCATCATCATCATCATCATCATCATCATCATCATCATCATCATCATCATCATCATCATCATCATCATCATCATCATCATCATCATCATCATCATCATCATCATCATCATCATCATCATCATCATCATCATCATCATCATCATCATCATCATCATCATCATCATCATCATCATCATCATCATCATCATCATCATCATCATCATCATCATCATCATCATCATCATCATCATCATCATCATCATCATCATCATCATCATCATCATCATCATCATCATCATCATCATCATCATCATCATCATCATCATCATCATTAAACGCCACTATCTAATGACTAAGCTGTGCAATTGCGAGTGATGGACTACTTGTGTGTTGTGTGCGTGTGGATGTGTGCGTGTATGCATGTAGTGGTTCTGAATGATAACATTTTACCTGGTGGGTATTGCCGCCGTAGCTGTAGAAATCGAACCCGCCTCTGAGAGAACAATTACTCCAGTCGTACTTCTCAGACGCTAAGCAACAAAAGTTCGAATAAAATTAATAATTTATAATTTTTCAATGCATATTATTTCTTGCAAATTTAAGGACCCTGTCATACTTACGTGCTCTTGACTGCTCAGATTTGTCCTGAAACTATCAAGAGCAATTACTGCCTCTAAATTGCATCAAAAATCACGTTCTGCGACTTGTCCATAATTGCTTTTGCGAGAATTCAAATCTTTTGCTTGCACTCTGCTGGACAGCGTGCATTTGTCGCTATTTACCCTCATCATTTGTCCTCGTCATTTGTCCTCGTCATTTGTCCTAATTTGTCGCTATCATTTGTTCTCGTTTGTTGCTATCATTCGTCGTCATTTGTCGTCATTTGTCATCGTTATTTGTCCTGATTTGTCGCTATCATTTGTCCTCATTTGTCGCTATCATTCGTCGTCATTTGTCCTCGTCATTTGTCCTTATTTGTCGCTATCGTCTGTCGTCATTATTTATATATAGACATGAATTGTCGTCATTTCAGGCACGGCGTCTTGTACGTATTTCTTTGTACGTATTATTCAGCTGGATTCTTGATATAAAGCATGTTAACGACATCATTAAGCCCAGGTGTTGTCATCATTACGTCATCACGTTTGTCGTCGTGTTTGTCTTCCGTGATCAGCTGTCTTCATTTTCTCGTCACCTTCGACCGTCACCGAATGTCGTCACCGTTTGTCACCATTACTTGTCATCGTTATCGTTATTAGGCCCATCCAAAGTCATCATTGCATCATCGTTATTTGTTTTTCCAATTTCTTATTACTGGAGTCATGCAGCTTCAATCCTGGAGCCGTCACCACCGAATAAGCCGTGCTTAGCTTTTATGAGCTCCATAGTCTGGCACTTTCTCAGGTGTTGCTGCAGTAATTTCGTTGAGGGGGATTGGAGCCGACAGTGGCAGCCAGTGAAAAACGAGGAGATTGGACATCATGGGCGTAATTTTGGGGTAGCAAGTGGGTGGAATTTTTTATTTCTTCCCCTACGCGACTGTTAAACAATAATTACGGCGTCGTTTATATTTCATGCGATGATGATGATGATGATGATGATGATGGTGATGATGATGATGATGATGATGGTGATGGTGATGATGATGATGATGATGATGATGATGATGATGATGATGATGATGATGATGATGATGGTGATGATTAAAATAATAATAATAATAATAATAATAATAATAATAATAATAATAATAATAATAATAAAGTTTCCGATTGCCATGGAAACGCTAGGTCCAATCAACAAGAAAGGCCTTGATTTTATCTCAGACCTGGGACGCCATCTGACACAAGCAACCGGCGAACCCAGAGAGTCCAGCTTCTTATTCCAGCGTATCTCCATTACAATACAACGCTTCAACGCGGTTGCTTTCAGTGGTTCCTTCATTAAACCCTTAATTGACATGGATGAGGGGTAACCGTTCCAGAATACATCGCTTTTATAATTTCTAAGACCCTGGGGGAATGAAGTACCTCAGGGCAAAAAAAATATTTAAAAAAAATAATAATAATAATTAATAATAATAATAATAATAATAATAATAATAATAATAATAATAATAATAATAATAATAATAATAATAATAGTAATAATAATAATAATAATAATAATAACAACAACAATAAGATGATGAGCACGATGCAGTGATAATGATGCTCAGTGATTGTTTTGAGTCGTGCGGCTCAAATGAAGAGAAATAATAATGGGCTTTGTTTCTTCTGGGCATTTAAATGTGAGGGGTACCCTCCAGTCCACAAAGTGGGGTACCCGTCGTGCTTCCATAAATTACTCCTATGGCGGAAAAGGACTTACCCCTCCATGGCCAATCGTCTCTTGTAAGACTTTCGTCATAGCACAGTCGGTCTTTGTTCACGATGTTCAGCTCAGCTAAGAAGATTAACAACAACAAACGGTAATCGTAATCGTAATCATAATCGTTATCGTTATCGTAATCGTGATCGTAATCGTGATCGTAATCATAATAATCGTAATCGTAATCGTAATTGTTATCGTAATCATGAACATTACTCCAACTTTCTAAAGCTCCACGTCAAAGCTAAACCCACGACATGAGCTCTTTGTATTGTATTGTATACTGTATTTGATCATTTATAAAATACAGCCCGTAAAAACAAAGTTTTTTTTACTAATATCCATCTAGTATCCTATAATGCGTCTTACGAAGCAGTTACCTCTACAAATATATAGTCCGCGTTCATTTTACGTCATAGCGTGCGTTTAATCAGGCAGCGCGCCCGTTTTTGTTGCGGCCAATGACAACGCTGCGTATCGGAAAAGTTGATTCCCCGATTCGAAAAGTTGAGTCCCCGATTCTATAAGCTTGCCTTTTTGGGGGGAGCTGAAATTTTTATAGAATGAAGTGTCTGCGAGGGCGAGTCTATCTGCCAAGTTTCAGGACGATTGAATGATAGTAAGTGATCGAATTAGACGTCGCAAGATTTGACTTTTTAGCCTGTGGCTCAAACAAGATTTCCGTAAGTTAAACTAGATGGATAATAATAAAGCGCTTCTCACAGCATAGGCCTTTCAGAACCGCTCCAAATGCAAGGTACTCTGAGAGACAAGGATTTTTTAAGGTGAGAGAAAGAGATGGAGATGCCACCAGAGAGGATGGTAGAGTGTAGAGAAGGAGGAAGTCCATTCCATAGAGAGCTTATCGTAATCATAATTTCGATATTTCTACAGCGCCCAAAAACGCCAAGTTGTGGGAGCCAGCTTATTCACAGGCGCTTACTCGTATCATATAATCAACCTCAAACTGCTCAGTCTATCGTCCCTCAGGTTTTCCATTCTAAACTAAAGTCTCACGTCTTCAAAGATTCTTACCCTGATCCATCCACTCCTCTTCCTTCCAATCTCTCTCGTCCTACACGCAACCCAACCTTACCATGTCCTGGAGACATCTATCTCGTTCTCTCCGTGGTCGTATTGGCAACCGTTACCGTTACAGTTACCGTTTAAGAGAAGCCAGTAACCATAATCGTAAACACCAAATTTCTAGAGCTCTACTATAAAGCAAAGCGCGGGGCACCAGCTTATTCACGAGCGCTGCGTCGTGCCACATGGTTGTCCAGAAATGAGCTTGCAAGCAGTGCTAAATCTAAGAATTGCAAGGCAGGCATAGAACGAGTCTAAGTGGTTAGGTATTTCAAACACGATGCCCTCTGCTGTATATTAATTTAGCAGACGCTTGAAACATCTTACCTCTGTAAACTTGAATCAAGTTAGCGTTTTGCTTCTCAAACTTCAAGCAAGTGAAATGCTTATCTCTGAAAATGAAGAAAACGAAACAATTGAACTTCATTAATGTCGTATTAGCCTCGTAGCCATATTAATTAATTAATTAATCAAGAACATCTATCTCGTCAATGTCCAATATAGTAATAATTACGATAATTTATATAGTTCCGTAACGAGGCCATGCCGTTACAGGGGCGCCTCACAAAACAACTAGCAACAGGCGGGGTGACCCTTAGAGATGCCCTTGAGGCATTGGTCGTGGTCTTCGTCTGGGACTTGGTCTCCAACCATGCGGCCTTTGTCTTAGAACTTTGACCTTGCTTACCACACTGTCAGACCTAACGAACGCATTTACATGTATATAGTCTCAATGGCATTTAACATCATACAGACTGACGCAGACTTTCATGAGGCTAAAGCACCCTACGCTTGGTACATGGCTCTTTGTACTTCGTTAGACTTAATGCAGTCAAGTCTATACAGTGTTAATTATCACTAAGAATGGATTCAGTGTATACGTGTGTATAATCAGTGTTACAAAGCAGTTGTGTATACAAAATTTATACCCATAGGTTGGACAAAAACAACCTTTGGCTCAACTCTAAAACATGAAATCTCTATACACATAAAAACTCTAGCACATAAAAATTGTCCCGACATTTTGTCTCGTTTTATGTTTGCTATTGTGTGTTCCCTGTCAAAGTAATACGAGATTATGCTTCTCTTCCTGAAAACCTCGACTGCTATTGGACGCCTCGGAACTCGAGTTCTTACTGTCGAGTCGAGTGGACCGTCATTTTGGACACATAACGAGTTTGTTTGGATGGAATGAATAGCCTCGAATTCCATGGTCGAAGAGTCCTTAAAATCCATCTATAAGGTCTTCTGGTGAAATGGATGGCAATGTCCGTTCATGGGCTTGGAGTAAACGCAACTACGTATCATATATTATAGTCTACACCAAATAAACTCCTTGTTAGAATCTTCAGAGGTGCTCGATAGTGTAGTGGTTAGCGTGCTGGACTGTCAATCGAGAGGTCGTGGGTTCAAATCCCTGCCAGGGCAGAAATGGGGTTCGAGATTTCTGCTACATCTGCGCCTCTAATCAACTTGGCTATAATAAAGCACACTGCCTGTACGTGCAGTACACTGTCGGTGGGAAGATGATACACGACTAGGGAGAGGACTGGCCATTCGCCCTCATATGCAGAGGCTAAGAAAATGAAGTCACTAACACTTCATACTCATATCTACAATAGCCTAAAGGACTGCTCTTCTATTCTGTTCTTCAGATTTTTACAAGGGACCTACTACTTTCACCTAAAGCAATGACGAGCCTACGCGAATTGTGCAACATTTTTGCATTTATTAAAACGAAAGAATTGAATAGAATTGACTTCTAATAAGACGATTTAACCCGATTAATCCACTAATTTATTTGGTGTTATTTTTTATTACATATTAGCGCCGGTGAATAAGCTGGTTCCCGCGACTTCGCTTTTTGGGCGCTGTAGAAATTTCGAGTTTTACGATTACGAAGAATAACAACTTATAGAAATTGATTCGGTAGATGAGCTTCACATCCTTCCTGTGGTTTCTGTCTCACGGCATGTTTTCCAATTTCTCTCGTCTCATGACAACTTCACCTAAGCTTCGAGCTTACCAATGAACACCCGAGCTTCGGAATGATTTGCCAAAAAACCACCTGCGTAGCCTATGTTACCCGGAATCATTCTGTCGAGGACCGATATCAACTTCTTTCATCGTAGATTGGTGTTAATCCACGTAGATTCGTTTACATTACATTGTGTTTCACTATTGTGTTGTATTTTGGTGTATTGTATAGCCTATTGCTTTACAGTGTTCTATTGGATTGTATTGTATTGTTGCGTCGTATCATTTTTATATGGCATTACATAGTATTGCATAGTATGGTATTGTATTGTATCGTATAGTATGGCATTGTATTCTATTGTATTGCAGTCTATTGCATTATATTGCATTGTGTGGCGTTATACGGCATTTTATTGAATTCTATTGTAGCCTGAGAGTAAGACCTTAGATCTGGCTAAGAGCGAGCGGCTATGATTGATGGCTTCGCCACAGTTAAATGAAAGCTAATTATTAACGTTTATTAAGCGACGGAAGATTTATATAGCGCCACTCGAGACGACCTCAGTCAGTCTGCGACGGATAGATCATTTCCACCCGCGGCGCATTTTCTCGTTTGATATTGTGCCCGTTTTGACATTTGGCGCAATATACTCGAGGAAGGTGCGAAACTCCGGATGATGGATCGACGGGCTATCGTCCGAAATGAAAGGACACTAGCAAACCGCATCGGGATCGGTAAGAAGTAGAATTTATGGGTGGAAACTGAATCGATATAATTATTCATGCAGCCGGTTATGTGAATGGTGTCTGTTGGTATCAGAGACTAGTGTTGCTAGAAAGAGCATTGCAGAGCTGCGCGTCGCTTACCAATATCTACATCAGCCTCTACTATACCTCAACCTTCAGGCTTTTAACCCCGAACTAGTGTCACCTCTTCAAGAATTATACCCAGATGCATTCTGTCCTCCAACTTCCAATCTTTCTCGTCCCAGATGGACTCCGCTTAGTAAGAGGGAGAGGCAGAGAGGCAAAGAGAAGGACAGAGAGGAGAAGAGGAAGCCATAGACAGTGAGATAGAGTGAAAGTGAGTCAGAGAGAGCGCGAGAAGGATAGAGAATGAGAGAAATAAAAGAGAGAGACAGACAGACAGACAGACAGACAGACATACAGACAGAGACATACACGCGCACGGGCACACACAACGCGATGAATGTTGGTCAATATTTTTAAAGCGCACAGACAGTTGGCAATAATTGTTGATGCATTGACCTTCAACTCATGCATTGAAGGCCAAATATGAGCCGGCAGATCTTCGATCCATCAACCACCAACAGAATAATCAGCAGCTTATGAGACCTTCTGCCTATGTTATGGTCTAGTAGATCAACAATTGCTGGTGAGTTACGTTGATGGATAGACAACCCACAGCTATGTACCCTACACAGTAGCCGTCTCAGATTAATCGTAATCGTAATCGTAATCTCCAAATTTCTAAAGTGCCACTCGAAAGCCAAGCGCAGGGCACCAGCTTATTCACGAGCGCTGAGGATCGAACCCATTCTCCGCGAGCGTTCAAACCAATTGGTTGCCGTGTCTTACCATTAATGATAAATAGCACAAGAATAAGAACAATCAGAAGCTGATAAGAACCTCTCCCTGATAGGCGTAGTTACATGGAGGCACGAGGAGGCAGTTGCCTCCTCTTCAGTGGCGGCACTACACCAGGGCAAGCAAGGGCAAATCCCCTGGTAAAAAGGCCTTTGCCCTGGTCGTTGCCCTGCCAGAATTTTTGCCCTGCAAAGAATTTATTTGGGGCACTGGTCACTTGTATGATAGCCCTGGACATGCCCTGGTTACCATAAATGTCTGGCGCCGCCACTGCTCCTCTTGCTTTTTTTATATACTGAAACTTCGGTTGACTAATGACCGCAATGACCAAGATTTTGCCAATGGTCTGTGGAGTTGCCTCCTCTTGAATATATACTGTAAGTCTCGTTACGCCTCTGCTCTCCCTATGTAGTAGTCTTATAGATGAGCAATTATGATCTTGATGTTCTTACTTCGCAAGGGAAAACATTGCATTTGCTTAAATCTAAATTGTCTAAAAGCAATTTTGTCAATCGATACTTCTTTAGTTACATTTAGATGTGCAACTTCATAATCTGCTGTTATAGTTTATCTTAAAAATACATGTAATCGTTACATAATATACAATGTGAATGTAATGCATGTGCGCTTATCTGATGCAAATAAAGGCTATTTACTTACTTTCTTACTTCTTCTTTGATCAATAGACCAACCATAGTCAAGGTCTCAATCATAATCTTTGATCAATAGACCAACCATAGTCAAGGTCTTAATCATAATCTTTGATCAATAGACCAACCATAGTCAAGGTCTTAATCATAATCTATGATCCAATAGACCCACCATAGTCAAGATCTCAATCATAATCTATGATCCAATAGACTCACCATAGTCAAGGTCTCAAGCATAATCTATGATCCAATAGACCCACCATAGTCAAGGTCTCAAGCATAATCTATGATCCAATAGACCCACCATAGTCAAGATCTCAATCATAATCTATGATCCAATAGACCCACCATAGTCAAGGTCTTAATCATAATCTTTGATCAATAGACCAACCATAGTCAAGGTCTTAATCATAGTCTATGATCCAATAGACCAACTACAGTCAAGGTCTTAATCATAATCTATGATCATACATGTAGGGTGATCATTTTTCGCCCACAGACCGGCGGCGAGATCGACCCCGTGTGGGTGGTTTGTTAAGCAGCATCAGACAGCAGCCATAGCAGGTCGATCTAAAGTCTCGTCTTTCGTCTGTCTCCGGTGAATGCAAGACGTATCCATGGAAACCACCTAGATCGAGTAACCTTAGCAACTGAACCATAGTCACGGAGGACATTAAGGGAGCAACG
>JACEVL010000788.1:85000-117500 GCA_020284085.1 Aporrectodea caliginosa
GCATTCATACATATAAGTATGCGCACATATATACATATGCACGTTTATGCATGTATACAAATATATACGTAAACATCTATAGGCGGTCAGAATTAAAGTTGGAGTTATGGCATTCCTTATAAATTCGTTTTATTTCTCAACAACTTTCATTCAAATATCCTTAGCTATAATATTATTCCCCATAGTTGATTCTCATCTAGCGACAGTCTATCGGACCTTTCCAGCAAGAAGATAATTTAATTGCCCCATCGTACGTATATATAACGACAACAGATTGCCCTGAAGGATTTGAAGTTAGCAGTTGCAAAAGACAACCAAACTAGAACAGACGAGAACAGCTGACTGACAACAGCACAAAAACAACAGTGACAGCACCACAACCAACAACAGTGACAGCAAAACCGACAACAGTGACAGTACAACCAACAACAGTGACAGCACGACCGCCAACAGTGACAGCACAACCAACAACAGTGACAGTACAACCAACAACAGTGACAGCACAACAGTGACAGCACAACCGACAACAGTGACAGCACAACCAACAACAGTGACAGCACAACCAACAACAGTGACAGCACAACCAACAACAGTGACAGCACAACCAACAACAGTGACAGCACAACCAACAACAGTGACAGCACAACCAACAACAGTGAGAGCTCTGGCAGAAATCCAGAGACTCCGGAAGCAACAGTGGCCAGCATCGCATCCACTGCATAAAAACGTCAACAAGAGGGTCTTCGGTGGCTCTGCTCCAGACAGATAACGGCAGTTTCACGGCGCCATGGCTTCCGATCTCATCGGTGGACGACGACAGACACACGGAAGGACAGACAGACCCAGGGGCTAACGACCCCACCGACAGACAGACCAAACGAAACGTACAAGAGCATAGAGGCACGAACACAAACAGATGAAGACATAAGAAAAGAGATAGAGAGAGATTGAGAGAGACAGAGACAGAGACAGGCAGATAGAGAGACCCACAGACGGTCAGTAGGAAACGGACAAGAGCATAGAGGCATGAACACAAACAGACGGAGACATAAGGGGACAGACAGACAGAGAGATTGAAAGAGAGATTGGGAGAGACACACACACAGACAGAGACAGACTGACAGTGAGACCGACAGAGTAACCGAAGGAAACGGACAAGAGCATAGAGGCACGAACGCTGACAGACAGAGACACACAAAGAGAGAGCGAAAAAGAGTAAGAAAAAAAGAAGGATGGGAATACAGACAGACAGACAGACGGAAACGAAGACGTGCAGAGAGGCACGAACACAGATATAAACAGACACACAAACAGAGAAAGACAGAGAGAAACAGGAAGAGGCAACAGATGTGACTGACGGATGTCATTTCCTGATAAGCACCATCGGACGATGGCAGTATCATCGATGGAAGGAAGGAAGGAAGGAAGGAAGGAAGGAAGGAAGGACAGCAGAAAGGGAGGAAAGAGGAAGGAAGAATGAAGGAAATAAAGAGAGATGGATGGAGAGATGGATGGAGAGATGGATGGAAGGAGAACACAAATAAGAAAGGAAGGGAGTTGAAGGAAGGAGGGAAGGAGAAAAGGAAAGAAAGAAGGACTCAAGGAAAGAGAAAAGGATGCAAGAATAAAATTAATAAGAAAAGCAGTTTGAAAAAATGAAAGTGTGAAGGACGCAAGAAAGGAAGAAGAAGAAAAACAAGCGAGGACGCAAGGAAGTCAGGCATCACGATACCAGAGGAATGAAGGAAAGAAGGAAAGAAGGAAGCAAGGAAGCAAGCAAGCAAGCAAGGAAAGAAGGAAAGAAGGAAGCAAGGAAGCAAGGAAGCAAGGAAGCAAGGAAGCAAGGAAGCAAGGAAGCAAGCAAGGAAAGAAGGAAGCAAGGAAGCAAGGAAGCAAGGAAGCAAGGAAGCAAGCAAGGAAAGAAGGAAGCAAGGAAGCAAAGAAAGATCGACTTAGAAATGAGATGTGTCGGAAAGTTCTGAAGAATGAAAGAATTGAAACTTGAAGAAGCTTTGAATGGTTTGGAAATGGAAGGACGGTTGAAAGTAATAGTATTGTCTCCGTGAGTGAAAGGAATTGTGTGACTATGGTTGGACGCGGAATCAGAGCATTGACTGTTGCAATGAAAGAACTGCTAATCCGTGGATTAGAGTCACTTCGGTTGGGATTAACGACGCGTGCAAAGGATTTACTTGAGGGAGAGGGGAAAGAGGGAGACAGACAAACAGACAGAGAGAGACACACAGACAGAGACAGACAGACAGAGACAGAGATACAGAGACAGACAGACAGACAGAGACAGACAGACAGACAGAGAGAGAAAGACAGAGAAAGACAGAGAAAGACAGAGAGAGACAGAGAGAGACAGAGACAGAGACAGAGACAGACAGAGACAGACAGTGCTAGACAGAGAGAGAGAGAGAGGCAGACAGACAGGCAGACAGACATACAGACAGAAACAGAGGCAGAGAGACAGAGAGACACACAGACAGAGACAGAAAGAGACAGACAGACAGAGACAGACAGAAGAGTGAATCTGTGTGACGGAGTTTTAATCGCACTCGTGGTCATCATCGTGAACCTCACATTTCTAAAGCGTTACTTTAAGGTTAAGAGCAGTGCATCGGCTTATTCACGAAGGATGAATAGTATTAGAGGGGTCGTCAAGTACACGATAGTTGATGGAGAAGGAGGATGGGTGAAATGAAGGAAAGGGAAAGTTAACGCGAAAATAAAAGCGTGAAGTATGAACTGGAGAAAAGGAACACTTTGACGAATAGAATACAGAGCATTGTGAGGAATTATTAAACAGAACATTGATGGGGATTTTAAATATGAACATTGTAACGGATAGAAAATCAGAACATTGATGGGGAATGGAAAGTAGAGCACTGTGAGCAGAAGAAAAACAGAACGTTGCTGAGGAATAGAAGGCAGAACATTGTGAGCAATAGAAAAGCCGAACATTGATGGGGAATAGAAAGCAGAACACAGTGAGCAGTAGAAAAGCAGAACAGTGATGGGGAATAGAAGGCAGAACATTGTAAAGAATAAAAGGCATAACCCTGGAATTAAGAAATGGTTTCTTTATAATTTGACCTATCGGTCCATATTAGTGCTATCGACGTGCCACGCTATCTGTCGTTGATCTATTGAAATGAGGACTGCCCTCTGTCGACCTAACTTAGATAGCAACTCGGCTGATCAACAATCGGTCATAGGAAGTAAATTGGATCGGTTTAATGATAACACGCTGGATCGATACCCGCTGTCCTCTGAGGCTGACTCAGCCTTCCACTCCCTAGGGGTGAATGTAAAATGAGCAGTAGGATAGATGGGCGCCTTGCAGGCTGCCGTACAGTTAAACTCGACTCCTGTTAAACTTGTTGTCGTCTGTTACTATACTATATCATGTAATCTTCATGCGTACTTGTAAGTTTGAATTAATAAAAACGAATATTACTACTACTGCTACTACTACTACTGCTGCTGCTGCTGCTGCTACTGCTACTGCTACTGCTACTGCTACTGCTACTGCTACTACTACTACTACTACTACTACTACTACTACTACTACTACTACTACTACTACTACTACTACTACTACTACTACTACTACTACTACTACTACTACTACTACTACTACTACTACTACTTCTACTACTACTACTACTACTACTACTACTACTACTACTACTACTACTACTACTACTACTACTACTACTACTATGTCACATCGTCCACGGCATTCGCTGTATCTCTAACCACAGAGTCCTGAGAACAACGCCATCGCTTCTAAACATAAAAGACGGTCGACATAAACAAAGCGTTATCGTACAGCAGCCATAAGGAAGTAATTACTAAATCGAAGGACATTTGTAAGGCGTTGTTTAGCGGAAACAAATCACACAATCTTAACGAATGATGAGTCGATATCGATGGTGAAGGAGGCGACCATGGTGATGATGCTACAGGTGGTGGTGGTGATGACGGTGGTGGTGGCTGTGCTGGTGGTGATGACGGTGGTGGTGGCTGTGCTGGTTGTGATGACGGTGGTGATGATAGTGCTCGTGGTGGTGGTAGTGGTGGTAGTAGTCGTGGTAGTAGTCGTGGTCGTGGCGGTGATGACGGAGGTGGTAGTAGTGGTGGTGGTAGCTGAGGTGATCGAGGTGGTGGATGTGACGACCACAATAAGCGCAAAACACTCAAAACTCTAGTTAGACAGAAGCAAGGAGCAGATGAGTAAGAGAAGAAGAAAGACAGACAGACAGGCAGACAGACAGACAGAAGCACAGGCAGACACACAGGCATACAGATATACAGACATACAGACAGACACACAGACAGACAGACAGGCAGACAGACAGAAAGGCAGACACACATATAAACAAACGGGTAGATACAACTGTTGCTACGAATGCTGTCTAATAATAGTCGTAGATGTTTCTGGTTAGGGATTGTCGTTCGATTGAAATCCCGAAGGCCACCAATCTCAGCCTCACCGACCGAGCACCAGATGGCTATGTGGCTGTTGCGGTGGTTCCACTGATGTTGAAGCCACTGTCTCAACCACCGGGACATCTAATCAACAGATGTCCAATTAGCAATCATCAACCACAGTGCATTAGGCACCGATGCTGCTGATGCTGTGCTGAAGAAGGATAAGGATGATGATGATGTGATGAAGGAAATTATGGTGATTATTGTTATTTAAAAAAGAAGATGAAAAAGAAGAAGAAAAGGTGATGATGATTAAAAAAGAAGAGAAAAAATAAGAGGAAGAAGAAGAAGAAAATGATGATGATGATTACTATTAAAACAAGAACAGGAAAAAGAAGAAAAAGAAAAAGGTGATGATGATACGATGATGATGATTAATAAAGAAAAGGAAAATAAGAGGAGAAAGAACAAAATGATGATGATGATGATGATGATGATGATGATGATGATGATGATGATGATGACGATGACGATGACGATGACGATGACGATGACGATGACGATGACGATGACGATGACGATGACGATGACGATGACGATGACGATGACGATGACGATGACGATGACGATGACGATGATGATGATGAAAAAAGAGGAAAACATCAAGCACCGCCAAGTAAAACAAGCAATTTGGCGTCCAGTAATGCTCAGAAAATGTATAGTTTCTGACACGATTTGAACCTACGCCTCCTCTTGTAATATTGGTAGATCCATCTGCAATGCTTATACTGAAGAAATGGACCGTTGTAACAGCAAAGTCCAATTTGCAGTGAAGACCATCAGTGTAATAATGATAAAGATCATCGCTGTTGTGAAGAAATAGGCCAGATAACAACACGACGATGGTTAAAAATGACGATGAGCACGAAATGAGACTGAACGACATGGATCATTTGTTGCTATTTCAGAAGATTTCTATGTTCGGCTTAAGATTTGATTTTTTTTGCGTTCATTTTTCTGCTCTTTCCTCTTGTTGTTGTTCTTCCTACTCTTTTTCTTCTTCCTCTTCTTTTTTCTACTTCTTTTTCCTCGTTTTCTGCTTCTTCCTCTTCACATCCTTTCCTCTTCCTCCTTCTATTTCCTCTTCTCGTCCTCCTTCTTCTTCTCCTTCTCCTTCTTCTCCTACTGATTCTTCACTCCTCTTCCTCTTCTCCTTCTTATCTTACTCTTGCTTCACCTCCTCCGTCTCCTTTTCCTCCTCCTTCTCCTCCACCTCTTTCTTTTCCTCCTCCTTCTTCTTCCTTCTTCTCCTGTTCTTTCTTCTTCTTATTATTTCTTTTTCTTCGGGAAACTGTGTTGGCGTCGGTTCATTTTCAGAATTAGGTTACGGAGACTGGGTGGGCGCCGACGGTAGAACGACAGGCGAATGGAGGGAGGGCAGCGAAGGCAACGAGAGATAGTGAGGCAGAGAGACAGACAGAGAGGGAGAGACAGAGAGAAATAACAGAGAGACAGAGACACATAGAGAAACAGTGAGAGATGGAGAGAGACACAGAGAGTGAAACATAGAGAGAAGTCGAGGGAGGGAGCGACAGATAGACGGATAGATAGACAGATAGACAAGCAGACAGACAGAGACAGAGCAATAATATAGAGACAGGAAGAGACAGAGACAGGAAGAGAGAGACAGGGATAGATACAGAGACAGAGACACACACACCCAGAGACAGGGATAGAGACAGAGACAGAGAGAAGGCGTCGTAGGCAATTGTAGGCTTCCATCTCCGAAATCGGGAATAATTATTCCCAGTTGATGTGCGAACATTGCCAATAGAAGGAAATATTCCAAGAATATGAGAGCGTCAGGAACAATTGAAGAGGAAGGAGGAACAGAGTGCCAGATAGAAGGAAGGGAGGGTGCTGGAAAGGAGCCAATGGAAACGGAGACAGATAGAAATAGGTAATAATAGGAGACAGATAGAAATAGGTAATAATAGGAGACATATAGAAATAGGTAATAATAGGAGACAGATAGAAATAGGTAATAATAGGAGACATATAGAAATAGGTAATAATAGGAGACATATAGAAATAGGTAATAATAGGAGACATATAGAAATAGGTAATAATAGGAGACATATAGAAATAGGTAATAATAGGAGACAGATAGAAATAGGTAATAATAGGAGACAGATAGAAATAGGTAATAATAGGAGACATATAGAAATTGGTAATAATAGGAGACATATAGAAATAGGTAATAATAGAAGACATATAGAAATAGGTAATAATAGGAGACAGATAGAAATAGGTAATAATAGGAGACAGAAATAAATAGGTAATAATAAGAGACAGATATAAATAGGTAATAATAGGAGACATATAGAAATAGGTAATAATAGGAGACATATAAAAAAATGTAGTAATATGAGACAGATAGAAATAGGTAATCAATAGCAAACAAATAGAAATAGATTATAATAGCCCTGCCAGCATTTTCGCGGATACTTATTAGGCCTATAGGGCTGCCAACCGTCAGGATTCGCCTGGACAGTCCCGGAATCGGTCTTGTGCGTCCCGTGTCCTGGACTGATCCCAAATTGTCCCGGAACTTGGTGTAAATATCCTCTTCATCAAATGTCGGTCTTGTTTTCGCATACTAAACTCGAATTACCGGCCGTAAATAAGCTTTGCAGAGTGGCCATAGAATTTAGAATAGAAAGTAGTTAGGTAATCAATGCTCTTTGAAATGGCACAGCAACAAAACTGATTTATACATAGGCCACATGTCTTTTGATGCCTCGAGCCCTCGACTGTAATGTGTCATGACTGTTTTAAGTAGACTGTAGAGTTTGTATTAGGTTGACGTAACATTGGTTACATAAAGTGTTGTGGACAGGTTACATTGGTAATGCTTATTAACCGGTGGGCAAGTGCCTCTTTTCGTTGTCTCAAGACCTCTTTCTTTTCTACGGGTCTCTCGCACTGGGAGCGCCACTGATTGGTGTGCACTGCGAGAGGCGCTATATAAATTGATAGATACAATACAATGAGTAGTTGCCTTGAAGAGGTGCTATATAAATCTCCTGAATGAATGCGATACAATACAATGTAATATCGAGTGACTATCCGTGCGCCCCGGATTGGTAAAATCAAAAGTCGGCAGCCCTAGATGGGCCCATGTGGGCTCTACAGAGATATATGTGACCTTGAGTCAGGGAGGCCCGACGTGACTTTATGTCTTTCCCAGATTCTTTTTTCCTCGATGGATGGCATTTTATCGGTAAAGACCGGATCAAGCAGAACCAAGTATCTTTCCGCTTGGCCGGGTCTCGAACAGGCGACCTCTCGGTGACCGGTCCAGCATGATAAGGGTAAAGCCTGGATCCAAATCCCAAAGCTTCAATCGATGGCTCTACTACAGCAGCGAATCGCTCTTTGAATCGCCTCATTTGGCATTCGTCCAATTTAGAGGCAGTGTTAACGTTTTGTTCTGCGACGAATTTGTCCTTCTGTGTCTTTCTATCTGCGCGTCTGTCTGCCTGTTTGTCTGCCTCTCTGCCTCTCTGTCTGTCTCTCTATCTGTCTCTCTAGCTGTCTCTCTCTGTCTGTATCTCTCTCACACTCTGTGTCACTCTCGCTCTCTGTCTCTCTCTCTGTCTCTGTCTCTGTCTCTGTGTCACCCTCGCTCTCTGTCTCTCTCGCTCTATCTCTCTTGCTTCCATCTTCCACTCCTTTCTCTCTTCTTCTCTCCCTCAGCTGTGCCATTGGCTTCCTGTGGACATATTTCTAAGCGTACGAATGTGTGCATGCATGTGAGCATGTATGAATGTATGTATGTATGTATGTATGTATGTATGTATGTATGTATGTATGTATGTATGTATGTATGTATGTATGTATGTATGTATGTATGTATGTATGTAAGTAATATGTATGTATGCATGCATGCATGCATGTATTGTATATATCTGAACATTTATATCTCTGTGAGTTCTATTGCAATACTGATATGGGAATACAGCAGTGGGTGGATTCTCAAAGAATACATCGACATCGCAATAAGTAAATCTTGCTGCTAAGGCGATAAGGTCGCCATAAAATAATGAAATAAATTGGAATGTGGCAGCTCAAACAGTGGGTGTAGACTCTTATTCGTTCTCTATCTCTGTCTGTCCGTCTGTCCGTCTGTCCGTCTGTCTGTCTGTTTGCCTTCCTGCCTGCCCATGAAGTGTATAAATTATCAATTTATACACAGTAAGCACTGTGCCCAGGGCCTACGAACCTTCCAGGGAACTACGCAAGTCTGAAAATGAGATATTGAAAAATCGGAAATATTGCATTAGGCCTTAGTGGATATATCCAGGATATTAAATAATTAATAATTATTATAAAAAGTAAATTGAGATTTGAAATCAAAACCGAGTGTGCACGTGAATTATGATTAAACATGACGTCAATAAAATTAATAATGTGAATGCTTGATTATGCGTTTAGCTTTAATGCAGAGCTGGCAGTTGGGGTCTACGAATGCCTATAGGGCCTACGACGACCTTAAAACGGCCCTTTGCCTGCCTGACTGGGGCGTAGTCAGGAAAACAATTTCGGAAGGGTTTTAAGTTTAGGGGGGTTTCCATTAGAAATGGTCCTAGTTTTGTGCATATTTAGATTTTAATAATAGTAATTCATTTATTTCAGCGAGGGGTTGAAACCGTAAAACCACACCCTAAATACGCCCATACTGTCTGTCTGTCTGTCTGTCTGCCTGTCTGTCTGCCTGTCTGTCTGTCTGCCTGTCTGTCTGTCTGTCTCTCTCGCTCTCTCTCTCTCTCTCGCGCTCTCTCTCTCGCTCTCTCTCTCTCTCTCTCTCTCTCTCTCTCTCTCTCTCTCTCTCTCTCTCTCTCTCTCTCTCTCTCTCTCTCTCTCTCTCTCTCTCTCTCTCTCTCTCTCTCTCTCTCTCTTTCTCTTCTCTATCTCTCTATTCACGCGACGGTTTTCAGCCCACAGTTTGCACAGCGCTTGAACACACCTCTGCCCGACCAAAATTGATGCATATGCATGACAAAGGGCTTATGCATATGGATTAAGCGTCGACTCATTGCAAAGGTAGACGCCAGATGGTCAAATCATCATCGTATGCTGTTGCACGTCGCTCCATTAAGACTCCTTTCTCCATCGGCTCCTTCGCCCGAATATGACTTCCGAATAGGCTTCAGCGATACCACGGTCGACTTTTTCACGGCGGTGGAAATATATTTCGTCGCACGTCGATACTGGCCAGCGGGAGGTCCGGCTCCTTTGAGCGCCGGCGATTTATGAAATCGTCTAACGGCGCAGACGTCATAAACGCCGCAGAACGAAAATTGAGGAGTGGATGGGTTGGCGCATCGTCGACAAATTACTGGCGAGTATATAAAAACGCCATGAGTTGACCAAAGGAGTGAGAGGGAGAGGGAGCGAGGGAGAGAAGAAGGGAGGCAGACAGAGACAGAGACAAGGAGAAAGGCAAGAAGAGAGTGGGAAAGAGTGAGAGAGTGAGACAGGCTGGCGATAATTGCGGGGCGATTAGATGAACGGACGGCCTTCTCGTACAATAATAATAATACTGATTATCTTATTTTTTTATTATTTCAAAGTGACACACCTCAGTTACTGAATGATTACAGTTCATAGTATGAAAGGATGATCAGAAGTTATAACAGGAGATGGATTGATTGGTTGGTTGGTTGAGTGAGTCAGTGAGTCAGTGAGTTAGTGAGTTAGTGAGCGAGCTAGTGAGCCAGTCAGTGAGAACCAGAGACAAAAACGAAGAGGCCGGTTTAAGATGAGATACGTTGATAGACAAACAGGCGGAAGAAAAGATAGAGCCGGATTCATAATGAGGCAAATGACTTAAAGAGAATTGGCTAATTCATTCATTCATTTTCATTCATTTCAGATATTTATATAGCGCCCCTTCAAGATTTCTACTCAGAGGCGCTCCCGACTACAGCGCGGACACTGAATCGGAGTTTCACGCCGAAGCGCATGAGCAATTGCGAGTGAAGGACTTGCCCAGGGTACCTACGCGGCGTCTTGAGGTGGATTCGAACCCGCAACCCTCCGGCTGCAAGGCACCGAACATACCCCTAACCCCTTGAGGTGGATTCGAACCCGCAACCCTCCGGTTGCAAGGCACCGAACATACCTCTACACCACCGCGCAATGAGGATGAACAGCTGGAGAGAATGAAAATGGATGAATGAAGCAATTAAACCAGAAACGAGAAGAAGAGAGGAACAGCAAAGCCCGATTGTCTCAAAACCTTGGAAATCAACGACAAGAACATTTCGATAAATACTATTTCATAATCCCAAAAATGTTTGACCGCAGTAGGCCTTCTATTGATATTCAAGACTAAACTTAAGCCTGAACCCATCTAAGAGCCGAGCACCGAAAAGAAGACTTTAGCTTATAACAAGAGAAATGTACATAGTACCCTCTTCCTCAAAGTGTCAATTGTTACTTGAACTGGTAAGTAAAGTTTCAGTTATTAGACTGAAATCGTGTGTAGTTAACTTGAGTTAATCTCACGAAAAACGTACTAAAAACTGTACTCTTCCCAAGTCAACTGCGCACTTGACAAGGTCAACTGCTCATTTTCCGTCAGAAAATACATTATTTTCGGCCCTGTTTTAGACCAGAATATAATAGATTTTTCGTTGGAACAATAGAACTGATTACAGAGTCTGAGACTGGAGTAAGTCGAATTGATTACACTGTACAGTATTAGATTAGGCCTATATTAAATTTTATTTGACTGCACTAAAATGAATTAAATGGAGTAGACAAAATGAGATTGCATCGATGTCATATGCAATGGCGTTCGGCTAGGACGATTGCCTTTCCCAGTATAAACTGGAAGAGAGAGGGATGCAACAGGTAATTGCTTTTCACGCGCCATCTAAGCCCGGTCATTTTCCGAACGATTTCTCGCCCGCACAACGGCCAACGCAGTTTCAATCAGTTTCTATCACGTTTTCTTATCACGTGGGCGCGTTATTCGACGAATACACACATACACAGACGAGCATACTTTTGTACATTGTAGCTTATACATACACATATTATGTAATATACACTTAAAACAATAGAAATGTTAGCATCATCGACACGCGACTTGTCAAATCGGAATGTGGGAGCGTTCGAGATGAAATGTCATAAGGTCAACCCATGTATGTATAATATATATATGTATGTATTTATGTATGTATGTATGTATGTATCAGAGCATTTATATAGCGCCCTTTAAGTGACTCACGACAGTGTCGACTGGTTCCCCGCTCGCTTACCATTCGCTGCATTTATATAGCGCAGTCGTTTCAGCCGGCACTTAAACCGGTGCGACGGTGCACGAATTCGCCATAAACATATATGAATCCAATTACGCGACTATCCGTAGGTTTGCTTTTATAGTAATTGAATTGGTAAGTAAGAAAATGGGTTGGGCGCCTGTCTGTTAAGGAACGCTTTCGCGTCCGGAATATCGGTTCGAATCCATACATTTGTTGTTGGAAGATAAATGCGCCTTATAAATTGTCTAGATAACTAGCGAAACAAGTGACCGGCAAACACAGGTTTGTATGGATTCTGGATTGCTCGTGTTGTCCTTGCGCTTCGGCCGAGAGAATGAATCGTAAAGAGAACAACGAAATCGATATGCTTTTACCGTAGCCTATTGTTTCACGCGTGGATTTTATCGCTGGGTCGGAAGCAACGGGGGACCAGTGGAATTATCCAGAACAATGGAATGAACTATATGGATTTCTGGGAGTGAAGATCAGTCTTACGACCCTATAATGATAGGACGATGTGCCAAGATGCACCAGTAGGTCCTGAAGTATAGGTTTTCCTCCCAGATAAAGCCGTTCAGTTACTATTCCGTTCTATTCTATTCCATTCTATTTTATTCCGTTCTATTCTATTCTGCTCGATTCTATTCCGTTCTATACTATTGCATTATGTTCTGTTGAAAGCCTATTCTATTCCTTTCTATTTTAGTCCATTCTACTATATACCATTCTGTTCTATTCCGTTGTTTTGTATTCCGTTCTATTCCATTCTATTCTACTATGCCCTATTCAATTCTATATTCTATTATATGCATTCTATTCCGTTTTATTTTATCCTGTTCTGTTCTATTCTGTTTCATTTTATTCAATTCTATTTAATTCTGTTCTATACTATTTCGCTCTATTCTATTCCGTTGTATTACATTCCATCCACTACGTGACATTCTATTCTATTCCTTTCTATTCTATTCCGTTATATTCTATTCTGTTCTATTCCGTTCTATTCTATTGTGTTCTATTCTATGAGCCATATGCGCCATTGACTTATGTCGACAGTGAGCGTATGAGATGTGCTATAGGTATAGCGCAGTGGTTTTCAAACTTTTCTAGGTATAGTTCGCGGACCCAAGTATTTTAGAAGTAAAATTTCTTACTTCAAATTTAATCAAAAATAGCACGCAAACTATTCCCACAATACAAGCTTGCTTAAGCCTTATGACGATGAGGACTATTTTAATATATTAATATAAATTATTAAAAGTAACATTGAAAATGACTTCCTGTAATAATGCAGCTCTGTTTTCTTACGTTTAAAAAAAGTGATCTATACTAGTAGGCCCTACAAACATCAAAATTATATAGCTAGGATAATACAGCGAACGTGAACGAAATAAGGATATGCTCTGCAAAAACTCTGCGTTATTGTTCAATTAATTAAAGGCTAAAATTAGGAAAATTCCGAAATTTCATAAAGTCGAGATTTGACACAATCAGGAAATAGACCAACATATTACAAATACATCGCGCCTACGTTGGGCGCAGAAATGATTACCAGTCAATAAGCAGAAATTATTTATTAAATTTTATTAAAACAAACACATTTTATTACACTAGAGATGTAATGTGACCATACATGCACATCTTATTTACGCGTTACAAGACGTGGAGCTGGGCCCGCAATCAACTTATGAAAAATATTATAATGAGTTATACAAAGTTTATGATGTTGTGACGGTCGAGGGCTGCTCCCTGCCTTGCTCAGCCTCCCCTCTGCTCAGTCTTTGCTCAGTCTTTGCTCAGTTCCTGCTCAGCTCAGTCTTTGCTCAGTTCTTGCTCAGTTTGCTCAGCCTCCCCCTCTGCTCAGGTCTTTGCTCAGTCTTTGCTCAGCTCAGTCTCTTGCTCAGCTCTTGCTCAGTTCTGCTCAGCCTCCCCCTCTGCTCAGTCCTTGCTCAGTCTTTGCTCAGCTCAGCCTCCCCCTCTGCTCAGGTCTTGCTCAGTTCTTGCTCAGCTCAGTCTTTGCTCAGTCTTTGCTCAGTCTGCTCAGCCTCTTGCTCAGTCTTGCTCAGCCTCCCCCTCTGCTCAGTCTTTGCTCAGTCTTTGCTCAGTCTGCTCAGCCCCCCCTCTGCTCAGGTCTTGCTCAGTTCTTGCTCAGCTCAGTCTTTGCTCAGTTCTTGCTCAGTCTGCTCAGCCCCCCCTCTGCTCAGGTCTTTGCTCAGTCTTTGCTCAGTTCTTGCTCAGCTCAGTCTTTGCTCAGTCTGCTCAGCTCAGTTCTTGCTCAGTCTGCTCAGTCCCCCCCTCTGCTCAGTTCTTGCTCAGGCTGCTCAGGTATAAATAGAGGGCCCCTGCCACACTCGGGTGTGGCCATTCATTTTGTAACTCGTGTTCGACGGCCATTCTGATTTTGTTACTGGAGCGAACGGGTGTTCGACGTGCTGCCGTGCTGTGTGACACTTCAAGAATATATCGTGTAGAAACCAGGACGTGTTGGTGATTTTTGACTTGAGCGATTGATCGGCTGGTGCTGCTAGACGTTCGAAATACTCCGAACGCCGAATTTACGCTTCTATAGCGACACGCGGACTGCTGCTCCGTGCAAGCCCAAACCTCTTCCCTGCCACCTGGTGATCTCAGAGACGACGACAGGGGGTTTTCGCTACACTGGTACCAGAAGTGGGGTACGCAGTTTCTTCTACAGCCGACGACCGCTAGAATCTACCGACGATGTTTCCGGGAGACGAGGACGACACCGTTCCCTACGCAGCTTGGGACATTGCCGACCTGCCAACGAAGATTTCGACACCAGCTGCGAGACGGATGGCCGCGATAGGGACGAAACCGGACAGAAGCCGTTTCCTTGAAGATCTCGCCTTCCCGATGCCAAGTCAAGTCCGCACGCCTGTCGAGACGTCGACGCCAGCCATGAGGAGAGCAACGATGGAGATGCCGCCGGACCGAAGCCGTTTGCTGACGGAGATCGACTTCGACGACCCAGAGCCGGTGAGATCGAGCTTTCGCGAAGACAGGGAAGAAGAGACGACCGTGAAGCCGGAGAGATCGAGCATCCGAGGAAAGACGGGCGATCCGACGACAGAAAAGATGAAATTGAAATCGGACGGCCGCGTAAAGACCGAAGAGACTGAAAAGACGGGCCAACCGAGGAATTCGACGCCGAATTTGCTGGAAAGTGTCGGTGACCTACTGCGAAATCGCCCGACGCCGATGAAACCAGGGAAGTTTGACGGGACGGGATCGCTGGAGTCGTTCCTGGTGCAGTTCGAGGTCTGCGCGAGGCATAACAAGTGGACGGCCGCAGACCGAGTCGACTACCTACGATGTTCGCTAGAAAAAGCGGCCACGCAGCTTCTCTGGGACTTCGGCGCTCAACCGAGCGTCAGCTACGAGGAACTTGTCGAACGCCTTCGGCAGAGATATGGGACGGAAGGCCAGGCAGAAACCTTCCGTGCTCAGCTGTACTACCGACGTCAACGCCCGGAAGAAAACCTGAGTGACCTGCTGCATGAAATCCGTCGTCTGGTCGTCTTAGCCTACCCGGTGCCTTCCAACGAAACTACGCAGATCATCGCGAAGGACTCCTTCTTGGAAGCGATGAGAGACCGAGAACTTTCGCTCAAGGTACGCGAGCGAGAGCCCAAGACTCTCGATGAAGCTTACCGGACGGCGCTGCGTCTGGAAGCTTACCAGCGCACGACCGACTCCGACGACCGCAGAAGACCGCCGAACAGAGTGCGTGGAACCCAGGAAACCGACGCAAACGCCCAGATGCAGGAGCAGCTGGACCGGTTCCTGAAGAATCAACAGGACGAACAGCGGAAATGGCAGCGTGAAATTGAGCAGCGAATCGACCGCCAATTCCGCGAGCTCCGCCAGGGAACTCAGACGCACGATGGACCGGGAATCGACGCTCGCCCCGAGCAAGATCGCCAGCCGGAAAATTCGCGATCGACGGTGACCTGCTTCAACTGTGGAAAAGCCGGTCACATTGCCCGTAACTGCCGCCAAGCACGCCGTTTCCGAAACCGCCCGGACCAGACCGCGACGACCGAGGAAGAAGATTCGACGCCGCCGGACCCGGTGGCCCGGAACCATACGACACGCCCGAGTCTGCCGAACCGCGCCAGTAAGAACGCAATCTACATTCGAGGGACGATTCACGGACGACCGCAGCTATGCCTGATCGACACGGGATCGGAGGTCAGCCTGGTGCCATCATCTACTGTCGACGGGTTAGAACTTCGCTCTTGCAATCGCTTCTTGATGGCTGCTAATGGGACTGCTATACGTGTCCTTGGGGAGGTCCAGGTGCCCATTAAGGTATGGAGGGGCTTTGAGATCCCAACCTCGTTTCTGGTGTCCGACCAGATTGCTGAGCCCATGTTAGGCATGAATTGGTTACGGGAACACCGCTGCCGCTTAGGTTTTGGGACGGGAGCCTTATTTGTTGGACGTAGGCGTATTTCCCTGGTAAGGGGTAATGGGGCCACGTGGTGCCGGCGCGTGATGGTCGCCGAGGAGGTGATAGTTTCCCCTAAATGCCAGCATGATGTCCCGGTGAAAACTCTTTACGGTGATTTAACCACGGTAGCGCCCGCCTGGATGACGGAGGCTAAGGAAATCCAACCCGGGGTCCATCTTGCCCGCGTAGTGGTCGGTGATTGCGGAGATACCAGGGTTAGGGTCGTTAATTTGAATGGGGACTCGGTGAGGTTGGCTAAGGATAAGATCCTGGGAGGCTTGCACCCGGTGCATGTTGAGATAAATGAGACGCACGAGGGGAACGCGGGGCGCGTAAATGTAGCTTCACCCATGGAATCGCTGTTGGCAGACTTGCCCGATGAAGTGCCGCCTGAGATAAGGGAGCGTTTAGGTAAGATGCTGGTAGATTATGGAGATGTGTTCTCTGTGTCTGATCGGGACCTGGGAAGGACGTCAGTTTGTACCCATAAAATTGAGACGGGTGATGCGCGTCCCGTGCGCCAGCCGTTAAGACGCCATCCGCTACCGCATAGGGCCGCTGTTGACAGCCAGCTGGACAGCATGCTTGCTGACGGGATTATTGAACCTGCTGTGAGTGAGTGGGCTGCCAACGTGGTGTTGGCCCGTAAGAAGGACGGTGCCTTAAGATTCTGCATCGATTACCGGCAATTGAATGAGAAGACGAAGAAAGATTCATACCCGCTACCGAGGATAGATGAATGTCTGGACGCCCTTGCGGGCGGGGGCTGGTTCAGCACGCTGGATTTGAGAAGCGGTTATCACCAGGTTGCCATGGACCCGAAGGACGCCGATAAGACCGCGTTTGTTACGCGGAGGGGAATTTTTAGGTGGAAAGTGATGCCGTTCGGGCTCTGTAACGCGCCTGCGACTTTCCAGCGGCTTATGGATATCGTCCTATCTGGCCTAAACTTTGAGATTTGCCTTGTTTACCTGGACGATGTGATTATTTTTGCGAGTACACCGGAGGAGCATTTAGATCGGCTTGAGCGAGTATTTCAGCGATTGAGGGGCGCTAACCTTAAGCTTAAGCCCAGTAAATGTCAATTGCTGCGAAGGACTGTAAGTTTCTTAGGCCATATAGTGACACCGGAAGGAGTGGCTATGGACCCGGCAAAGATTCAAGATGTGGTTGATTGGCCAGTGCCGCAGAGATTACGGGATGTACGGGCCTTTGTAGGATTGTGTGCGTATTATCGCCGGTTTGTTAGAGACTTTTCAACGGTGGCAGCCCCGTTGTTTGCACTGACGAAGAAAGGCAGGGCGTTCATCTGGGATGAAGCTTGCCAGGAGACCTTTGATTTCCTGAAGACTGCTTTGACAACCGCCCCGATTCTTGCCTTACCGAGAGACGAAGGTGCCTATGTGTTGGATTGCGATGCATGCGACCTAGGCATAGGCGCAGTTCTGTCCCAGCGCATAGAGGACGAGGAGAGAGTGATCGCGTACGGGAGCCGCCTGTTGTCTACTGCTGAGCGAAATTATTGCGTGACCCGCAAGGAGTTGCTGGCAATAGTTTACTTCACGAAGTTCTATAGGCAGTATCTGCTGGGAAGGCCATTTGTTTTGAGGACGGACCATGCTGCATTGCAGTGGTTGCAACGGACGCCGGAGCCGATCGGCCAGCAGGGGCGATGGCTTGAGCGCCTCGCTGAATTCGAGTTTCAGGTGGTGCACCGACCGGGTAGGAAGCATGCTAATGCTGACGCACTCTCGCGTCGCCCGTGTCGACAGTGTGGATGGGAGGACCTGGCCACTGTGGCCGCGGTCACTGAGGAACCCGAGCCGCCCCCGCCGGATGCCGACGAGGATCCGTCGGATTCTATAGAGAGAACCCAGAGGGAGGATCCTGACTTGCGAATAGTGCGTAGCTGGTTGGAAGAGGGCGCGGAGATACCCGAGTTCGTTGAACTCCTGCATGAAAGCGAAGCCATTAAAATCTATTGGCATCAGAAAGACCGACTGCGTTTGCAGGACGGGATAATCTACCGCCAGACGCCGGACGGCGTGGATCAGTTGGTGATTCCGAAGGTGAAGAAGGAAGAATTCATGAGGTTTGCCCATACCGGGGTAACGGGGGGCCATTTGGGCGTTCGCCGGACAAGGTGGCAGGTGAGGCGCCGGGCGTACTGGGTAGGTTGGTCAGGGGATGTTAAGCGCTTTTGTCAGCGGTGTTCCCCCTGTAGCCAGTATCGCCGGGGTCAACCTCCAAAGCAGGGCCCCCTTCAGCCATTGCCATGCGGGGAGCCATGGGAGCGTCTTAGTATAGACATCACGGGTCCTCATCCGCGCAGCCGCAGGGGCCATGTATACATTTTGACGGTGATGGACGGGTTTACTAAATTTGTGGAGGCTATTCCCATGGCCAATCAGGAAGCCACCTCGGTAGCCCGGGCCCTAGTGGAAAACGTGATAGTTAGGTATGGGGCGCCCCTTCAGATTCTGACCGACCAGGGAACCAATTTTGAGGGAAACTTGTTTAAGGATCTCTGTCGGTTATTGGGGATTGACAAGGTGAGGACCTCCAGCTATCACCCCAGTTGTAATGGCCTGATCGAACGGTTCCACCGCACTATGAACGCTATGCTGGGGAAAGTGGTTAGCAGCCATCAGCGCGATTGGGACGAGGTTCTGCCTCATGTGTTGGCCGCCTATCGGGCGTCGCCGCATGAAGTTACGGGCTATACCCCGAACTTCTTGATGTTCGGGAGGGAGACGAGGGCTCCGATCGACCTTGTCTACGGGAGACCCCCTGATGGTGACCGTGGCGCTGCCACCTACTCCGCTTACGCGCAAGACTTTGCTGACCGAATGGAAAGCGCGTATCGTCTTGTCCGAGAACACTTACGGGTCTCCGCCGAGCGCCGGAAACACGCATACGACATGAAGGTTCGTCCGGCTGAATTCTTCCCGGGCGACCGCGTGTGGTACTACACGCCTCGACGCTACCAGGGACGGAGTCCGAAATGGGCCCGTATGTTCACTGGGCCATACTTCGTGATGGAGCGTTGCGGTATCGTCAATTACCGCCTACGGAGAAACAAGAACTCACGCCCTTTTGTCGCCCACGTCGACAAGCTGCGGCCGTGCTTTGATGAGGGAACGGACGAACGGGAGACGCGGCCTGCGCTTCCGTTGACTCGGAAGAAGGAGAGGAAGAACGCGACGCCTGCGGCTCCCGCGATCGACTTAATGCCTTCGGCTCCTCAGCCAGATGAGGCCGACGGGCGACCTAAGCGGACGAGTCGCCTACCGGCCCGCTATCGGTAAGCGAGCTGGGCGCTGCCCGCAGATGCCAGACGTCTTCGATGCCAGGCGACTGCGATTCCGGACGACTACGACGCAGATCCGTCCTGGACTCTGTTTCAGCCTCTGCCAGGCCAACGCAGCCTGGTGGGTTTGATGGGAACCACAGACTCTGAGTACTGTCGCTGAACATTTCCCGAACGATGACTGTTCTGTACGCTGATTAACAGTGCGATTTTAGGTTGGACGCCTGGGGTGCGACCTCTTTAGCTTTGTCTATGGGCCCGTTGGCCGCTTTATTGTAGAAATTTTAAGTGTTGGTCGGGAGCGGACCGCGAGTTGTCTGATTGACTGGGCCTTTGGCCACTCGTCGTGAGTAGGGACAGTCGGATATCGACTTGAGACTTTGGACTTTTATCTTGGCCCGTTGGCCGCGTGTTTTGAGACCTGGTCTCTCAGGACTTTGCTTTGGCCCGTTGGCCATATTGTTGTATAGATGGTCGGTGAGCGACCGGGGACTTTAGTTGTTTTTGGCCCGTTGGCCTGCCTAGGGATAAGTGTTTGGCCGATTGGCCATTTCTTTGTCCTGATGTTTGGGGACGACCCGGAGATTTTAAGTTTAGTTGGGCCGCCTCTCCCTCCGTCGAAATAGGAGACATTTCGAATCGCAGCGGGGGGAGAGTGTGACGGTCGAGGGCTGCTCCCTGCCTTGCTCAGCCTCCCCCTCTGCTCAGTCTTTGCTCAGTCTTTGCTCAGTTCCTGCTCAGCTCAGTCTTTGCTCAGTTCTTGCTCAGTTTGCTCAGCCTCCCCCTCTGCTCAGGTCTTTGCTCAGTCTTTGCTCTCTTGCTCAGTTCTTGCTCAGTCTGCTCAGCCTCCCCCTCTGCTCAGTCCTTGCTCAGTCTTTGCTCAGTCTGCTCAGCCTCCCCCTCTGCTCAGGTCTTGCTCAGTTCTTGCTGCTCAGTCTTTGCTCAGTCTTTGCTCAGTCTGCTCAGCCCCCCTCTGCTCAGGTCTTGCTCAGTTCTTGCTCAGCTCAGTCTTTGCTCAGTTCTTGCTCAGTCTGCTCAGCCCCCCCTCTGCTCAGGTCTTGCTCAGTTCTTGCTCAGCTCAGTCTTTGCTCAGTTCTTGCTCAGTCTGCTCAGCCCCCCCTCTGCTCAGGTCTTTGCTCAGTCTTTGCTCAGTTCTTGCTCAGCTCAGTCTTTGCTCAGTCTGCTCAGCTCAGTTCTTGCTCAGTCTGCTCAGTCCCCCCCTCTGCTCAGTTCTTGCTCAGGCTGCTCAGGTATAAATAGAGGGCCCCTGCCACACTCGTGGCCATTCTGATTTTGTAACTGGAGCGAACGGGTGTTCGACGGGCCATTCTGATTTTGTTACTGGAGCGAACGGGTGTTCGACGTGCTGCCGTGCTGTGTGACACTTCAAGAATATATCGTGTAGAAACCAGGACGTGTTGGTGATTTTTGACTTGAGCGATTGATCGGCTGGTGCTGCTAGACGTTCGAAATACTCCGAACGCCGAATTTACGTTTCAATAGCGACACGCGGACTGCTGCTCCGTGCAAGCCCAAACCTCTTCTCTGCCACCTGGTGATCTCAGAGACGACGACAGAGGGTTTTCGCTACAATGTTATAGTTATGCAATCTAAATATAATATTACTGACAATTAACTACAATAGTTATATATATATATAAATATAATATCGTACGGTCGTACCCGCAATTTTGCTGTTTCAATTTGTTTTTAATTTTTTCCCCATAAAATCATAAAATCTAAAGATAGTTTAGGGTCCCGTGACTGCTCTGCCTAGGGACCCGGGATTTCTGTCGTCATCCCTGCTCTAGCCAGTCGGCTACCGTATCCCAGTAAGGGCGCAGTGGAATGCTTGTGCAATTCCAGAAGCCTAAATGAGCCATTGGTCACCAGCCATAAGGAACGAAATGAACATTATGTCAATTACTCCTGGATTATGATCGGCTTTGAAACTGCACTACGCTGTATTTGTTGTCGGAGTTATGATGTGAATGCAGAGCATTGTTTTGTTATTAAGACCGTCGACATCCAATGTATTGGCCTTATAATAATTATTTTACGTGTAATATCATTCATCATTAGTTTTTATGTGGGTCTTATACGTGCATGTACGTTTCGCCCCATAAGCATACAAAGGCTTATGTAAAAGATGATGTATGTGCCAAAGCAAACGTCCTTTATGCTGATAGAGTCAAGCAAATAGTATTTATGTTGCTAGAGTCCTTATGCTGACTGAGGAACAATTAAGACCCGGTAAATGCTTCGGTGCAGAATGAGGTATATCTCGGTACATCGACCGTAAAGTTATAAATTTCTCTGCACATCGAATATGGAGATATGAGCATCTCTGAACATCGAACGGATTTTTTCGGGTGCAACTTATTAACAACATTAGATTCTGAACTGTGTTCGTGTAGCTTAATGTTGTAATATGTAAACTTTTCGACCCAAGTTCTTTTTCACAACTAAAACATTGAGTTCAAATTTGTTCAGTCACACAGGGAATCAGGGTACGGGAAGTCTGTTCGGATGCATGCGAAAGAAGAAAACAGCAAGAGAACGACCATTATTACGCCTGTGTGCATATATGTATGTATGTATGTATGTATATATGTTTGTGTGCATGTATGTATATGTATGATTGTATGTGTGTGTGTACATATATACATACATACATACAAAATACATACATACATACATACATACATACATACATACATACATACGTTCAAATGAACGCACGAACAGCCATTATTCAGAGCTTGTGTGGCTTTTGTGGCTTTGAAACGAGTTGCAAATGTGAGGCACTGGATTCGAACCCCACCGCCCACCCCCAAAGGGTCAGACGACGGTGATGACCTCTGTCCATCAGGTCGGTGATGTCATCGTGCGTGTGCCTGTGTCTGTGTGTGTCTGTGTGTGTCTGTGTGTGTCTGTGTCTGTGTGTCTGTGTCTGTGTGTGTCCGGCTGTGTGTTGGTCAATCTGTCCATCGGACTAATGTAAACATTGGCTGGAGCGCTGACAACGACCACCGAATTTATCGGGATCACAAGGGACCGGACACTGGTCAGTGGGCACCGTGGTCATCTGAAAGAAAACAGTGGTCAAAGAGCACTGTGGTCATCTGAGAGGAAAGAGTAATGGTCAGTGAATACCGTGGTCATCTGTTAGATAACAGCGGTCACATAGCAGTGTGGTCATCTGTAAGGAAATGGTAATAATGGTCAGTGTGAGCCCGCACCTTGGTCATCTAAAGGCAACAGTGGTCAAAGAGCACTCAGGGTGTCTGACTGGAAAGTGTCTACTGTCCGATACAGACGGTGAGCACTGAGTTGAAAAATGCATACATGCATGCATAAAATATACATAATTATTATATACTGTACATAACATGCATAATTGCATAATATACAGTCATTTATACTGTACATACATACATAGTGACACATACATACATTCATACATACATAGATACATGCACGCATGCATACCAACATACATACGTACATACATACATACGTACAAACATGCATAAATACATATTAGATACGCACACATACATACACACACATACATACATACATATACATACATACATACATACATGCATACATACATACATACATACATGCATGCATGCATGCATACATACATTCATACGTATAGAAATTTATGCATACATACACACACTAACATACATTCATATAATTTATACATAAAAACAGTCAGACAGACAGAGGCATACGTCTGTGTTGATATAGATATGTGCGTCATCAGTCACTCTACACGACAATCGACGCCTGGTCCATCTGTAAGTAAATCCGCTGCGTTCCATATATGCAACACTTCTTGCGACGTCTCAGTCAGTAAGTGCGCCACAGAGCGTCAGTTATTCGAGACACGTCTGACGTTGATGGATGGCAGAGTCTAAGTAAGTGCAGGTGAGGGCAAGGTGCGGTCTGACCCTTCCATCAGCCCAGCGGAAACACTATCGCTTGACCCCTACAGACGGATTGACGGAGGGCGTCGACTAAGGAGAAACGTGGACAAACTTTTGAGTAGGCGTTGGACGATTGGAATTTATTTGTCGTTTTCGCATTCCGGATAGTAACCGGATATTTGGCCTGCTTTTTTCTGCCGAATCCCGATTCGATTCGATTAATCAGAAATATTTGTTTTCGGTTGCAAAGGTATAATAATTAAAGGTGTTATTCAAATGAGTGTTTATGCACTGAACTGTTTAAAATAAATTAACATTTGAAACCCGTGGCTTAAGAAAAAGCCATTTTGTCGATGCGCGCGTCACTATTTCATTATTTTACATGGACTTTCAATGATAAAGATTAGAGATTACCGCAGTAGGTCGCCAAAACAGGTTACTATTTTTGTATTAATGAAGGAAGAAATTGTTTTTGGCCAAAAATATGACTTTTTGGTATTTGGATCGGTAGTCCTGGGATACGCCGATTCCGATTAATACCGAATAGTGCAAAATCCGGCCCGAACCGAATATTCTGCCCTTCTGTTCTCTTGAGTCTCTCACGCCTTACAGCGCCAAAGAAATCAGAATATATTATTTTGGCACAGCGCCCCCTGTTCGTTGCCAACTGCATTAGCGGACGAGAGCCTCTGAAATTGAGTTACGTCGTTTTGTGACTACCTCCGTTCGACCTATATAGCTAATCAGCGATTGGTCATTCCTTCGTTCGACTTATATAGCTAATCAACGATTGGTTCGACCTATATAACTAATCAGCGATTGGTCTTTCTTTCGCCCCATATATAGCCAATCAGCGAATGGTCATTCTTCTCTTCGACCTATATAGCTAATCAGCGATTGGTCATTCTTCTCTTCGGCCTATATAGCTAATCAGCGATTGGTCATTCCTTCGTTCGACCTATATAACTAATCAACGATTGGTCTTTCTTTCGCCCCATATATAGCCAATCAGCGATTGGTCATTCTTCTCTTCGGCCTATATAGCTAATCAGGGATTGGTCCTTAGGAAGCTGGTCTGCCCAATCAACTCCCTCCGTCGTCACAGTCACTCCCTTGCGTCCAGTTAGCTGGCTCGGCTTCCGGTCAGTTCTTGATTTCGCAGGCAGCTTCTTTTGTCTGGTCAACGATCGGTCGGAAGCTATTGTCAGCGGCTGAGTAAGATGTCAGTGGCTGAGATGCTGATAAGGGAGAGAACTTGAAGACTGGATAATGGACTGGATCCATGGATGGATGGATAAGGGGATGGATGGATGGATAAGGGGATGGATGGATGGATTGGAGATGGATGGAGGAATTGATAGATGGATGGACTCAGGTTTTCGAATGATTAATTTGATGGAATAATGCACAACTCGGTTCTGCAGTAACAAAGAAAGAACAGTCCATGTGACTGTCATAATTATTCAAAAAGACGGCGAGGATGACAAAACACTGATCGACGTCATGAAAAAATATCAGATACTGACAATGAAAATTTAAAAACCAATGAAATATTCTAAACGAAAAATATAATGAAACAATAAAAATTGAATGAAACAATGAAATAATATTTCCCTGATTTATTTTTTTATTGTTTTATATTAGAAAAAAAAACAATGCAACTGCTTCATTAGCTAAACTGCACATCATTAGACAAATTGCAAAGGTAGAAATACGCTTTAAACTGACGATGCTCAACAGCATTGTGTCGGCCAAGATAGAGTTCACTAATCAGTTGTGGCATGCGCACAGTGATGGGGCATCAGGCAGCGAGTTCATTCAATAATAAAATACAATTAAATAAGAAATATTTACGGGTATCAATACAAAGTTTTTACAGTCTGAAGGCATATCTACGCGTACCCTGGTACATGGAGTATGGGATCATTTGGGTGCTACCATTCTGGAGTACCTCGATTGTAGTAAGTAATGAGGTCAAGTTTGAGACGCCTTCCTTGCCTTCAAAGACCTTTGAAGGCAAGGCTGAAGTTTAGGAAAAAACTTTTCTTTCTTTTAACCCCGTTTCAAGCCATGAACCCCATATATGCATTAAACCCAATCATACTATGAATCCCCATTCATGCTTTGAACCATCATTAATGCCCGGAAACAAATTCGTTCTTTAAGCCCTCATAAATGCCCCTGAACATACCCCAGTCTTACTCTACTACCCTCATACATGCCCTGCAGCCATGGGCGTATTTAGGGGATGGTTTTACGGGTTCAACCCTCCCCAAATAAGTTTCCGAAACTTTTGTATATGCTGTTACATGCAAAATCCAAAAAAACTGGACTTTTGAGACGATTTTCATGGAAACTCCTCCCCGAAATCTTTAAATCCACTCCGAAATGATTTTCTGGCTACGCCCATGCCTGCAGCCCATACATTATCGGAACCCTCATACATTCCCTGATCCCCATACATTCTCGGAACCCTCATACATTCCCTGATCCCCGTACATTCTCTGAAACCTCAAACGTGACCTGAACCCCCATAATTCTCTCAAACATCATAAATGCCCGGAACCCCATCTACGCTCTGAATTCATGCTTTGAATCCCCATTCAATCTCTTAACCCTCTGCCTGCTGGAATACGCATTAGATCCGACCGACTGACCATCTGATTAATGGCATCTGATGCAGATCATGCGCACAGAATCCCGCAGAATGCAGCGAAGAGACGGGCGATGAGTTTATCCGGCGGGCATCGGCTTATATGCCATTGATTGTTAAGTCATCAGAGCCATCTCTTATTAGGAAGTCAACTATGAAGTCCACGAGTCAACAGATACACACACACACATACACAGAGACACACATACGCACACAGACACACACAGACACACACAGAAATACACACACGCACACGCATGCATACACACACCAACACATACACATACATACACACACACAATGTCACACATACACATATACCTACACATAGTCACATACACACACATATATACCTACACACACATACACATATACCTACACATACACACACATACACATATACCTACGCAGAAACACATCTGCACACGACCACACACGCCAACACATCTACACACATACACCCACCTACAGATACACACACCTACACATACACATACACATACACACATATACATATGTCTACGCATACACACACCTACACATACACACATACACACACATATATACACACACATACTCACACATATATACACACACCTAAGCACATACCCAAACCTACACACACACCTACAGTCCTACACACACACATCTACACACGCACACCTAGACACACCCACACACAGTGTCACACACAAACACGCACTCCACAGTGATTCTGAGAGATTCCGCCGGTAACTGTTAGTCTGTTGATGTTCATTTCCCAACTCGAACGAGACACCAACTGCCGTTGGCGGTTGTCGTTCGCTGACCGACAAATTTAATAACATTGTCGCCAGTCATTTGGATCACGACCGATGGCCGAGGGGTCGACGGACGTATTCCTGACTGAAGCACTCGCACAACAACAGTAATCGAGCAGTCGACTAAGACTTAACGACGCGAGTACTAAAATCGACGTGGAAGCCAATGCAGTTCGTTGTTATAGTATTAGCAACAAGCTTCCGTGTTTACGCCAGCACTTGGTCGAGGTTTGAGTAGGACTAGTAATAATAATAATAATAATAATAATAATAATAATAATAATAATAATAATAATAATAATAATAATAATAATAATAATAATAATAATAATAATAATATTTATTCTTTAATGAAGCGCCTGACAAACGCACTGCGCTGTACATGTACATGTTATGACGATTAAACAATTCACAAGAACACAAATTACAGAAGACATAAATCAACAAAGCTGCAGCCATGCAAGGCACAAGCTCATTATACCTTTGCTGCCACCTAGGGAATGAAGGCATGAGCTAAACCCAGGGGACCTTACGGGAATCGAACCGGGTTCGTGAAAACTTCAGGAGGAGTGTTTTTTTTATACTATCCCCTCCCCATGCTGTTCGTCGTCACAGTGTTAACAACAAGTTGATGTGTTTACGCCAGAACTTGGTCGAGTTTTGAGTAGGACTATAGCAGTCCATGTTTAACGGTATCTTATGGCCGCCAGGTCCGTTCGCGACGCCCTCCTCCTTTATCCGGGCTTGGGATTGGCACTACCAGAGTACGGTCAACGGAGGAGTAGTTTCAGTTTAATTTTCTGTGTGATAACAAAGATCATTAGGGTCGCCCTCCTCCTTTATCCAGACTTGGGACTGGCACTGTCAGAGTTTGAGTTTAGAGTGTCTGGCATCTGTCAGTTACGTCAATGGTAGAGTTCTTCAACATCCACAGCAACTGTCGTTTTCTCTCAGTCTACTGAGTGCTTCTGTGAGACTCTGAAGTGGCGCTATATAAATGCCTTGTTACATTACATTACAGTAACTCGTCTTATTTTTTAACACAATCGTCGCTCTTTCTATTATCTAGTGAATAGAAAGGCACTGTATAATCCACTCTGAATCTTTCTATTCTTGCCTCAAAACTGTCCTTTTCAGCCGTACTGGGGTCGGGATCGCTCCTGAGTAGTAACCTCGAGGGGGCGCTATATAAATCTTCGTAATGAATGAATGAATGAATATTGATAATTACTAAAATACTTATATATAAATACAGTAATTGCAGCATTGCATAATCTCGTTTAATTGTTCTGTCAGCTGTCTATTTCAACATTTCTCTGCAAATGTCATGTTTTCTCCTGTAGTATTGCAGGCTGTCTGTTCTGTTAGTAGTTAAGATTTATGTCTTCTGTCATTTGTGTTCTTGTGAATTGTTTCAATTGCATAACTGTACACTGTAACCGGTTGCGGTTTGTCAACCGGATTGTTTGAATAAACGAAAATATTATTAGAATTGTTCAGTAAATAGGTGCGTAATGACCGAGTGGCCTGGACTGGCAATCGAAAGGTCGGGAGTTAAAATCCCGCTAGGGCAGAAAATTGGTCTGAGATTTATGCTCCACCTGCGCCACCTATAGGCGACTCTGTTATAATGGGTTCACTGACTGTACACTGTCGGTGGGATGATGAGACGGCGAGGGAGAGGACTGGCAAACCGCCTCATATATACTGAGGCACAAAATGAAGTCGCTAGCACTTCATAACCATTAATGATGGCTGCCTGTCAGGCTAGCTTAAGGGATTGCTCTTCCAGCTCTCCTTCTTATTCTTCCTGTTCTTCTTGCTCATGTCTTCGTGTTCTTGTTTTGTTCTTCTTCCTCCTACTCTGTTCGTCCTTCTCTCCTACTCCTTCTCTCTTCTTCCTCCTCCTCCTCTCCTCCTCCTCTTCGTCCTCTTCTTCTTCTTCTTCTTCTTCGCCTCCTCCTCCTTCTCCTCCTCCTCCTGTGCTCCTCCTTCTCTCTTCCTCCTCCTCTCCTTCTCCTCCTCCTCCGCCTCCTCTTCGTCCTCTTCTTCTTCTTCTTCGCCCCCTCCTCCTTCTCCTCCTCCTCCTGTGCTCCTCCTTCTCTCTTCCTCCTCCTTCTCCTCCTCCTGTGCTCCTTCTTCTCTGCTCCCCCTTCTCTCTTCCTCTTCCTCCTCCTCCTCCTCCTCCTCCTCCTCCTCTTGCTTCTTCTTCCGATCAGAGAGACGCTATATAAATAATTGCTGCATTATATTACATTAACTGATGGATCGAGTTGAGTTCGTCCGCACTCGGTTTTGTCTTCAGCTGTCCTTTTCTTTCTGCCTAAGTGTCTGTCTACGTATGCATCTATATATGCGTCCATGTCTTTCTCCTCGATTGTGTGCTTGTGTGTTCGCTTAGTTTGCTCAGACGTCCGTCTGTGTGTGTTTGCATGTGAGCGTGTTTGTCTTCCTAAGTCAGTGTCAGCGACTGAGTGACTCCTGGCGACGAAGGTCGACAACTGTCAGATTTTTATCTTTCGTGGCGAGCGACAAAAATCTTCAAATAGAATTCGCGATCGGCAGCCTCTTCTTTGATGTCGGCCCCCGTGTTTCTGTCTGTCTGTCTGCCTCCCTGCCAGGTTGTCCGCCTGCTTATCTGTCTGACAAGATATGTATGTATGTATGTATGTATGTATGGATGGATGGATGGATGGATGGATGGATGGATGGATGGATGGATGGATGGATGGATGGATGGATGGATGGATGGATGGATGGATGAATGTATGTATGTATGCATGTATGCATGTATGTATGTATATATGTATGTATGTATGTATGTATGCATGCATGTATGCCAGCCAATCAGTCTGCCTGTCTGTTCTTCTGTCCGTCCGACTATCTGTCTGTCTGCATGCCTGTCTGTCTGCCTGTCTGCATGTATGTATGCATATTAGTAAGTCAGCCAATCAGTTTGCCTGTCTGTCTTTCTTTTTGTCCTGTCTTACGTCAACGTGAATTATTTATCTGATTGCAGAACACATACAATTACAATCAGAAATTACCGCCTGACTTGATGAGTTAGCGACTGACTTAACCACTTAGTCGACGTTGATACCAACGTATGCCACTATTTTCGATAAAAACGATTGCAAGACGTCATGCAGCGTAAAAGACACCTTGCGGGCAGGAAGTAAGTAAAGCACTGGTTATATGACAAGAACTGATTTTGTTAGACTGTTAGTCTGTTACGCTGTGACTCGCACATTATAAGCAAGTGTTGCTTCTATTTTGCTGCTGGTGTCTTTGTCAAATCGAAAATAAAATCGGAAATCGCGATTAAAACGAAAATCAAAGTGTTAGATGAACAAAGTCATTAACAGTCGATAGATTATTTGGTTTTGGAATTGATGGCTTAACGGCAGCGGCGTATGGCAGCGGCTCCAGGGACTAATAGTAAGCTTATACAGAGCTCTATAGACATTGATTACATATAGTATATAATATATGTACCTATATATATATAGTTTCCGAATATTATATATATAAATAAATATATAAATAAATATATATATATATATATATATATAGTTTACGAAAGTGTTTCTTACATATTATATCTATAAATACAATTATATTGATTGTAGCTATACATGGATAAGTCGAACACAAGAGTGAGAGAGATCTGGGCGGTTACCATGGTAGCATCCGGAACCATGGAGAGCGGCACAGGCGAGGACGATCGTCCGGAAGGCGTCAAACGCTGTCATTCCCAACACCTGACGTGATACGTGACGTGATGATCACGGAGTGGCAAGCTGTCAATCATCATAGGCATCGAATCTTAAGTCAACCGCTAGACTAGGCGCAACTTTCGCTGAAATAGAAAACAATAATAGGTCGCTGAAATAGAAAATCACACAACAGACAGCGATAAAATACCATGTAATAAACATTAATTGCTAATAATAATAATAATAATAATAATAATAATAATAATAATAATAATAATAATAATAATAATAATAATAATAATAATAATAATAATTATTATTATTATTATTAATTACAATAATAATAATAATAATAATAATAATAATAATAATAATAATAATATTCTTATTATTATTATCGCCGTTTATCGGCAACTGTGCAATAGTACAATACATCGCAATCTATTTCAGTAGAGATAACTACAACACAGTGCAGTTCGATGCATTTACTCTGCTCTATCTATGCAATCTAATGTAACCTAATTCAATCTAATCTATTAGAAGAGCAAAAGGGATCACACCAATCCAGCAACACCTTGTTAACGCCCCTTGGTGTATAGGGTTGCAAAGACCGACCTATCGCAAATTGGCAATCGTGACTCTTCTAATAGCAATTGCAATAGATTGCGAGCGCCTCTGAGTAGAGTCCTTGAAGAGGCGCTATATAAATGTTATGATTGATTGTAATTAGTAACTTCTATCGTTTCGGTGTCTAATGCACAAGGCATCAGTCGATAGCGCACCAAAAACTAAATCGCAATCAGATCAATATATATATATATATATAATTATATATATATATATCCAAAAGATCACTCCGCTAAGACATATCCCTTGAAAGCAACGCAGGTATTGGCTTTCCATTGGATAATGAGGTTTATTGCGAAGTCATTCTAGGCGACCATCGACTGTTATCTTAGACATTATTATAAAGGCGCTAAAGAAGTCAGTATAAAATATAAGAATAGATTAGATTAGAATAAATTAAATTAGATAAGGCTAGATTAGACTTGGCTAGGCTAGAGTAGAGTAGAGTCGAGTAGATTAGATTAGATTAGATTAAATTAAATGATTAAATTTTATTAGATTAGACAAGACTAGAAGGACTAAACTAGACTATAGACTATAGACCAGAGTTAGAGTTGAGAATACTATATTAGATTTGATTCGTATTGTTCAACATCGTCGTAGTAAACTCTGCAGAACGAATCACATATGATATGCCAGAGCGCCAATGATGGAAGAGCGATAACTTTTTACCAGAATATCATCCACTTACTGATTCGATAGGAATTTCCAAGTAGAAGTTCAACACGACAAGGAAGTGATCGAATATTCAGGTACACTTCCGTTAATTTGCTGTGTCCAAATTAGTAGTTAATTAATCATCTTCTGCCTCCGATTTTAGTAATTAATTAACCATCTTCGCATCAGAATGCAGCCTGATGTTTCGTCCTCCGAGCTTAGAACGTCATGTCATTAATCGATCCATGGGCTACACGACTACTGTCCTATGGACGTATGACGATAATAAAAACAATAGGAGTTGTTCTAGAAGAGTTCTTCTGGCACTTCAAACTGACCTGCTTTGCGAACGCCAATGATCCACGAGACTCTAGCATCTGACGATCTATAGCATTACCCCGAAGCCCTAAGAACGCCGTTCGATCGGTGTAGGTAGGGCTCACACCCTATCGGTGACGGTCGCAACCATGACGCCAACAACATCATCCAAGTGACAACGGCGCAGTTGACTCTTGCACAGCTGGGTTGGGTACTTTATTACCCCGGCGGTC
>JACEVL010000788.1:120000-125000 GCA_020284085.1 Aporrectodea caliginosa
GTTTGCCCGTCCGTTTGTCTGTCCGTCCGTCTCTGTCTGTCTGTCTCTAATTTTCTCTCTGTCTGTACGTCCGTCCCTCTCCTTAGTTGACCTGCAAATCAGTCTATCTGTCTGTCTGTCTGTCAGTCTCTCTCTCTCTCACTCTCTCTGTCTCTCTCTGTCTCTCTGTCTCTCTGTCTCTGTCTCTCTCTCTGTCTCTGTCTCTCTCTCTGTCTCTCTCTCTCTCTCTCTCTCTCTCTCTCTCTCTCTCTCTCTCTCTCTCTCTCTCTGCATAAATAATATTATATTACAAATTACGCAACCAGTATACGGAAGAAGGTCGAACCATCTTGAGTATGCCACTACATAGATGTTCATTGCTCATTATCTCCCATTTGCTGTCCTGTATGTTTGTATATCTGCATGTCTGTCTGTCTGTCTGCCTGGATACCTGTCTGTCTGTCTCTCTGTCTGTTTCCCTGTCTCTCTCTGTCGGTCTCTCTTTCAGCCACTTCTATCAGCGTCATTCTGTATTTCTAATTAAATTTCTCTGTCGCTGTTCTACATGTATATGCCTTTATCTCTTTATCGGTTTCTTGATATTCCAGTTTGTCCCTGTTTCTCTTCTCCTTTGGGAGAAAGAAATTTGGACAAAAAACCACAATTACTGCTAGAAACCGAGAAAAAGTCACTATGCATAAGTGTGGAAATCCTTCAAGAATGTATTTCAAACCGGAGTATGGTTAAAAAAAGACCGCTGAGATCAGAAACATGGACACATTACTCAAAGCAGTACATATTGCTGGTCAAGAGGATATGCTTAGGATACCACAACCAAGTGTGGAACACCTACAATAATATTGCTTCACGAACTAAGCGCCATTTGGCCTATCTAATGCTCAAGCACCAATTGATTGCTCTGAGGAACTGTGAGTCAAGGACTCGCTCAACGTTCTTACACAACGCTCGTGAATAAACTGATGCCCTACGCTTGGGTTTCAAGTGGCGCTTTAGAAGCTTGGAGTTTACGTCTACGATTACAAAATGGAAGTTAGAACCAGTGGTACAAGGCAAACAAGGAGAGAACTATAATAACCAATCGACTACTGTTTCTCACACATCCAAAGTAGATGAAAACCTTTCTCAAACACTTAAAACTTGTATTAAGTTGTTCTGTTCCATGTCGTAAGTTCGTTGTCTTTCCATCACTGTATTTCACTGTCTGCTTGCATTTAAAGCAATTTCTATCAGTGTCTAATGTAGAAGGCATCAACCGGTGGAGCACCAATATATCTACATCTACGCAATTATACAATACAGCTGTGTTCATATACCGCCGTCTTTCCAAAGTTCAGAAGTGCACTCGCGACCACACTACAGAACATCGATGACGCTGAGGAACTATGAGTGAAGGACTTGCTCAAGGTCCTATACACAGTAATCACCTGAGTGGAGACTCGAACTCGTACTCTCCACGATACAGACCGAGCACTCTAACCATTCGGCTACAGTGCCTCACATCCGTGACATGTCCTCAAGATACAAGCCCTATCAGGTGGACCTGTAATAATTCTAGCCATTCGACGGAGTGTTTCTACCGCTGTGCCTCCCTCTCCTACCGAGCGTCTCGCTCTGTGTGCTCTGCTACCTCTATCTGTCTCTCTGCCTCTGTCTCTCTGTGTCTCTGTGTCTGTGTCTGTCTCTGTGTCTGTGTCTGTCTCTGTGTCTCTGTGTCTCTGTGTCTCTGTGTCTGTGTCTGTCTCTGTCTCTCCCTCTGTCTCTCTCTATCTCTCTTTCTCTGTCTCCATCTGTCTCTGTCTCTGTCTCCATCTGTCTCTGTTTCTATCTGTCTCTGTCTCTCTTCTCTCTCTCTCTCTCTCTCTCTCTCTCTCTCTCTCTCTCTCTCTCTCTCTCTCTCTCCGGCTGCGTGTCTCCCTCTCATTCCTACTAAACACCGAGAGGCGATGTGCGACGTGCTCTCGACTCGTCGCTCACACTACTCGAGAGTTCCATTAGTGAGGAAATATTGACGGAAAATGACGACAGAAAAAGCTATTCGCTTCATTTGCCGATTTCATCAGCGCACGGGCGACAACCGAGGCTACTATTGACTTACTTATCTCGACAACTGTGCGATTTCATCGCTGGCCAGCTTGCCAACGCTCGCGGCGTGCAGTTAGACCACGTATACGTTACAGTAATAAGATAATCGCACTGGGTGCCATAGGAATGTTGATATGTCGAGAGATGTAAGTCGTCGATGTCGCGTGTCGGAGTCCTAGTGGGGGCCAGAGGATTAATGGTGAGTCGATAACACGAAAACCGGAGTTCAGGAACCGCTTTTTCTCCACTTGCCTATAGCTTAGAATGAACGATACACAGAGGGAATGGATTATGGTGCAGTACGGTATATTACAACACATGAAAGTATTGAACAGAAATTGTTCAGTAGGGTATAAACATGAAAACCGGGAAACGCCATCGAGGCCTCATGTGGGCCAAAAAGTTCAGATGTCAATTCCTGAGGGGGAACGTCTACCATCGTATCATGTATCGGCAGATGCAGTATTAGTGCAGCATTTGGCATAGTGCAGAACATGGTAACATAGTAACAGAGTGGCATATAAATTATTTACATAGTGTAGCGATGGTTGAAACAGCGCGAATTAAAATGTAAACGTACAAGTTACTCTACAGCGACCGCACGGTCTCGATCCGGGCCAATTCCACCGTAAGAGTAGGGGCAATTCCATCATCATACTAAGGCCGTAGCCAGGATTTTGTTTCGGGGGTGTTTCATCGTCATGAACAAGCCGACAAGTAACCAAGTCAACCGTCTATAATTTGGAGGAGCGCCTGTGAGCTCTCAAAGCACTGTAGAGCTGCATCATCTAACTTCACATGAGTGCTCTTAGTTCTTACACCGTATATGTTAGTAAATGCAATATTTATATTATACATTATTTACTTTCGGGGGTGTTTAAACACCCAAAACACCCCCCTAAATACGGCCTTGCATCATACTAATGTCAATTTCATGGTCATAATAGAGTCAATTCCATCATAATACTAATGTCAATTTCATCACCATACTAATGTCAATTTAATCTTTATACTAGGGTCAATTCCATCGTCATACTAAGTTCAATTACATCGTCATACTTTAGGATCAATTCCATCATCAGAGTAGGGTCTATTCCATTTAGCTACATTGGTCAGAGCGTAGGCTGTGCCTCTGTGTTAGAGAGCGTGAGGATCGCGGTTCACTTCCCGATGATGGCTTATTTCAGAGATTTAAATCTCGGGCTAGCACGGTCCGTACACGGGGAACTTAAATGGTGTGGTACACATTCAAACGGGCAGCGGTGGTTAAGGATCTCACCCGATCAATTCATTGAAAAATGAGCAAGGTCGAGGCCCTACGGCCTACACGGTCGCTATGTAAAAACGAGGTACATTTACTTTGGCTGTAGAGGGCAGATAAATGTTTCTCGGCCTCTGTATACAATATAGGAGCTTGGGCGACCATTCGTTTCCATGTTTTATTTCGTGCAGCAAGAGCTTGTTTGTCCAGTACAATGGGGTTTGAATTCGCACTTTTAATGGTGTGCCTGAGATTCTAATTGAAATTAAATATACATTTGTTGGTCTGCGTATGAAGTCGTCTTCTTTAGGTCGTTAGGATTATCGACGTAATAGCTTTGGCTTGGGTGTTTAGTCCCCCACAATTGAAGCTGACAAAATAATACGCAGATCGTGGTTCAAGAGTGCTCACAGGTCCTTTCTTTAGCGCGATCATTGGTCTCGATCTCACACTTTACGCATAGAACTCTGAAGTGATCGATCGTGTGAATGAGAATCATCAGATACAGAGATGGTAAGCACGTGCGTTGAACAACTGAAACAGTCGTCGCTAGTAGGCATAATAGGCCCTCGCACACACGTAAAATCAGGTCAGCAGATAGGCTATTCTCTTGCTGACCAGCTGACAACGTATTCACAGACCTACATGTATAGCTAAGGCAAAGTTCGACCCTACGTTAAAAAATAGCGTACGCATACATTTTAATTTACTAAAAATAATAGCGTACGCGTATACGTTGTATTCCGTATATATAGCACCTTTAATATTAGTTGCTTCTCGTGTCACATGTTCCTCATTTTCGTTTTTTTGCTTCAAATTACATACATTTGTAGTTACGTTTCAGCGAACAGGTAAATTATTATTTTGTTTTTATTTTGTATAATTTTGATTATTTTATCTACAGAATTATGACACCCTAAGCTGCATCTTGTTTTTAGCTTATTGGTAAATTCAGGGCTTACTGCGCTAAAGAAATCACATGATTGCGCTAATTAAAGGACCTGTGATTACCCTTAGACCAAAAATAGCGTATTACGCATTTCAGCAGACAATATGTACGTTCCGTACGTACGGTCGAACTTTGATTACTTTCTATTGAGGTTAGTAACAAATTTTCAAAAATTTGTATTTAAATCGCAGGATCGTTAGCTAGCGTTGGGAATAGTCGCCATTCAAACGGATAGCGGTGGTATGATCTCACCCGATCAATTCAGGTAAAAACGAATAGGTCGAGGCCATACGGTCGCTAATGAGTAACTCTCTACATTTACATTAACATTGATTCCACCGTCATAGAGTAACATCAATTCCATCATCAGATTCAATTGGATTGAATCCATTAATCTGAATTCTCGTCCACGCAACCTTATTGTACTCGGCGCCGATTTCCAAACTCGATACGAGGCGCCATCTTGGACTGCTGCCAAGAAAACCTGGCGACGTGGAGCGCCGCCAAGCGGAGAGCGCCGCTTGTTCATCTGTCGTCTGCCTCTGACCGCTTTGGTCAATATTTAAATATTTTTTATCGATGAGTCGGTGGGGTGGGCGAGTGGATCGAGGGCAGAGATGGGATGAAAATTGGGCGTCTTCGTGCTCCGGTCCGTTTATCGGTTGCCCTTCGGAGAGTTTCTTTCAGCGCAGATAGAATTGCGGATAA
>JACEVL010000788.1:130000-139882 GCA_020284085.1 Aporrectodea caliginosa
TGAATACATTTATGGTACTTTATATATATTCTTGTACGCAACTGATACAAATTGATATAGAATATATATACGCATATACATACATGTATATATAAGTAATTTTCTAAGTTTTTACATATTTGTATCACTGTGCTTGAATCGGAGTACCTCTGAGTAGTAGGGTGGTCCAGAAACATAAACTTGCTCAGAGTTGCGCTCCACAACCCTCCTTTTGTTCTATGCCTGCCCACTATTACCTCTACCAAATTTGAGAGAGATTGATTAGTATTTAGAGGTCGCTCAAGGTCAAGGTATTTTGACCATATTAAGCATGAAATCGGTATTCTGCATTGAAGAACAGAAAACAGAATTTGAGTTGAATTAAACCATATATTGCAGCAATGAAATTAAGAAAAGGTTCCAAAATGTTCAATTTTGCTATGGAAACACTAGAACTTCTCTTGAATAACACATTCTATGTCCTCTGTCATTTTCATCAGCGTGGTTTTAGAGCTGGACGGATATGTCTTCTTGTGGCGTTTCACGAGCTGAAGAAGGAATGGCTGCTCTTCATTCTTTGTCAACGATTAAATTCTACTGCTGCATCAAACCAATGTCTTTCACAGCACAGGCGTTCATAACTGTCCTGACTGACGCTGCCTTTAGGAGGTCCTGATAGGAGTGTTCATCGCATCATTCTTTAGGAACCTCTACAAGGGAGCCTAGAGCCTTCTTTTTCTATTCAAGTGCAGAATGTCAACGACAAGATTAATTCTCTCTGTGAAGGAAGATGCAAAGACAAGGGAGCTGAGGGCTTCAGGAGGATGATCGAGGCATTTCACATAATTGATGGACTGTGGGAGATGGAGGTTTGTCACCATCAGTGTTCTCACATCCACACCAATTCTGTCGTGAAACAACGACGGGCCAACAAAAATTTCTGAAAGGTACCCGAGAAGCCTATCGAATGCGTTCGAGACAACCTTTGCCAATCTAATATTAGGATATGTACTGAGCTCCTCCATCAGCAGTAGCTCGTTGAGTTGTGCTCTTATAGGCAGAGGAGCTTCGTGCCAGAACCAAACATAAACGAGGCTCACAAAAAGTGCCATCCCCATTACACTGTGATTTTCTTTGGCAGTTACAGAGAACTGCTGCTGGAAATAAATATTTTAATGCTAAAGATAGCTTTCGCCATACAAAGTGCACAATGGAATGCTCCTGGTGCCCGAAAAGAAACCCTTGCTGCCTTTTCATCACCTAGGAAGATCAAACTAAGTTTCAAGAATTCCTTGTAGTCTTCTCTTTGAGAGCTCCCTGGCAGAATTTCACCATTTCTTTTCGAAGAGCAGAAGTGAAGTGTGTGCATCAGAGATGTTATCGGCAGCCACTTCATTTGTCACCTGGTCAGTGTATGGCCAGCTTTGCTGGTACCTCCTGAACATAGTAGCGCAGACTCTCCAGTAGGTCCAAATAAAGAGCCGAAAACAGCAGCAAGTGGAAGTTCCATGACATGCTGGCGGCAAGCCACCCAGGCTATTTCTTGCTAATTTGAATTCTCAATAAAAAAACTGAGGCACCATTCTTCAGGCCAGTACTGCTGGCAGTGGTGTCATAGACTATACACAACAAACTCGATTTCGAGGAACCCAGTCATCCAGTGTGCTCAGGCAGGCTTCAGCTTGTTCGTTACCAGTTCCGCAGCCAAATTTAGGAAATTCCAGGAATATCTCTTCTCCCTCACCTATGACTAGTACTGCAAGTCTGTCATCTCTTTATGGTTCTTGTAGTGTGATCGTCGGATGGATCTTTTTTTGGAAGATGGAACCAAGACAGTTTTTCTGTGCCCTTCCCTATCAGCCAAACTTCAGCACTACTTCTTCTCTTTACCATTATTGTGTTTATGAGCTATGTCAAAAACTCTATTTACAGTCAATTCTCTTCAATTATTTAATACTCACAAATGCAGTAATAAATCTGACTAAGTAAAACAGTTTAGAGTTCTTAACAGCAATTAAAAAATTCCAACATTTACATTCTGTGTCTGTTCTGTTAGTAGTTAAGATTTATGTCTTCTGTCATTTGTGTTCTTGTGAATTGTTTAATTGTCATAACATGTAAATGTACAGCGCAGTGCGTTTGTCAGGCGCTTCATTAAAGAAAAGATATTATATTATTATTATTATTATTATTATTATTATTATTATTATTATTATTATTATTATTATTATTATTCTGCATCAAAGAATAGCTAATAATCTTAAATTGGTATCTCTAAACATCAGTTTAACACAACAGCTCAAAGTAAGTAACTAGCAGTTCTAATAATAATGTTTTGAGTGGTAGATAACATACAATAATTTCCACTGTGCCACGGTATTATGAAGAGAATGTTCGGCGACCTTGAGCGACCTCTAAAAATGCTCCAATCTGCTTCAGATTTGGTCTACATCTTACTTAGGATAGGTAGAACAGATTTAAACTTGTGGAGCAAAGTTCTGCTAAAGATGAATTTTTACCATTGTGTCGTGGACCACCCTACTGAGTAGGTTTCTTGAAGTGGCGATATATAAATACTTGAAATGAATGAATGAATGAATGTCTGGAAGCACATCTTTTGCAATGGCATTGAAACTCGCAATGGCCAACATAATAAGGTAAACCTACTTTAAAAGTATACATAGCGTGCAGCTTTTGGGCTTGAATGTCAGACAACATCGTTATTAGCATCATTAGAGCCACTCGCAGCGACTCTTTATAAGCCATTAAGCTCTGTAAATGTATTTTTGATAGATTGTAAGCTACTTCTGCGATTTATCCACCACAAGCTGTCCTTTTGCGCCTGTGAAAAGAGCTTGCACTGCATTAAATTTGGGCTAATCAGCTGAATTTAAGGAATCTACGTTTATTAGGCACGACTTAAAATACGATAATACGATGAATTGGGAATTGGATAGACTGTCCATCGTTTACAATGCACCCAATATTTCTTCAGTAATAGGCCTCTATTGTGTGTCCATGTCACACAACGTAAAATCACACATGTAGGCCTAAATAAATGTATTAACACGTATATATATACTATAAAAAAATGTATTATAATATATATATATATATATATATATATATATATGCACGTGCCATATAATTATATGCGTTTAATGAAACATGACCTTCAGTGATATTATCTCAATGCTATATGCGCTATATAAAGCAATATATGATTTTTGCATTCATTGTCATTTGTGCTTTTTACGATTGCATTAGGTGTTTATATAGAGCGTGTATATCAACACGAGATTAAATGACTAAAGGCCGTGTTTCATCTAAAGGTGCAGCGATCTATCTGAGCGTAAACATGTTCTCAGATTCATATTGATATTCAGACGAATCAGGTGAAGGACGATGAACATTGAAATAAGGGTAATAAGTGACGACAGGACGGAAGGAAGGAGAGACAGACAGACACACAGACAGACAGAGACAGAGACATCATCATCGTCAAATATTCGTTTATTAGAAGAAAAATCAAGCTGACAGCCGTAACTTAAACATACAGAGTTAGAGACAGAGACAGACAGATGAAGGCCATGGCGAAGAACAGTGAAATAAGACAGATCAACAGATATACAGACAGACAAAGAGAGTGAGTGAGCCAGAGAGTGAGAGACAGGGAGAGAGACAGGGAGAGAGACAGAGAGTGACAAAAAACAGGCAGAAAGACAGACAGACAGAGAGAGGCAGGCTATACAGAAACGCCAACCGACCTAGGAAGACGAAATAACGAAGGAAGTGACGACGGCATGCACTAGGAAAAATAATGACCTCTAAAGATTTCTTATAGTCTATAATGATACTTCGGGGAAAGATATTATATTCCTATAAGAATATAATCATGTTCATAGCGCTTTAGAGCGGTTCCTAAGATACGCTTTATAAAAGTCTAGATACATACATACATACAAACATACATAAACACATACATACATACATACATACATACATACATACATACATACATACATACATACATACATACATACATACATACATACATACATACATACATACATACATACATACATACATACATAGTATTACATACATAGAGCGCTTCTAAGTAGTTACCTTGAAGGGGCGCTATATAAATTTTTGAATGAATGAATGAATGAATGAATACATACATACATACATACATACATGCATACGTACATGTGCAAAGCGAAAGGGGTTTGGGGTAATGGTAGCACTCTGGCACGAAGAGCAGAAGATCAGCACGGACCCGGGGTCGCTCCCGGTATACCTTCCCAAAGGTCGACTCAGCCTTTCATTTGCCAGATGGCGTTGGTAAAGTGGGCAGTAGGACGTGATGGGCGCCTTGCTTGGCTGCCAATCAGTTAAATTCGACTTCTGTAATAACTTGCGATCATCCGTTCATACTATGACTTGTAGTAATCATACAGCGGAGTCAGTTTGAACTATCAAACGAAGATTATTATTGTTATTGCATACGCACATACATCAAAGCATGAATACAGACTATGACTTGTAGTAATCATACTGCGGACATACATACATGCATACCTTTCTCACCGACATTTTATGGGCGAGCAACTTATCCGAGGTCGCTACGCAGTGGCTTGAGGTAGATTCGAACCTGCGACCCTCCGGTCACCAGGCACAGAACATACACCACCGCGTCCGCACCTTGGTCTTTCTTTTCCACTATTCCACAAACGATTTGAAAACCATTTCGTTCGCGTCTTTCAAGATCTATTTGTTCTTCAATCAAGTGTATTACCATTAATTTTAACAACAACCCCCATACAGATCATTATATTCTTTCAGTTTCTGTCCGTTCTGTCTGCCTTCCTGTCCCTGTCTTTGTATTTGTCGTTTATTCTGTTATGCTTGCCCTTCTTTTCATCCCTCACCAGCAACCCGACGCACAAACATCTTCCTCATCGAGCGCCATATAAATGTGTTCAACACAAGCGCTGTGTATAATCGTGTCGAGCGCTAATGTGTGTCTAAGCACTCGCTTGCAACCTTATCGACGTCTGTGCAATTGGAGAAGCATTGCATGAAAGTAGGTCCACATTGCATATGCCTCATGCAAATATACACACGTACATATATACACACACATACACGTATGCACATATACATACTTTATATACTTTATATAAATGCATGCTTATACACATATTTACACATATACACACACACACACAGATAGCGGGCCCGATAGCGCATTGGATAACACACTGGCATGGAGAGCGAGAGGAACCGAGAGGTACCGAGTTCGACAAAGCATAATTATCCGCCCTACGGAGGGCGGACATGCTTTGTAGGCTGCTATTAGCGCCGTGTATTGCAGGGCTGTCTGTTCTGTTAGTAGTTATTAAGATTTATGTCTTCAGTCATTTGTGTTCTTGTGAATTGTCTCATTTGCATAACTGTACACTGTTACAGTAGCCGGTTGCTGTTTGTCAAACGGATTGTTTCAATAAACGAAAATATTATTATTATTATTATTAGACACATATATATATGTATATATTATATATATATATATATATCGGCACAGATGTTCATAAATACATACATATATAAATATACATACATACAAATATGTACATATACATGTATGTGCAATTTGTGATTGTGTATTTATGGGTGGACCGTGGACCTACATATACTATAATAGTACGAATATTATAAGTATGGTAGGCTTATGTTGTTATTCCCTCGAAAGAGCCGGATATCCGTGCATTTATAAGACAACGCCTGTTGTTATTGTTTTAAACGTAACAATTAAACTTTATGCACAAATGATTTAACTTCTATTCATGCACCTATTCGGTAGACCAAAAGCCTTCGTGTTTAAAGATAGAGTAGGCCTACAAGCCAAACCGATAGAGTACAAGCCATACCGATGGAGTACAAGCCAAACCGATAGAGTACAAGCCAAACCGATAGAGTACAAGCCAAACCGATAGAGTACAAGCCAAACCGATAGAGTACAAGCCAAACCGATAGAGTACAAGCCAAACCGATAGAGTACAAGCCAAACCGATAGAGTACAAGCCAAACCGATAGAGTACAAGCCAAACCGATAGAGTACAAGCCAAACCGATAGAGTACAAGCCAAACCGATAGAGTACAAGCCAAACCGATAGAGTACAAACCAAACCGATAGAGTACAAGCCAAACCGATAGAGTACAAGCCAAACCGATAGAGTACAAGCCAAACCGATAGAGTACAAGCCAAACCGATAGAGTACAAGCCAAACTAATAGAGTACAAGCCAAACCGATAGAGTACAAGCCAAACCGATAGAGTACAAGCCAAACCGATAGAGTACAAGCCAAACCGATAGAGTACAAGCCAAACCGATAGAGTACAAGCCAAACCGATAGAGTACAAGCCAAACCGATAGAGTACAAGCCAAACCGATAGAGTACAAGCCAAACCGATAGAGTACAAGCCAAGCCAAAGATAGAGTACAAGCCGATAGAGTACAAGCCAAACCGATAGAGTACAAGCCAAACCGATAGAGTACAAGCCAAACCGATAGAGTACAAGCCCAAACCGATAGAGTACAAGCCAAACCGATAGAGTACAAGCCAAACCGATAGAGTACAAGCCAAACCGATAGAGTACAAGCCAAACCGATAGAGTACAAGCCAAACCGATAGAGTACAAGCCAAACCGATAGAGTACAAGCCAAACCGATAGAGAGTACAAGCCAAACCGATAGAGTACAAGCCAAACCGATAGAGTACAAGCCAAACCGATAGAGTACAAGCCAAACCGATAGAGTACAAGCCAAACCGATAGAGTACAAGCCAAACCGATAGAGTACAAGCCAAACCGATAGAGTACAAGCCAAACCGATAGAGTACAAGCCAAACCGATAGAGTACAAGCCAAACCGATAGAGTACAAGTCAAACCGATAGAGTACAAGCCAAACCGATAGAGTACAAGCCAAACCGATAGAGTCAAACCGATAAGCCAAACCGATAGAGTACAAGCCAAACCGAGAGAGTACAAGTCAAACCGATAGAGTACAAGCCAAACCGATAGAGTACAAGCCAAGCCAAGAGAGTACAAGTCAAACCGATAGAGTACAAGCCAAACCGATAGAGTACAAGCCAAACCGATAGAGTACAAGCCAAACCGATAGAGTACAAGCCAAACCGATAGAGTACAAGCCAAACCGATAGAGTACAAGCCAAACCGATAGAGTACAAGCCAAACCGATAGAGTACAAGCCAAACCGATAGAGTACAAGCCAAACCGATAGAGTACCAAACCGATAGAGTACAAGCCAAACCGATAGAGTACAAGCCAAACCGATAGAGTACAAGCCAAACCAAGCCAAGAGAGTACAAGTCAAACCGATAGAGTACAAGCCAAACCGATAGAGTACAAGCCAAACCGATAGAGTACAAGCCAAACCGATAGAGTACAAGCCAAACCGATAGAGTACAAGCCAAACCGATAGAGTACAAGCCAAACCGATAGAGTACAAGCCAAACCGATAGAGTACAAGCCAAACCGATAGAGTACAAGCCAAACCGATAGAGTACAAGCCAAACCGATAGAGTACAAGCCAAACCGATAGAGTACAAGCCAAACCGATAGAGTACAAGCCAAACCGATAGAGTACAAGCCAAACCGATAGAGTACAAGCCAAGCCAATAGAGTACAAGCCAAACCGATAGAGTACAAGCCAAACCGATAGAGTACAAGCCAAACCGATAGAGTACAAGCCAAACCGATAGAGTACAAGCCAAACCGATAGAGTACAAGCCAAACCGATAGAGTACAAGCCAAACCGATAGAGTACAAGCCAAACCGATAGAGTACAAGCCAAACCGATAGTACAAGCCAAACCGATAGAGTACAAGCCAAACCGATAGAGTACAAGCCAAACCGATAGAGTACAAGCCAAACCGATAGAGTACAAGCCAAACCGATAGAGTACAAGCCAAACCGATAGAGTACAAGCCAAGCCAACCGAGAGCCAAACCGATAGAGTACAAGCCAAACCGATAGAGTACAAGCCAAACCGATAGAGTACAAGCCAAGCCAAGAGTACAAGTCAAACCGATAGAGTACAAGCCAAACCGATAGAGTACAAGCCAAACCGATAGAGTACAAGCCAAACCGATAGAGTACAAGCCAAACCGATAGAGTACAAGCCAAACCGATAGAGTACAAGCCAAACCGATAGAGTACAAGCCAAGCCGATAGAGTACAAGTCAAACCGATAGAGTACAAGCCAAACCGATAGAGTACAAGCCAACCGATAGAGTACAAGCCAAACCGATAGAGTACAAGCCAAGCCAATAGAGTACAAGTCAAACCGATAGAGTACACGCCCAACCGATAGAAGTTTGGTTTGTACTCTATCGGTTTGGCTTGTACTCTATCGGTTTGGCTTGTACTCTATCGGTTTGGCTTGTACTCTATCGCTTTGGCTTGTACTCTATCGGTTTGGTTTGTACTCTATCGCTTGGCTTGTACTCTATCGGTTTGGTTTGTACTCTAAGGGTTTGTCTTGTACTCTATTGGTTTGGCTTGTTCTCTATCGGTTTGGTTTGTATTCTATCGGCTTGGTTTTTGTACTCTATCGGTTTGGTTTGTACTCTATCGGTTTGGTTTGTACTCTATCGATTTGTCTTGTACTCTATCGGTTTGGCGTGTTCTCTCTATCGGTTTGGTTTGTTCTCTAGCGGTTTGGCTTTGTACTCTTATCGGTTTGGTTTTTGTACTCTATCGGTTTGGTTTGTACTATATCGGTTTGGCATACGCACACTCTATCGGTTTATCTTGTACTCTATCGGTTTGGTACTTCATCGGTTTGGTGCCCACTCTATCAGTATGGCTCGAACTTTATCAGTTTGGCTTGTACTCTGTCGGTTTGGCTTGTACTCTATCGGTTTTACTTGTACTCTGTCGGTTTGACTTGTACTCTGTCAGTTTGGCTTGTACTCAATAGGTTTGGGTTGTACTCTATCGTTTTGGTTTGTACTCTATCGGTTTGGCGTGTGCTCTAGCGGTTTGGTTTGTACTCTTTCGGTTTGGTTTGTAATCTACCGGTTTGACTTGTAGGCCTATACAATAGCGTGCTTCTGCGATGCTATATAAATTGTCGTTTTAAAAGTTAAAGGCATCTGTTCCCATTTGACCGAGTGGCTCTTAAGTTACGCTACACAAATGTTATGCCACATTACATTACAAGACGTTTTAACATATACACATGCGAAGAGAGCGCCCCTGATTAGGCTATATAAATGTTAAGTTACATTGCATTACATTTGAGTTACAGTTACAGTGAGATGTAGATGTTTAGCATAAATTACATTGCACATTTACATCAGACATAATAATATCTTGCATCGTCGTCGAAACTGAGATCTCTTCTGCTTTCCGAATCGTGCCTGGAATTACAAATCGCGTCCTATCCTAACGGCAAAGCCTCTTTCGCGACTGCGATGGCAGCCAGTCTGTCAGTGTCTGTCGGCCCCAATAAATTCTCCAGAAGATTGAGGGAAGTCAGGACCGATAATAGCCCCACCGTTGTTCACAGGCACGGCCAATATGGCGGTCATTCCGTCACGGAGCTACTGCAATAGGTCGTGGAGATATGGCGACTTGGCAGATCGCTCGGAGGGAGAGGAGAACCGAAACGACAAGGGGAGTCTAGGGAACTCTGGCCCTATCTGTCGGTCTGTCTGCCTGCCTGTCTGTCTGCATGTCTGCATGTCTGCCCCTCTGCATGTGTCTGTTTGTTTGTTTGTCTGTATGACTGTCTATCTGTCTGTCCGTCCGTCTGCCTGTCTACCTATCTGTTTACCTGTCTGTCTGTCTGCGTTCTTCGCTATCTGTCT
>JACEVL010000788.1:143490-228490 GCA_020284085.1 Aporrectodea caliginosa
TTGCCCCGGTTGATTTTTGTCAACCCGAAAAATTCCGGCCAAAACCGATAGAGACGGGCCAAACCGATAGAGAAACAAGCCAACAAGAGTACCCCCAAACCGATAGAGTAAAAACCAAACCGATAGAGTAAACCCAAAAACCAAAGGTAAACCCCCCCAAACCGATAGGGGCAAAAAAACCAAGAGTAAAAGGGCCCAAAGATAAAGAAAAACCGGGGTCCCAAAATTAAAAAAGGGCCAAACCGAAAATAAAAAGCCAAACCGAAGGGGCGCCAAACCGAGGAAAAAAGCCAAACCCCGATAGGGGCGCCAAAAAATAAGACAAACCCAAAACCCGATGAGCCAAAAACCGATAGAGTCAACCCAAAACCCAAAAGAAAAGTCCCGATAGAGACAAACCAAACCGATGGGTAAAAACCCAAAACCAAGAGGCAAGCCAAAGGGGTAAGAAAACCCAAACCGATAATTTAAACCAAACCGATAGGCGAAAACCTGAGTAAAAGCCAAGAAGGGTTTTTAAACCGATATCAAAAAAACCCCTTTTTAAAAAAACCAAAACCTTTTTGGTTTTAAACCAAAGGCGGGGGGGTTTTTCCCCAAAAAACCGGTTTTGTACTCTATGGGTTTGGCTTGTACTCTATCGGTTTCGCTTTACTCTATCGGTTTGGCTTTGTACCCCAACGGCTTGTCTTGGTACTCCCCAACGGTTTGGCTTTGTACTTCATCGGTTTAGGTTAGTACTCTATCGGTTTGCTTTGTACTCTATCGGTTTCTGTTTGTACTCTATCGGTTAGTTTGTGCTCTATCGGTTTTGGTTTGTACTCTATCGGTTTGGCTTGTACTCTATCGGTTTGGCTTGTAATTTATCGGTTTGGTTTGTACTTCATTGGTTCGGTGTTTCTTGTACTCTATCGGTTTAGCTTGTACTTTATCGGTTTGCTTGTACTCTATTTGTTTTGCTTGTACTCTATCGGTTTGACTTTGGAGTCTCTATTGGCTTGGTTTGTACTCTATCGGTTTGGCTTCTGTACTCTATCACTGTGACTTTTACTCTATCGGTTTGGTTTTGTACTCTAATGTGTTTGGCTTGTACTCTATCGGTATCGGTTGTACCTTATCGGTTTGGCTTATACTCTATCGGTTTGACTTGTACTCTATCGGTTTGAATTGTATTTCATTGGTTTCGTTCGTACTCTATCGGTTGAGCTTGTACTCTAATGTTTTGGGTTGTACTCTAATGGCTTGGCTTGTACTCTATTTGCCTACCTTGGTACTCTATCGGTTTAGGTTAGTACTTCATTTGCTCTCGTATCCACTCTCCCGGTTAGGGCCTGTGCCTTTATCGGCTCTTGCTCTTAAAATCTAATGGTTTGGCTCAATTTGCACTTATATTTGTCTCGCTTTTTAGTACTATCGGCTTGTACTGCATGGTACTTCATAGGTTTCATTTGCACTCTAATGGTTTAGCTTGTACTCTGCCTATTTGGTTTGTACCTTATTTCGTATTCTGAATCGTACTTCATTTGTTTACCTTGTACTCTGTCCGTCTATCATTGGCTTGTACTCGGTTTGGCGTGTGCTCTAACGGTTTGACTTGCATGGCCATTCGGTTTAGTTCGTACTCTATCGGCTTGAATTGTACTTTATTTGTTTGGCTTGTACTTAATCGGCTTGTCTTGTACTCTATTCGTTTAGTTTGCACGCTATTGGCTTGAATTGTGCTTTTTTGGTTTCACTTGTACTCTATTGGTTTCCACTGGTACTCTTATCAGCCTAGTTTTTGGCTCTATCGGTTTGGTTTGTGCTCTATTGGTTTGGCTTGTACTTTATTGGCTTGTCTTGTGTTCTATCGGTTTGCCTTGTACTCTATCAGTTTGGCGTGTACTCTATCGGTTTGGTTTGTACTCTATCGGTTTGGCTTGTACTCTATCGGTTTGGCTTGTACTCGGTTTGGGTTTGACTTGTACTCTATCGGTTTGGCGTGTACTCTATCGGTTTGGTTTGTACTTTACCGGTTTCGTTCGTACTCTATCGGTTTGTCTAGTACTCTATCGGTTTGGCTTTGTACTCTATCGGTTTGGTTTGTACTCTATTGGTTTGGCTGGTACTCTTTTGGCTTGTCTTGTACTCTATCGGTTTGCATTGTACTCTATCAGTTTGGCTTGTACTCTATCGGTTTGGTTTGTACTCTATCGGTTTGGTTTGTACTCTATCGGTTTCGTTCGTACTCTATCGGTTTGGCTTGTACTCTATCGGTTTGGCTTGTACTCAATCGGTTTGGTTTGTACTCTATCGGCTTGGCTTGTACTCTATCGGTTTAGCTTGTACTCTATTGGTTTGTCTTGTACTCTATCGGTTTGGCTTTTGTACTCTATCGGTTTGGACTTGTACTCTATCGGTTTGGTTTGTACTCTAAAGGTTTGGCTTGTACTCTATCGGTTTGGTTTGTACTCTAAAGGTTTGGCTTGCACTCTATCGGTTTGGCTTGTACTCTATCGGTTTGGTTTGTACTCTATCGGTTTGGTTTGTACTTTACCGGTTTCGTTTGTACTCTATCGGTTTGGTTTGTACTCTATCGGTTTCGTTTGTACTTATCGGTTTGACTTGTACTCTATCGGTTTGGCTTGTACTTTATCGGTTTGACTTGTACTCTATCGGTTTAGCTTGTACTCTATCGGTTTGGCTTGTTCTCTCTATCGGTTTGGCTTGTACTCTATCGGTTTGGCTCTGTACTCTATCGGTTTCGCTTGTACTCTATCGGTTTGGCTTGTACTCTATCGGTTTAGCTTGTACTCTATCGGTTTGGCTTGTACTCTATCGGTTTAGCTTTGTACTCTATTGGTTTGGCTTGTACTCATTTGGTTTGGTTTGTACTCTATCGGTTTGGTTTGTACTTATTGGTTTGGCTTGTACTCTATCGGCTTGTGCTTGTACTCTTTCGGTTTGCTTTGTACTCTATCAGTTTGGCTTGTACTCTATCGGTTTGGTTGCTTGTACTCTGTCGGTTTGGCTTGTACTCTATCGGTTTGGCTTGTACTTATCGGTTTGGTTTGTACTTATCGGTTTGTTTGTACTCTATCGGTTTGGTTTGTACTCTATCGGTTTGCTTGTACTATCTTGTACTCTATCGGTTTGGCTTGTACTCTATCGGTTTGGTTTGTACTCTATCGGTTTGGCTTGTACTCTATCGGTTTGGCTTGTACTCTTTCGGTTTAGGCTTGTACTCTATCGGTTTTGTTTGTACTCTATCGGTTTAGCACTGTACTCTATTCGGTTTTGGCTTGTACTTCTATCGGTTTAGCTTGTACTTCATCGGTTTGGCTTGTACTCTATCGGTTTGGCTTGTACTTATACTCTATCGGTTTGGCTTGTACTCTATCGGTTTCGCGCTTGTACTCTATCGGTTTGGCTTGTACTCTATCGGTTTGGCTTGTACTCTATCGGTTTTGTCTGTGTACTCTATCGGTTTGGCTTGTACTCTATCGGTTTGGTTTGTACTCTATCGGTTTGGCTTGTACTCTATCGGTTTGGCTTGTACTCTATCGGTTTGGCTTGGTATACTCTATCGGTTTGGCTTGTACTCTATCGGTTTGGTTTGTACTCTATCGGTTTGGCTTGTACTCTATCGGTTTGGTTTGTACTCTATCGGTTTGGCTTGTACTCTATCGGTTTGGCTTGTACTCTATCGGTTTGGCTTGTACTCTATCGCTTGGCTTGTACTCTATCGGTTTGGCTTGTACTCTATCGGTTTGGCTTGTACTCTATCGGGTTTGGCTTGTACTCTATCGGTTTGGTTTGTATTCTATCGGCTTGGCTTGTACTCTATCGGTTTGGTTTGTACTCTATCGGTTTGGTTTGTACTCTATGGTTTGTACTCTTCGGTTTCTTGTACTCTATCGGTTTGGCTTGTTCTCTATCGGTTTGGTTTCTCTATCGGTTTGGTTTGTTCTAGCGGTTTGGCTTGTACTCTATCGGTTTGGTTTGTACTCTATCGGCATGGGCGTCGAGAGCCAAGGCGGGCCCGGGGCAGACACTTCTCAGAGTCTATCAGGGCCTCTTGTTTTTTCGATTTTATCTGTAAGCCCGAATCTGATGTAAGACTGTAAAAAGGCTATCAAACTACATTTAATGAATAATAATAATGGTAATATTAATAATAGTAAAAGTAAATGTAAAAATAAATTTCTGGTTTAAAAGATCCATCTCTGACTCTAATTATAAAGAAATTTACAAAAACATGAAAATGTCATTATGTGAATGTGAGAAATGATTTTAATTTTTACAGTTACAAGAGAAATTTACCGTATAGTAGATACTATTATACTAAATAAATGCAGGCCTAAATGACTACTTAAGTGTACTTATTAAGTCTACATGTAGTAAAAATGTGCTTGCGGGCTTTCCGGCTTGCAAACAATTCGATCACGGCACCGAAGTCTAATTTCTTGCTAGGCAGGTATGAAGCTGCTTCCATACCCATTTTCAGGCTCTATATCTCCTTGAATTGTGACAGTTGTTGCATTATGATTATGATGTCCAATCTCAGGAGGTGAGGATATGTCACTTGCAATGTCTATACATAGACTAGGCCTACATCAACAACTCGCTCTGTGCCATGATCAACTCCAATAGCCTACTACTACTAATACTACTAGCGATGATATTCTCAGCTTGATTTGCTGCATCATTCGCCTTTAATAAAATTGAAAATCCAAGACTGAAGGATTGTATTCCTGACTTTCGCTAATTTTTCTTTCCTTTTTTTGAGCTCCAGATTTCTGGTAATTCATCGTCTAATTTGTCAACTTAAAGGAATATAATATAATCTATTGGTAATTTGGTATCAATTATTTATTATGACAACTTATATCCAGTTGTAAGTTCAAGTATTATTTATTTGGATAATAACTCAAATTTCAATTCATAAATTTACATCCAGTTAAAGATTTTATGGCTGCCAGAAAACCAATTAGCCTAATTTATTCTAGGCCGACTGCTGATGAATCTCAAATATAATACTGATAGCAGTCTTTTTGAAATTAAAGTTATTCAACTATAATTATTCAACTATAATAATTATGACCACAACAGTTGTGACTTAAATAACTGAAATAGTAGGATAGCCTTTATCAAGCAGTAGCGTGGCTAGTATTTTTACCATAGGGGTGCGTACTGCGAAGTACTGGACTGCTGGGCTATGCATATGATTCTGGTGGAGTATGGAATTCAGTCAGAAATCGATATTTGTCTGCATTACTGAACTTTGCACTAACAGCTAGACCGAAATTATTCTGATGCGGAGTGATGCCCAACGTCTGTTACTGTGCTCGCGCCTTTATTCTTTGACTGAACAACGGAGACTATGTTAAATGACAGAGCTAATAAATCGTTTTCGTTGACAACATTGCCAATAGAATTATCTGTAGTGCTAACTAACCTCTTCAGTCCAAATTTTCACCGTCACATTCGTTACTGTCTTGCTTTTCTGGCAAAGAGATTCAATAGACCGGCTTCTCTATTATAAAGCTTCATCAACTAGCTATTAAACTGAAGAATTTAATTGAAATCGCTATTTTGTTTAAAAGTAAACGAATAGATTAGCGACTGTATTCTGAACATGAATAACTACTTTCGCAATAGATAGACTTGTGAGAGAGACAGACAGAAATACAGAGAGAGAGAGAAACAGAAACAGACAGACATACAGAGGAGCGCAAGAGACAGCGAGAGACAGAGAGAGAGAGAGAGAGAGAGACAGACAGACAAACCGACAGAGACAGACAGACAGAGAAAGAGAGCCAGACAAGGCAGATATTATTTCCAGCATTCCTCAGCCCTGGAGATGAGTGATGGTAAAGCCGAGGTAAATGCATGGTATGCGGTTGTTGTACATCTGAGGGGAGAATCTCTTGCCCTATTCATATTGTTGTTCATCCGAATGAAAGTATCTTCGTGTGCAACTGTGTTCGCTTCTACTGTGGGTCATATACTATGACACATCGGGTGACCTATATGCAGACACCATACATACAGTATTACGTCTGTGGCCCTGTGTATCATGATTCATCAAGCATCCGTCATATAGAGACTGCATTGGGCCAAAACTTACAGGTTTTATCAGTTTCAGCAAAGTTGTAGACATTTCCGGGCCCTTGCCATAGAACCGGGCCCCCAAAACCCACAGGTTTCTTCAGTTTAAGCAAAGTTTTGGACATTTCAGGGCCCCTGCCATAGAACCGGGCCCCGGGGCAGTAACCCCCCCTGACCCCCTCTCATCGGCCCTGTCTATCGGTTTGGTTTGTACTATATCGGTTTGGCATGCACTCTATCGGTTTATCTTGTACTCTATCGGTTTGGCTTGTACTTCATCGGTTTGGTGCCCACTCTATCAGTATGGCTCGAACTTTATCAGTTTGGCTTGTACTCTGTCGGTTTGGCTTGTACTCTATCGGTTTTACTTGTACTCTGTCGGTTTGACTTGTACTCTGTCAGTTTGGCTTGTACTCAATAGGTTTGGGTTGTACTCTATCGTTTTGGTTTGTACTCTATCGGTTTGGCGTGTGCTCTAGCGGTTTGGTTTGTACTCTTTCGGTTTGGTTTGTAATCTACCGGTTTGACTTGTAGGCCTATACAATAGCGTGCTTCTGCGATGCTATATAAATTGTCGTTTTAAAAGTTAAAGGCATCTGTTCCCATTTGACCGAGTGGCTCTTAAGTTACGCTACACAAATGTTATGCCACATTACATTACAAGACGTTTTAACATATACACATGCGAAGAGAGCGCCCCTGATTAGGCTATATAAATGTTAAGTTACATTGCATTACATTTGAGTTACAGTTACAGTGAGATGTAGATGTTTAGCATAAATTACATTGCACATTTACATCAGACATAATAATATCTTGCATCGTCGTCGAAACTGAGATCTCTTCTGCTTTCCGAATCGTGCCTGGAATTACAAATCGCGTCCTATCCTAACGGCAAAGCCTCTTTCGCGACTGCGATGGCAGCCAGTCTGTCAGTGTCTGTCGGCCCCAATAAATTCTCCAGAAGATTGAGGGAAGTCAGGACCGATAATAGCCCCACCGTTGTTCACAGGCACGGCCAATATGGCGGTCATTCCGTCACGGAGCTACTGCAATAGGTCGTGGAGATATGGCGACTTGGCAGATCGCTCGGAGGGAGAGGAGAACCGAAACGACAAGGGGAGTCTAGGGAACTCTGGCCCTATCTGTCGGTCTGTCTGCCTGCCTGTCTGTCTGCATGTCTGCATGTCTGCCCCTCTGCATGTGTCTGTTTGTTTGTTTGTCTGTATGACTGTCTATCTGTCTGTCCGTCCGTCTGCCTGTCTACCTATCTGTTTACCTGTCTGTCTGTCTGCGTTCTTCGCTATCTGTCTGCCTGCCTGCCTACCTCTCTGTTTGTATGTCTGTTTGTTAGTCTGTCTGTCTGCCTGCTTGCCTGTCTGTCTGTCTGTCTGCCTGACTCTCTGCTTGTGTGTGTGTCTGTTTGTTTATCTGTCTGACTGTCTATCTGTCTGTCCGTCCGTCTGCTTGTCTACCTACCTGTTTATCTGTCTACCTGTCTGTCTGTCTGTCTGCCTTCCTCTCTATCTGTCTGTCTGCCTACCTCTCTGCTTGTATGTTTATTCGTTAGTCTGCATTTCTGCCTGTATGACTGCTTTACTCTCTGTCCGTCTGTCCGTTCGTCTGAGTATCTGCGGTTGTTCCTGTAGCTGTGGCGCCTAGAGGAGTCTTTCTGCCTAGATGCAATTATCGCCCGTAACCTGATTTCCCATAGTGCCTCTGCTCTGGTGTGCTGTCGCCGTAGTCATTGTTTCTCTGGCGTCATTTCATCGAACTCCCGATATTTTTCGATGTGACCTTAAGGCCTTTCTGCAATGATTTATCTCGGTCACGCAGTGGCCTTCACCTCCTGACCTTCACCTGGCCTCATTCTGACTGATTCCCTGGCGATTAATGCGTGGTCCTCGTTGGCTTTCAGCACAAGGCACCAACGACTGCTACTGCTCTCTGAGGCTCTTTGTTCTTGATGGAATCATTATAGTTACAGCTACTGGGTTTCTCTCTCGATGTAGCCTTATATATATATATATATATATATATATATATATATATATATATATATATATATATATATATATATATATATATATATATATATATATATATATATACATATATAGACAGACAGACAGACATGACAGACAGACAGATAGATACTGTAGGTATAATTATGAAGCATAAGTGTCATGCAGCTCACGTTTTGTATAGAACTATGTCACATTTATGTAGCCATGCAATTGCCCATCTTTAAAGGTGCATCCACATCTGTCTATAATGGCCATGTTTCCGTTTTTCCTCTTACCTTACCTAATGGTATATTAGGCCTTCAGGTCTTAAATTTAGTCAAGCTCCAAATGTTGGGATCCTGTGACTATCAACAGTGTTGATAGAAGCACAGACTTATAGCAACGAATTAATTCATCTTTCTGCTTACTTGGTAACCGCGAAAGCTAACCTTGCACTGCAGACTACCAGCAAAGGACACACTTTTCCTACGTCAGCTATAATTCTCCTCTTCTACGTGTGAACTGAGTGTCACCTTAGTCCTTGATCTGGCACGCCCTGAACTGAAGAATGTGTGTCGAACGTGAATAAAAAAAACAATTCGGAGTCAGATTCGCTCTGAGCACCGCCAGAGCAGCCGCCGCCGTTCGCCCTGTACTGAATTAATTTACACTAGCAATCCTAATGCATGCGTTCATATATTGCTGTTGATTAAGTTGATTGTAATCGTGATCGTAATCTCCAAACTTCTAAAGAGCCACTCGAGAGTTAAGCACTTGGCACCAGCTTATTCACGAGCGCTGCGTCGAGTCAGAGAGGTTGTCCAAAGAGACCAAGTGAGGATGCAAGCCCGGTCACCCTATAGACATGGGTCACCCGAAGACCAATAGCTGCTGAGTAGGGTGTCGTTGAGGATGAGAGAGGTTGGGAGGAGGCGGAGTGAATAAATGGATCAGGGTTGGAATTCTTAGAGGAATTCTGGAAAATTGCGCAATAACTCATCCGTTTGAAGCTGCGACTCATCTGATCGATGGAAGCTCACACATCCCAGTCGACGGCTCATCTATCTCTCGCTCTTTTTCTTTTTGTCTCTGTCTCTGTCTGTCTGTCTGTCGTCGTCTGTCTCTATCTCTCTGTCTGTCTGTCTCTGTCTGTCACTGTCTGTCTGTCTGTCTCTCGCTCTCTGTCTGTCTGTCTGTCTGTCTGTCTCTCTCTCTCTCTCCCTTTCGCTCTCTCTTTCTCTGTTTTTGTCAGACCCTCTCCTTCAAAGTCGAGTCTGAATCGCGTTCTTCGTCTTCAACTTGGAGTCCAAATTGCGAAGCCTGTATCTGGACCGTTTTGAGCATTCAGCATTTCGAGGTCTTCCTTTTAGTCTTTTTCTTTTCTATTCTTCCCTCGATTCTTATGAGAGAATTTTCCCTCATTCTGATTTGTCGGCTTACGTGGACGCCATTTTGTTGCACTGCTGGGAATAATATCATTTGCTTTTGTTGCGTTCTGCCATTCTCAGTTATATAATACAGAGTAAGCTCGTAATATCCTGAAGAAAGCAACTCTAATGAAGCTTCCCCTCTCCATATCCAGGGGATTGATTTTCCGGCCGGTGTTTCTCCCCGTTAGCTTCTTCTCTTGCTTTTCTTGCCATTTTGAATTAATTTTTCGACTTCAGCTGTTCTTGGTCCCGATTTCTGTCCGCATTGTCTTGTTTTTGTTTTCAATATTTCGTAGTTATTGTGTTGTTCGCTTGAGGGTGTAATAATTGTAACTTAGAATTTGAGCGGACGATCCTCGCAGAAACTCGTTACTCGTGTTATGACGCACTGAGTTAAAGATAAGATGTTGATGCCTTGTCTGTGTGTCTGTATGTCTCTGTCTGTCGGTCTGTCTGTCTGTCTGTCTGTCTGTCTGTCTGTCAGTCTGTCTGTCTGTCTGTAACAACGACAGCAGCAAGAGTCACTTTGTGAATCTATGTGTTTTTCTGTCTGACTATATGTCTGCCTTGCTGTCTTTTAGTCTGTATGTATGTATGTACGCATGTATGTATGTATGTACTATATACGCATGTATGTATGTAGGCTATGTATTTATTTATGTATGTATGTATGCATGCATGTATGTATGTATGTATGTATGTATGTTTCGCTGTCTGTAAGTATGCCTGACTTTCCGTATGTATGCCTGTCTGTATGCATTATGTCTATCTGTATATACATGTAGGCCTATGCCTGTCTATCTGCGTGTCTGTTTGTCTGGCTGTCTGTCTGCCTTTATATATGTATGTATATATGTCCGTCCGGCTGCCTATATGTATGTATGTCTGGTCCACTGTTCATCTGTCTGTTCATCTGTTTGTATGTATGTTTGAATGCCTGTCTGTCAGCCTGTGTGTCTTTCTGTCTGTCTGTCTGTCTGGCTTCTGTCAAGTTCTGTGCCTGATTGTCGATGATGGCTTTACATGTGCGTGGGCTTACATGTACGTGTCATTTCGCAGATCTCTCGGGTTACCAATGTAGTTTTTTTTATTAACTCAGAGCTATTGCATGATAATATGTAGGCCTATCTTCATGAATCTCTGCATCCCTCTCTCTGTGTCTCTCTCTGTCTCTCTCTGTCTCTCTGTCTCTCTCTTGCTCTGTGTCTGTCTGTGTCTGTCTGTGTCTGTCTGTCTGTCTCTGTCTGTCTCTGTCTCTGTCTCTGTCTCTGTCTCTCTCTCTCCGCTGTTATCTTCGTGTGTTTGACCAGTAGTTGGGTTACATCTCGGTCACCCTCACTTCATCTCCGCTTTTATTGCAGCCTTCTGTCTATCTGTCTGTCTATCTGTCTGTCTGATTATATAACTGCATGACTGTCTTTTCTTGTCACTTATGTATGCACGTTAAGACATGGAGATCAGCGTATATACATACATGCATTCATATATGTGCGTATATATATAATATTTATATATATTTATATATATACTCACAATTACGTGGACTGCTTATGCGTTTAAGAAGCGCATATGTCGATTGTCGATCTCGCTATAGGCCTACATGTCTGTTTTTAATAATTTTCGTGCGTGTGTGTCTCTCACTCTCGCTGTCTTTCTCCGTGTCTCCCTCTCTCCCTCTCTCTGTCTTTCTCCGTGTCTGTCTTTCTACTAATCCGTGCTTTTCCGGTCATTTAATTGGCGACCAATTCATCCGGTGATCGTCGGATCCTATTAAGCATACAACCATCGCCTGAAAGAAGACATCATCACGATGAAAACAACAACAGTTTGACTGCAGTAACAACAACATCAACAGCAACCGTCACTCTGTGTCTGCGCATGTAGCTTTGCGCATGTCTGTGTATCTGTCTGTCTATCTGTGTGTCTGTATGTATATGTATGTGTGTCTGTGAATATGCGTGCGTGTGTGTGTATGTCTGTATTGCATTGTCTGTCCGTTTGTTTGCCTGTCTATCTGTCTGTTTGTCTGCTCTGTCTGTCTCTGTTCAAAGAGCAGCTTATTAGCTAGCATATTATTTAATTTTGAGCTATGAAGACTTTAAAAGCTGCAAACCAGTGATATTGCGAGCAGCTAAATAAGCGCCATAATGTGTCTATCATCATCATCATCATCATCATCATCACCGTCACCGTCATCGTCGTCGTCGTCATCATCATCATCATCATCATCACCACCATCATCATCACCATCATAACCACCATCACCATCATTATCATCATCATCATCATCATCATCATCATCATCATCATCATCATCATCATCATCATCATCATCATCATCATCATCATCAGAAGTCACAGCGTATTCTACCATGCATAGAACTGTCTGAGCTCAAATTATTGTCAATACTTCTTCTACTTCTTCTTTCCATCGTCGTCATCGTCGTAGGCGTCGTCATCATCATCATCACTTTCCTCTCCATTTTCTGCTTCCTCTTTTTCCTCCTCCTCCTCCTCTTTTGCTTTTCTTCGTCGCCATCACCTTTTACTCCAGCATTTTATTTCTCTCCGTTTCGAGAACTATCTTCCAGAAGTTGTTGTCTTATTCTTCTTCTTCGTCGTCTTCTTCTTCTTCCGTTGCCATCGCGTGTCCACTTAGCACAGCCAACGAGCAGCGTATAATCGAGTTTCCTCGCCTCCCTCCCCTCTCAGTCTGTCTCCCTGCCTCCCTTCCCTGCCCGGCGCACGCGGAGGCCAATCGTCGACAGAGGCCGAGTTTTCGCAGACCATTCCACCGTAAATTATATCTTCCAATAAATTTCCGGAGACGGTGGGTTGGCGGGGTTGGCGGAGGTGGCCGACGGGAAGCCGTGTTGATTGCGGCAAAGCCTGATTGGCAGAGGGACTATCGCACCTGATGGGCTTCGCCAGGAGTGGTCGTTCACACTCAAGAGGAGACGGACAGATTCTGAGTTTTGTGCATGAAAACACGGGTAATTGTTATCCGAAAAGCGGGAAGAAGTCTAATCCTTAGAATGACCACAAATGGCACAGCCCCATAAGTGGACCGGTCACCAGAACACAGCAATGCAAAATAACCCCGCAGACCTGGGGCAGGTAAGCATCGTAATCGTAATCTCCAAACTTCTAAAGCGCCACTCGAAAGCCAAGCGCAGGGCACCAGCTTATTCACGAGCGTATGCGCAACTGACTTGGCCCCTAGGCCTATAGGCTACCTTTCAAATCTTGACATTGGACAAAGTTACAAAGAGGTTTAGGTCAAATAACCAAACCTTTGTCTACATTCCAGATATGCGCTGTAACTCAACTACTTCCATCTTCCAACATCCTTGAAATAGTTGTTCGCGAACCAATGGAGACGTGCCGCAGATGATTATGATAATATTTCGGTGAAAGTCCTACATTTTGACACATTTTTGGAGAGGGTTTAAAAAGCGGATAATGCTAGTCACTGTTGCCAATTTGGCCTACTTAGGCTACTTCTACTTTTAACTTGCATCTGACAATAAACTGAAATAGTCCTATTCTGCATTTACTCTATTGACAATGTCAGGATGCATGCAGTCTACTGGAAAACGTATTGAAACTGCTGCTATCTGAAATGCAGCAACGCATGGAACTTATTTTTCACTAGTTTTCTTCTGTACAACGGAACTACAGTCTCTAGACGCAAAGGAGAGAACGGAAGGCTTAATTAGGTAAGGAAGCGAAGGGCGAGGTCAGAGAACGTCAGATCAGGAAAGGGATGGGCCCGCTTCCGTCGCATGCACACATGGGGGCAGCTTAATTAGAATTTCTTTATTCAAGATATTCTGAATTTTTTAGCTTAATCCATGTTATATAATTGAGAACGGCTCAACGCAGCAGAAGCAAATAATGTTATTCACAGGAGTGCAACAAACTTGCGTCCAAATGAGCCGACCAATCAGAATGCAGGAAATGCATCCTTACCCACAGATGTCGCCACACTTCAATTTTCATGCCTTACGTCATATTAAATGTAGGGCATACAAATTGAAGAGTGATCTGTGGGTAATAATAATAATAAATTATTTAGTCTTCAGTGAAGTGCCTGACAAACGCACTGCGCTGTACATGTTATGACCATTAAACAATTCACAAGAACACAAATTACAGAAGACATAAATCAACAAAGTTGCAGCCATGCAAGGCGCAAGCTCATACTTTTGCAGCCACCTAGGGAATGAAGGCATGAGCTAAACCCAGGGGCCTTACGGGAATAGAACCGGGTCCGTGAAAAGAGTGTTATCCTTCATACTATCCCCCCTCCTGTAAGGATGCAAACAAATACACAATCATTTTCACGAGTTTAGAATCCCTTGCTTTATAATATATATATATATATATATATAGTTAGGCTACTTATAGTTTCCAGCGCTTAACGATAATTATAATAATAATATTCTTTACTGAAACAATCCGGTTGACAAACCGCAACCGGTTACAGTGTAAAGTTATGCAATTGAACTAATTCACAAAAACACAAATGACAGAAGACATAAATCTTAACTACTAACAGAACAGACAGCCTGCAATACACGGCGCTAATAGCAGCCTACAAAGCATGTCCGCCTACAGCCAGGGCCTCCTCCGTTCTCTAGGCATAGAACTGGAACAACCTGGCACTACGACCCTTACCCAAGTAGGTCTACCCTGTAACCCTGACGAGTAACCCCGGCTGAATCCGTACACGCACCCCATGAACATTCGACGTGCACTCGGTGCAGTTGTCTCGGCGCGTCACTCCCTCATTCGGTCACGTTAGAAGTGACGTCGCATTGTCTGCGTGCACCCGAACGAAGTGCCTGACAATTAGTGCGACCGGCTGTTTGTACAGACCTATTAACCTTCGGGCTGTTCGTCACACGCGACCCGGTCGTTCATTGCCCCCAAGATCTATTGGAGGCCCCGCCAACTTTACGAGATACGGATCTACTTTTACGGCGCAGGAAGACACCGAGTCGACCGCAGCACACGTCTCACGACGTCACGTCCGCGTCATCGTCGGTCGGGCTCCTGAGTGCGTATCTCGCAAGGCGAAGAACGGTCTCGCCTAATGTCGCAAAAGCCCAACGGATTTAATAGCAGCCCAACCAGCGTCTATCTGTTTAATGCAAGCGCAGCTCCGGTCTGCATTATAGGGAACTGTGCTTGGGAGTGCAGATTCAATGATTGCATGCAAGTCATGTACACTGCGGTTCTAAAGGTAATGCAAATGCACACGTTTCTAGGCCTATATATATATAGCGACCGTGTGGTCTTAACCCTGCTCATTTTTCAGTGCACTTATCCTCCACCACCGCTGTCCCTTTGAATGGGCTCCACTCCTTTAGGGTCAAAGAATTTTCTGAGGCATGCACAACTAGGCCTACTCGGTTTTAAAATAAAACGGGTTCCTTCTGCATTTCTAACCCGCATAGAAAAAGCTATTGTAGGCCTGTTAGAAAGGGAAAACCTATTGTATTAGAAAGGCCTGTGAATCAGAGGCGAAAATCTATAGGCTACATAACTTTGGGGGTTCAGATTCTACGAGGGCCGAATTTTGTTGGGGGGACGGAAGGGCTTAAGTCAAAACTTTGGGTGGGAAGTCCCTCTCATGATTTACACCACTGCTGTGAATACGTTGTCAGCTGATCAGCAAGAGAATATCTGTTGGCTTAATTTTACGTGTGTGCGAGGGTCTATAGGCCTACCAGCGACGACTGTTTCAATTGTTCATCCCAAGTGCTTACCATCTCTGCATCTGAGGATTCTCATTCACACGATCGATTACTTCAGAGTTCTAAAGTGAGGTGTGCGATCGAGACCAACGAGCGATAATCCCACGGACGTAAAGAAGACAACGTCACACGCAGACCATCAAAATGTATAATACATTTATTTCAACTAGAATCTCAGGCACACCATTAAAAGTGCGAATTCAAACCCAATTGCACTGGACAAACAAGCTCTTGCTACACGAAAGAAAACATGGAAACGAATGGTCGCCCAAGCTCCTATATTGTATACAGAGTAACAGAGGCCGAGAAACATTTGCCTGCCCTACACAGCCAATGTAAATGTACAGGTTTTTCTATAGCGCCCGTCTGTGGCCTCGACCCTGCTAATTTTTCAATGAATTGATCGGGTGAGATCCTTCACCACCGCTGCCCGCTTGAATGGGCGCCACGCCATTGAAGGTCCCCGTGCAAGGACCGTGCTAGCCCGAGATTTAAATCTCTGAAATAAGCCAGCATCGGGAAGCGAACCGCGATCATCACGCTCTCTAACACAGAGGCGCCTGAGACGCAGCCTACGCTCTAACCAAAGTAGCCAACTGGGACAACAAGCCAAGGGTTGACCACCACAACTATGAACGAATTGAACTGTATTGTCTGAAATAGAAGCAAAAACAATGCATAAAGCCGAGGACAAACAAAGCCTTCAACAGATAGACATACAAAAAATTCTACGACGTCTTTTAGTGAAAATCAAACAAGACCGTAAATAAAAACAGCAACTTTTCTTTCAGTCCTGCAAAGATCACAAGCACCTCACAAATTCCGCACAGAACAGAATTCTTTAATAACACAAGCTTTATAGCCAATTAGATGTTCCAATATCATCGAGTTTGTACAGCATCTCTGAATTTCCAGTGTCACAAGAACTTTGTATCAGAGCTTGGAGAACTTGCCCAAATCTAGGCCCTACTAGAGATATTATTATCATCATCATTATTATTATTATTATTATTATTATCTCGGTTCACCCGTAGCTAGTGTAAGGTTTGCGGCCCAGGTCCGATATAAAATAATAATAATAATAATAATAATTATTATTATTATTATTATTATAACAATATTTATTCTCTCCATCAATAATCAACATCAATACTGAAAGCTACAATTGATAAGGAAGCAGTAGCTGTTGTCTAAAATTATTATTATTATTATTACAAACATATTTAACATGTGCAAAGTTACACAGAAAAGCGAATCTGAATACATTATAATCAATTTAGGCCACTAAAACAGTATGAGCATTACATATACTGGTTCAGTTGAACAATTGATATCTCTGTGTACACAACTACATAAAAATTTAATTTCAATAACCCTAGGTTAAAAATTTCAGATGTGCAAAGCCACCAGACAAATAAAATGCGACCTCAAAGACCATGTGATACTGCACTATGAACGCTTTTGCTTCTGAACTTGGGGTTCAAATCCATATGCATCTTGTGAGACTAACTACCGTTTGTAATCGTAATCTCAAGATTTCTACAGTGCCAAAAAAGTGAAGTTGGGAACCAGCTCATTCACGGGGGCTCAGTCAAAACAAAATTGATAGGCAGGTAGGTAGGGTCAAAACCGGTTGCAGGTCAAGATCCAAAGGGTTGGGTAGACAGTCAGATGACTGTGGTGGATGGTGCGTAAAATTGGAGTGTCAAGAGAGGTAAAGCGAATACAAGGAATCCTGATAAGATTTGTGAAAAAACATGTTTTCAATTTTAAGTGAAGACCTGAACAGAGACAGCAAGAGGTGGAGTTTTGGCGAGTTAGTAGGCTGGATAAGACAAATGTCGCAACTCTGGCGACAGTCCAGAAGGGCTGACCAGTCATGGCTATGAATTGTTGCTCGGGGGTGATTTACTATATCTATTTCTCTTTGTAAATTCAAAGGTTCATGGCACATTTGCAGCACATCAGTTCCTGAAGGATCTTTTTCTTAAGCAAAAGCATAACAATCCCAGTCTTCAGCTCCTATAACCCTGTGCAAAACAGCAACAATTCTTCAACAGACAAAGAAATTCTGCCTCCATGTTGCTCGTGTCAAACTGCTAGTTTTCTGCAAAGCACCAGGACTGGAACCCAAGATTCAGTAGTGAAAGGTCACGACAGTACATTCGGCAGGGCAAGCCAGGACAAATGTCCTGGTAAAAAGCCTTTGTCCTGGTTCTTGCCCTGCCACAAGCCTGCCATAATTTTTGCCCTCTTCGCCATAAATCGTCCCCTGCACAGTTTACTTGTATGACTGCACTGGCTATGCCCTGGTTACAAAAACTGTCTGGTGCCGCCTCCGAGTACATTCATACCTTGACAAAGGAAGCTACCTGTACTGTAAAACAGCACACAACAGCAGTTTGATCATATGAAAACAATTATTGTTCTAACTGCACCAGCAAAACCAAAGGATTTGGGTTTTTTGCTCAGCTCAGACAATCCTATCCCGATTCCTTCTCCTCCCCTCACCTTCCTCGCCATTTCAACTCTAAGCATCATCCACCTTAGCCGTCTGACTGTCTGCCTGCCTGACTCTCTGGATTTTGACCCCCTGCCTATCGATTCTGTTTTGGTTAAGCGCCTGTGAATAAGCTGGTTCCCGCGACTTCACTTTTGTGGGCGCTGTAGAAATATCGAGTTTACGATTACGATTACGATTACAATTCATATTTGATTTGTGGTAGAATACATCACAGGCACAAATATTTACTAACTACTGTCCTTGAAGGAGCAGTTCTGGCATTCAATGCCTCACCTACAGCACACAACTCATAATTAATTACAAGCCAATTAACCAACTTTCCATAAAAATTTGCATTCTTAGCCGAGTTCAACCAGCATGAAACCAAGCAGCTAAAGATAGCTCTTGCTACAATTTTGAGTATGCCCTTAACACTTTAACGACGAGCTGCACTGGTTTCCCAGTCACTTTTAGTACACTCTCGTCATTAAAGTGTTAAAGGCTACCTTACTGGTGGCGGTACATCCTGCTTACAGATTCAGGTAAGGTACACAATGGGGACTCTGTGAGCAGTTCCTTTAAGCGGCGATAGGCGTCGCCAGTATGTGATGTGGTCTAAGCAGTACTTCCGTAAAGTCACTTTAGCGTAAATAAACCATAGACATCATATATTAAATGTAAGATGTCTATGAAATAAACCTACCGCACAACAGAGCACACAATGTTACCTAGAGTAGCCAAACGACATCCCATCCTGGCGCCACCTATAGCAGCCATTTTTACAGAGTCCCCCATTCCTCATTTATGATATACAATCATGTATTGAAAATAGTTGGCAACTAGTATAGCACTACCACTTCAGCTTCAGTACAACAGTCTAATCACAGAACAATCTTTCCTTACAGGTTGCCTGATACTACAATGCATCAATTATTTGCCACAATCCACTGGGACTGTCATTCCAGATACAGCAATGGAGGTCTGACAAATTTCCATTCAGCTACTCATTTTCTACTTAACTGAAAACTGGCTACATTCAGAGCTGTTTATATAGATGGCTCAGGCTACATTCTGTCAACTAGGTATACTTCACAATTCGAGTCCACAAAAATGCCAGAAACATAAGTTTCCCGCATAAGTGAATCCCAATGCCTAGAAGCTCAGGACATGGGGAGTCTGGGGACCAGTGAATCACAAACCAATACTACTTTCTGTGACTTTCAGCAGCCTCATCAAGCAACGTATTCAGGCATTCATCACCACAACTTTTGAAAATCTTACAATGCATTACAAGGGCATTTTGAAGTCCAGTATCATGCTGAATTTCTGGCTACAAAAAGCTGTAACAGAATCAATTAATGTCTGATTATTGACCAACGCTCGTGTACCCGGACCAGTGCGTGCCAGTACCAAACATCGTAAGCAAAATTACAACTGAAATGGGGTTGGCATCTGCTTCGCACTGTGGCTGGCTATGACCCGGCTGTATCACTTCATGTGTTCGCATTTCATTCAGTGGAAAATTTAAATGAACAAAATCTGTGTTGTGTGGCACGTTCATTTAACACTTTAACGACGAGCTGCATTGGTTTTCCAGTCAGTTTTAGTACGCGTTCGTCGTTAAAGTGTTAACCCTTTACTGACGAGGAGGTGCTATAAGCTACTACGAAAACAATGCTACTCGTCGTTACAGGATTGCAGCGCAAAACAGGACCAAATGACAGAACTTAAGTTACTTAATGCACGTGGCATAACTGTTGCTTTTGAGGTGTTCCAAAATAGAAGTCGAGAATCGTAAATACATGCAGAAACAGACCAGCTTCAATAACAAGACAATGAGATTATGTTGTTTACTTCAAAGACTAAGACACCTGCTGCTGGGAAATAGTCTGCCAGGTGAAATTTAGACGTGGACAAAACAGCCACTCAGTAAGTCTATAGCCCAAGAATTTATGTAGCTTCATTAGTGCCAAAAACACAACATATACAAATATATGTATATATGTGTGTGTGTATAAATATATACATATATATATAATAAGTCATAAACTATCACAAATCGGGTGTAAAAGAAAAGAACCGTTTACATGACCACGTCAAATCCATTTTGCTTGTAGGTATAACATAGTAAACCCACAACCCATGTATAATTATTATTATGATAAATCAATTTGTAAGATAATGTAATTAAACACGCTCCCATGTAGCATAAGTATATTTACTGTGCAACTGTACAAACAGTCCTCAAAGGCCTCACTAAAAGATCAATGGAACTCTTACAACTGGACAAACATTTTCTAATGGGTTATTACTACTTATTAGGCTTGATTTGCACACATTAGAAAACAACGCATTTTCGAATGGCCACAATGTTTAATTAACCTTTCACTTTTGATCTAAAAGAAGACCAAGTTGGCATAGATCGTTTCAGCAATGGAATAAAGTTTCAAATCTGTGGAAATTCAACCAGTATGAAATTAAATATAAAATGTATGAAAAATTAGAAAAATATTTGTAACGAGAGAAGGAAAGAGTCGAGATATTTGAAGTTTCTTCAAAGTGCGAACGTACATTTTAAAGCATAAAATGAACCAGTTCTATTTAAATCACAAATCACACAGGCATGGAAGATGCGACCAGCAGCAAATACAAGACATCAATGAAACCTAGACTGTGTAAAAACATGCAAACAAACAAATCTCTTTCCAAACCAGCCAAACGTTTTACATGCGACATAAAACTTTAACAGATGTTAACAGGAATTTATTCCACACGAAATCACAAATATACGCGACAGGTAAGTAAGGAATACTAATTGCTCACTTATGACATGCCTTTACTAACAACAATCTTCAGAGGTAGTCCACAAGTTGGACGATCTTTTAATTGAAGACAAAGCACTCCAACAAAAGGTTGGAACATCTGTTATTGCATTCAATCTGCCAAACTTCTGCCTTACAGTGTAGATTCATTTATTGCGAATAAATTTAACACAGAAATTAAGTCCCCCAAACCCATTAACTAGACACAATGTACAAGAACAGCAGCACAGCACAAAATATTGACCTTCAGCATTATCCTGTTTTACAAGTGGCCTGGTCCACACAATGTATCGTGGATTTTAACAAGCTGCGTCTGTGACAACCTACTTAATCAGAATAAACGAATGCGGATTGATTGATTATCATACGGATGTTCCCCACGACTTTGCGTTATTGAGTCTGCACTGTTAGTACAAAACTTTGGCTTATGCAAAGACAACAATACCAGGACTCTTCATAGCTGCATACACTGCTGTTGGACATGAACCCAAAACATTACAGAAAACCCACAGAAAACCCACAGCTTCACCACTTGACTAATGTTTAATCTGAACAAGAAACGGAGCGGTAAACAGAGATCCAACACGGGGTATGGAGAAAACTGGAATAGCATCATTTGTCACACAGAACAGAAACATGTTCACTTCCACACAACTCTTCTTCGCCGACAGTAACCACGTCACCGTCATTCAAGCCTGTCACGATATTTTAATGTCTTCAGGAAGATTTGCTTAAAACGCGTAACCATATCCGACGGACATGCGTTAAATCCGCACGCTTCTCGAGTCAGCCATTCTTCACCACAAGCACTTTAGTTTTGTTCTGCAATGACAGCCACGCAACGTCTATCGCACCTTAGAAAATTTGCGCTTCGTTCTTATGATTAGAATATCAAGCCTCCATTTAAAATTGGCCTTTCAATGCTAAAAATTGAAAATCCTAAAAGTTCAAGTCATGTTGACCGTTGTGGTTGACATCTATTGAAGTACCAGGCCAACCTAGATAAAACAAAAACACGGTCAACATATAACGTTCAACAAACCAGTCACCAAGTTACATGCGTTTAATTAACAAGTGTTTATTTAATCTGGGGATTTTAACTGAAAACCAATGGCAGTGAGAAAATAGACACTTCACGGGACACAGTAGCTGATTGCGGGACATGGTAGCCGATTTCTTAGAGCACTTCCCTTGTAATGCGGAGAGTACAGTTCCGAGCCTTGATTGGTTCCACATGTGTGCGTGGGCCCACCACTGGCGACTCTTCTGGCTTACTGTGCATTGTTTTGCTAACTGATGTAATATTTGTTTGTAATGACACATTATAATAGGCTAGGGCAGAGAGCGCCTCTTGAAGAGGCACTATATATAGATTCTCAGAATGAATGAATGAATGTGTGGGACATTGTGAGCAAGTCCTTCAATAACAATTGCTTTGCGCCATCGACTTATACTTTGTCAATAGATAGTGGTGCTTACAAAATGAATAATAACAATAAAGAAAGAACGAAGGTGAAACTAAATGAGAGACTTAGAAACATATAAACACAGACAGACAAAACAGAAACAACAAAGACACACAAGAAGACAAACCAAGCTGTACACAGATCTATACAAGACAGGTACGGCTAGCGACGTCACCTTGTCTGGCTGCATGGTTGGGCATTTCCAGTTGTACAAATAGTACTGGAGGTTTCCGTCACCGATTCCAAACTTGAGCTTTTCCAAAAACTGCTTATTATCCATCAAATCCAAGGCATTGAAGACATCAAAACCCATCTGAAAAATGAAAACAAAAGGTTACCAGATATCTCATACTATTTTCATGTAACTGTAACGAATGAATAATTAAAAACAAAATAATGAAGTTGATTATCGGTTGATAGCACCTTCGAAACAGCTAATCAGAGCAGAAGAGCAAGTCTAATATCTGTAATGCCATGATGAGCATTTGATTGGTGATAATGAAGCTTGCTTGTGCTTTAAAAACTCGATTGGAAGTAAAAAAAGCTTGACTGGCCGATAAGAAGTTTGATAAGTGGTAAAGAAGCCTGACTGGTGGTTGAGAAGAGTGAACAGTGGTAAACAAGCCTGACTGGTGGTAAAGAAGTCTGACTGGTGGCTAAGAAGAGTTTGATGGTGGTAATAGTAATGGTGGTAAAGAAGCCTGACTGGTGTTAAGAAGCTTCAGGTGATGGTAAAGAAGCCTGACTGGTGGTTAAGCAGTTTGAACGGTGGTAAAGAAGCCTGATGGGTGGTTAAGAAGTCTGAACAGTAAAGAAGTCTGACTGGTGGTTAAGAAGTTTGAAGGGTGGTAAAGAACCCTGACTGGTGGTTAAGAAGTTAGAATGGTGGTAACGAAGCCTGATGGGTGGTTAAGAAAGTTTAAACTGGTGGTAAAGAACCCTAACTAGTGGTTAAGAAGTTAAAATGGTGGTAAAGAACCCTGACTGGTGGTTAAGAAGTTAGAATGGTGGTAAAGAACCATGACCGGTAGTTAAGAAGTTAGAATGGTGGTAAAGAAGCCTGACTGCTGGTTAAGAAGCTTGAACGGTGGTAAAGAAATTTGGTGGTAAATAATCCACTAACGTTTTTGGCAATAATGAGGGCATCCTGCATGAGGTCGGCCCAGGGCGTCTTTGTGCTGACGTTGTAGAAGGCGTAGGCAGCCTTGAGTGACTTGTGAACTGGGTGGTGCATAACGGTCGAAGGCAGGGTGTAGAAGCTGAGAAAGTCCGTTATCTGTCCGTCTCTCTGTAACAAAAACAAAATGACACATACAACCTTGAGCAGGGATACTCAAACTTTTTCGGCAGAGGTCCAGAAGTTTATACTGGCTGAATTTCATGATCAAGACCAGATCTTGAAATATGGATGACTGCATTATAAGATAAACAAAATTAAAATTTCTACTTGATATTTCAAGAGTTATTTAATATTTTAACACATTAATGAGTCAGAGTATGTATGTATGTATGTATGAGCACTTGTTATAGCGCCCCTTCAAGATTTCTACTCGAGGCGCTCCCGACTACAGCGCGGACACTGAATCGGAGTTTCACACCGAAGCACATGAGCATTTTGCAGTGACGGACTTGCTCAGGGTCCCTAGCGGCAGTTTTGAGGTGGCCACAGGTGAACCCTTCGGCTGCAAGGCACCGAACATACCCCTACACCACCGCGCCATTATAGAGTGTACAAAAAGCAACTGGGAAAGCAATACAGCTCATCGTTACAGTGTTAAATTTAATGTAGGGCAATTAAAGATAGATTACGGCCTAACTTTAACCCTTTGCACGCAGCATTTTACATGGTGCAATTTGCGACATCAGAAAAGCTTCCACTGTGTCACAGGTGAAAAAAAATTGTGACATTGTATATGTGATAATTAACATGGTTGAAAGCTAGGGAACTAGCTTTCATTCTGTGTAACTAATTCAACCATTCATTTGAGCGATAAATAAGCCAGTCAAGAATGATCACAGAGGAAGAAGAGAGAGATCCGTTCTTACCTCCACGACGTAGCTGTCGACAATGCCAGGACGCGGAACAAACCAGTGACGAAACTCCTCCTCAGTGAATACTGGTACCAAGTCAAACAACTTCAGGTACTAAAAAAACATGTCAAACAACCCTATCAGAAGTATCAGAGCCACTGATTCAGTCACATGCATCAATTATGTATATACAATACAATACAACTGCATTTGATATAGCTCCTATTCCAAGTCCAGAATGGCAAACATGACCATATGACAGTATGGTGCTGAGCAATTGTGTGCTAAGCACTTGCTAAAGGTTCCTACAGAGTAACTGCCTCAGACAAGGCTCGAACTCATAATCTCAGCGTTGCAAGCTGAGCGTCCAACCAACTGGCTACTATGCCACACCAATGACTTGCTAATTACAGTCACGCCTATTAATTATTATTATTACAAAAAATTCTAACGCATGCAAGGTGACACAGAAATGCAAATTATCAGAGGCAAGGAGACTTGCGAATCTGAGGCATATGGCAAATTTACACATACTGGTCAATAAAATGTCAAGTACAGTGCGAGTCAAAAAAGAACGATACATATTACAGCCAACATGGAATAAGTTTTATCATATCAGTTTCTAGACCTTCAGTCCACACCAAAAATACTTTAAAAAGTACAGGGCAAATCAACAAAACAGATTCATTTAAAATCCATGTAGATGTATTTTTTTCAGGTAATTTTCTGCAACATTCAACCAGCATTAAAAATGTCAGTGTAATATTGTTGGGTGAACAAAAAACAGTACTCTACCTCCGATACAAGCTTGAAGGCTTGGGAAAGATCGTTCTCTCCCATCAATCGTAATCCAGATATTTTAGGCTCCTGATATAAATGAAATACAGAAAGTACATAATGCTTAAATTATAATAATTAATATAAAATATACATTAATCTAACCCAGCAGTTTTCAAACTTTATTTTTATTGTACCACAAGGTAAAAGCATCGAATGTTGGCGTACCACTAGCAAAGTTCAGATTAAAAACAGCAGTCCCTTGCAATTAATAATTGGGGAAACATCGTACGTTCTCTTGCAGGGTCTGGGGCAGGTATTAGAGTCGTAGGTAGAAAAAGTTACAAATTAATATATTGCGATATAGTTAATCAAAGAAAGATGGGCACAAACTCATAGAAAAGTTAAATTTTTGAATTTTTTCACATACCACTTAGCGCTTTATAAATGTCAAGTACAGTGTGAGTCAAATAATTGTCTTATAATTATAATTACTTGTATTTGTCTTGAATCATTAACTTTAGCCTGAACTCTTTTAGCTAATTGTGTTACTTGTAACCTGTTGCGTTTTGTCAACTGGTTTTATTTTGAAATTAAACGATATATTGACAGTTTTAAGTTTAAATTACAATTACAATTCTACCTCAGGGAGTCTGTAAAGCTTCAGCGTCCTCTGCATCGTCATGTTACGACTGAGATGAGAGAACTTGACATCAATCAGCTTACGGGGATTGAGCGATCGGTGCCAATACCTGTACAAGACAATAGAGGAAACCACTGTTAGAGACAGGTGACAAAAGGAAATGCCATCAAAAGGATCATTCCACATGAAATCAAGTCAAGTTAAAGTACTCAAGTACAAGTAACAGACTTCAGCAAGTAAGTATCAATGACAATGATCTCAATATCAAGATTGGCGATTGCCTAAAATTTATATGACGATGATATTATAATATAATGATAACCTTCATTACATAATTTGTTCATTCAGAAATTTATATAGCGCCCCTTTAAGGGGACTACCCAGAGGCACTCTCGAGTCCAGGACGGCCAAAAAGTACAGTTTTAAGTTTAATAAAAAATACTTCAGTAAGAGTCCCAGGGAGCAGGCAGCATGTTGTCAATTTCACATGCTGGAACAGACTTCCTACTGCTATTTGATTGGGCGACTCAGTTTACTCCTTTAAATCCATGCTAAAATCCCACCTGTTTGCCAGGGCTTATCCCGACTGTTGTTAGCTGTTTTGTAAGGTGACCTTGCAACGAAATGGTTGTGTAACGGCACCATATAAATTGTCGTAATTATTATTATTCACGTGGCATTCCTGGACATGAACTTTAGACACAGCAACCAAAGACTGAGCTAATCAAAATAAGACAGGCATTAAAATCTCAAGCATAGCGTGACGATATGTACCTGCAGCTGGACACTGGCTTTGGCAGGACGACACCAGCTGTGTAGACGGCCTGGAATATTCCATGGCAGTTCACACGACGCGTCACTTCACGAATAAGAACAGGAGCCACGCGCTTTGATCTCAGCTTCTTGTGGACGCACAGGAAGTTGATCTCAACCATCTTCTGTTTGCTAAAGTAACACCACAAAACTTTACATAATAGGTCGCTCATTTCTAACATGTTGCCATCAACTGTTCCAACATCTTAGCAGAAACAGAGCTAGTGGTCTTTCTGCCTAGTACTCAAACCAATAGCATCGTGATAATCATACTTTTAGGTTTTACAGCAAATAGATAACATAGTGGTGGGGCGCGGTGGTGTAGGGGTATGTTAACCGGTGCCTTGCAGCCGGAGGGTTGCAGGTTCGAATCCACCTCAAAGGAGGCGTAGGGATCTTGAGCAAGTCCTTTGACTGACAATTGCTCTGCAATATAATTGCTTCTGCGACGTCGAGGCGTGTGGCACTTCCGAGCTTGGGGCAACCTTAGTAAGAAGGGCGATATCAAAGATCTGTTGTATAGTTGTATTGTATAGTATTTTTCTGACTAATTCAATACTTGCCATAGCTGAAAGGATCCAAAGATAATATATCGACTGATAAACCTGCAGTTAGATATTAAACACGTATTAATCAGTTCAGCACCTTTACATAAGATGCTGCCTGCAGTGCTTTGTATTTTCCATCATACTTACTGTTCATATACCCTAATATGAGCCGGAACACCACTGATGAAGCCAATGAGTTTGTTACTCTTGATGACTCGAACTCCGATGTGCCACTCCCGCAGCCAACCGGGAGGCTGCAGAGCCCTGCATCAGAGAAAAGCACAACATCATGTAGCACAACATCAAGGTCAATGCAAGGTCAGACAACATCAAGGTCAATGCAAGGTCAGACACCATCAAGGTCAATGCAAGGTCAGACATCAAGGTCAGCACCTCTGGTGAATGAGCACAACATCCAGAGATATGCTGGTGAGGTAAAAGTAGGCGTCTTACACTTCATTCTCTCGTGTGTTGATTTCAAGTACATTACGTATACAGTAAGCCACAAAGCTGTTCTCACTTTCAAATTTACTTAATTGAAAAATGATTCCTACAACTACCCACATCAGGATTTAAAAGCAAACAAGATCAACTCCTTAAACACTTCACTTTCCGAAGATAAAGCTTGAACCACACTTCAACGATGAGCATGTACCAAAAGTGACTGAGAAATCAATGCAGCTCATCATTAAAGGACTAAAGCAACAACGAACTATCACATCAAATCCATATTAATCCCTTCTAAACAAATCTCACTTCAAATCACAGTAATCAAACTACGTGCAGATGAAGGAAACTGTTTCTCTGCCTTCTGACTAATTACGAAATCCAAACAAAGCAAATTATACATTCGAATTATAAATTATAATTACTAAAGCCGTGTTACCAGTGAAGGAAGTCCGGAGAGTAGTCAAACCGGAACATGTTGTCATCATCCTCAACATAATTCTCGTTCAGCAGTGTATAGATTTCCTTCAACTGAAAGACAAACAAACAACAATTACACGTAGCAGTTTTGTTCTTAACGAAGCCCCTCCACTTTGGGTCTTCATGGCCGTTGCTCTCTTTGCTCTGTGGCTCAAGGTGAGCTGTTGGTTCTTTACACACATACCTCTATGTGCAGTGTTGCACATTTTCTGTCGTTCGTCTGACTGTTTGGAATGGTATTCCTACGTAGGGATCTTTTTGACACATTTTATAACAGCCTAAAGTCTGTCCTTTTTAGCCATGGTTGTAACATAAGGTAATTACGTAAATGTCAGATTGCAATTACAATTAGACAAGACATATTAATGTAACATAAGGTAATCATATATTACAAGCTTCCATCAGAACAGTCTCAAGGAAGAAGTTCTTGGGCATAAAAAGCTCTTTCAGCCAAAGCACATATCGACACAAAACTTGCGAAAATCAACAATCTCGAAACGCTTTCCTTGGAGGTTACATGGCTTGAAAAATGAAGAGGCAGTTTTGAAAGGTGAGCCACAGTCAGAATTCTAGACACAGGTGAACACCATAACACTTAATAAGCCGTTAGGAATAGGATGATGATGGCATGTTTACCACTGCAGGATTATCAATATCCAGTGAGTCCCAGGAAAATCCCGGTGGAAGAGAATACGGTTCTTTGCGAATCTCCTCCACTGATTTATCCGGTTCAATTGGTCCGTGTGTGCGTATATCCTCATCTACATCAAAAGACAAATTCATTCAGTCAAATGCAAACACCTTAAAATGTTGTGCACTTCAATCCCTCTGGGACACAGAGGACATATCCCATCATTTCAGGGTGTCCAAGGCACTATCCCCAAGATTTTACTGTCTCCTTAATTTTTTTAATAAATTGAACAATGAAAATAAATAGAATAATAGTTATATAGTGCAGACCTATTAACGTGCCATCGTTGGGGGGACACGCCATCCAACAGGGAACGTAAACCGGACCATGTAAAATGGAGTGATGCAGTGATGCAGAATAACCTATTGTTTAACTACCGTATATACTCATGTCTGCAAACGAGTGCTACTTGACCTCATCACCGTGCCAATAATCATTTTCTACTGGTTATGGTCATAACTGTTTCTATTATACACAAATTAAAATCATCTATTGATACAAATTTAATTTGCAAAAAAACTGAAGGTTCTTGCAAAAATCGAGCACTTCATTAAACCTGTTAAATCCTTTGAGGCTGAGTAAAGACACGATGCAACCAAACTGCATTGGAATGAAACACCAACTGGACAATGGCTATCCTCGAATGTGCTTGACCTGCGAGTCATTAATTAGAGACTCCCAGCTGACAATGAAAGAACAATCGGCCAGTCTCTTTTGATAATGTTATTCTGAGCCTTGATAGCAGCACGCTAGACAAGTTTGTAGATTGATGATGATGATGAGTTCTCTGCCTGAAGGTAGGTGCATTGACTTCTATGCCACCCGGGGATGATATGAGCGAGGTAGTATCCGTTCCTTCCTCAGACAGTTGTGGGTGAGCAACTTGTCCAGGGTCGCTATGCAGTGGTTTGAGGTAGACTCGAAACTGCAGAATATCCCGTTACACCATTGCTTCTCAAATCACACCCCGTGTAGATCATTATCACTATTAATAATAAAAATTCAACATCCTTACAACCAGAAGACCATTCTATCAAGGGCTAAAGTGAGTACCAAATGAGTGATACCGTAACATGCTCAATCCATTAAGTCACTCACCAAGCTTAGGCACAGGCTGTGTGTCCCAAAACTGGTACTGTTTCCTTCGGGCATCTTCCATGCTCTTAGGCGCTGGCTGTGGCAACCTCAGCAACTCCATCGCCTTCTGCAGCTGCTGAATCTTCACATCTTCATTCTATCAACAGAATCATAATTTTTAAAAATTGTTTACTACCTGAAAAACCTGAACAGCAAGAGTCAGGGAAATCAATTAGTGCAGCATCAGCAACATTGTTATCAATGAAACAACAACTACCATTATTACAACTACATCTACTACATTCCATTTATTCACACGCATTGCCACCAAAGTGTTGGCATCAGGGAACTGATTGTTGATGACAACGATAATGATAGTGGTGGCTATGATGATGATGATGATAGTGGTGATTATGATGATGATGATAGTGGTGATTATGATGATAATGATAGTGGTGGATATGATGGTGATGATGATGACGACGATAAAGATAGTGGTGGTTATGATGACAATGATAGAGGTGGTTATGATGATGATAATGATAGTGGTGGTTATGATGATGATAGAAACAGTGGTGGTTATAATGATGATGTGACAACAACATTCCCAGCATTAATTTATTTGTGCAATATACATTATACAACATGATACAATATTTTAAGAAAAAGTCATCATCATCAGTTCCCAATGCCAGCCCATTGGCAACGACGGGTACAAATAAATGATCTCCATTGTCCTCGATCATTTGTCAAGTCCATTGGTCCCCCAAGTGAAGTTATGCCCTCATTTATATTTATCTATCCAGTAAGACACAGCAGTGTCACAACAATTCTATTGGAAATTTGGAAATTGGAAATGTTTTAATTTCGTAAGACGTACAGTAACAATGATCAAATAATACACAGAAACACAGAAAAAGAACAGAACTCATGTCCTAAAAATAAGCATGTAATGCACTTTTAAGTTTCTAGTGTAAACCTGAAAACTGAAAAATCAAACGAAATACGAGGAGAAGAAGCTGTAACAGCTTATCTAGTCATCCCCGTTAGGATATCAAGGAAATTACTCAATGAGATACCTATAGTGACAGAATGCTGTCTGACTTAGGATAAATGTAGTCTTGACCTTCACAATAATCTTACTCTGCAGGGTTGTTTTTAAGGAATTTTTAGAACTGCACAAACCCTTCTCTCTTTTTCAAAAAGCCATGCTAAATTATTCCCAGTGAGATGACAATTACCTTTTTAAGCTATTTTTAACTGCACAAAAATGCTTTTACAGCTGCAAAAATTCATTTAGAACTGCACTTTTTGTGTAGAACTGCACACTAAAAAAGCCCTGTTACTCTGGATACACACTCTTAAAACAAGTCCAAGACAATTTAGTATTCGTTGCTAACCTGTATATCACCATTTTTTGATGGATCCTGGATGTCCTGTGCGGAATCTTTTCCCTCAGCCACCACTTCCTCCTGCTCCTGATCCTCACCAGCATTTGGCTGGCTATCAGAATCTCCGCTCGACTTGTGCATCTCGTGACCTTTGCCCCGCTTCTTCTTTTTGTTCTTCTTACGCACAGCAGTATCCTGCCCACTGCCAAAAAACTCCAAACTTCATAAACATGTATCTGTTTTAAAAAATCAAATGCAGACCACATGGACATGTAATCCTATCTGCTCATGGGCAGTACCTCAATCAACATGAGCGCCTCTGAGTAGAACCCTTGAAGAGGCGCTATATAAATTGATTGATTGATTGAACACAATGGCAGACTGTTGGATCAATCCAATCATCTGACACTAGGCAGAAACCCTTGCTCATTCACTCTTACTTACTGATTACTTATTTGTTTGTCCTTCCTTTAGAGTGCAGTGCTTACTTCTCTCGCAATGGGGTGACCATATTGCTTACATGTGACCCCAGACGGCCGTTCACGAAAATTACCTGATTTATGTAGGGCCCTTAATGATTCATCAGCACTTATCTGCAAAAAACAAAAGGAATACACGTCGTCGTAACATTGCACCGCATGCAGCTCAGGAAACATTTTCGAAACTTCTTAAATCGCATCTGTTTAGATCTGTTGGTAGCCACGTTTAGCGCCTTCGTGAGTTTCTTGTAAGGCGCTGTATAAATGGCCATATACATACATACATACATACATACATACATACAATGACATGCAAAACGTGTGCCGTTGATCAGGACAGTAGCATGTCACCTCAAGTCAGGATATGAGTCCTATTTGATCACACCCGCTACCTGATCGGCTATAATATTTGTTAGAGGTGATTTTCAGCCAATGCAGCGCACAATAAATGTTCCGCTGAATTACACTGCTCATGGTGTTACCATGCATCGTGGTCATCGTGGGCCTAGAGTCGGCATATGGGTGGCGATCGTTCCAATCGCCATATTTTCGATCCTAAAGTGTTTTAAAGTGGAGTAGACTTGTGACTACCTCGCCGAGGCTACTTCGTCGTCGTCCACGTCTGCATCGGCGGCGCTTGTGTCTAATTCAACGTCCGACGAATTATTCATCTCCTGAGTCCAACTGTCACCGTCCGCCATTTTACATTTGGCCATGCAAGGTCCGCACTGAATGTCAGAGCCGCAGCAATAGGAAATGGTGCGGCGCTAGATGTCGCTAGACACACAGCTCCAGCAGAACCCTACATGAAGGCCGTCTAATTTACTGTACTAGAGCCTATTAAAGTCGATAATAATCCATACGAAGGCCGTCTAATTTACTGTACTAGAGCCTATTAAAGTCGATAATAATCCATGATTATCGACTTTAATAGGCCTTAGTACCGAAAATTAGATGACCTTCATTGGGGTTGATTCCAGTATTATAGTAGGCTACTTGATCGAGACATATAATAGGCTACAGCAATAATTTATTATCAATAGTCGTCTCAATGAGGTCGATTCAGCACCTGCAATTAAGGGCTATAAATTGCCGAACTAGTTAAGTGCACAGCAGCACAAATCGATGCTCTGCGCTGAAGCGGCTACTATAATATAGTAGCCAGGGCTACCCCGCCCACGGTATTGTATTTTCGTTTATTTAATCAATGTGGGCAGACAGAACATTGCAGACATTTGCTAATTAACCCATCCATAAGTAGACATAGCCTACTGTCAACTGCTGTTGTTCACCTACAGCGTTTTGCCTGTTGTTTATGAAATAAACGAATTCATATAGGCCTACATACATACATACATACAGAGTAGAAGCGGTGCCAGGCATTTTTGGACCAGGGCATAGCCAGGCAAGTCATACAACTAACCAATGCATGGGGCTATTTATTTTCCAAATAAATTCTCGACAGCGCAAAAATTCTGACAGGGCAACGACGAAGGCAAAGGCTTTTTAACCAGGGCATTTGCCCTGGCTTGCTCAGCTGTAATGCCGCCACTGATGCAGAGCATCTACGCTCGACAAAGTCCTCTCTTTGGAAGACTCCCTTTGTTTGCTCGATTCGATCTCCACCCCTTCCAACCCATAGACATCATATATATAACGTTCCAACCACCTAAGTGGATTAACTTGACTGATCGAGCCACGTACCGTCCATAAAAGTGTGCTAAAAATATGTTGGGCCAGAGATACAGAGGTTGGTGTTAGTTGGGCTACTTCAGGTTATATTATTATCCCTATTGGAAGGCTACCACAGTTCCGACCGGAAGTATCGATGTTGTTGGAGCAACATGTGCCGTGCTTTTAATTTTCACTGGAATATAGTTTTGATTTGTTTTGCATCTGTTGATCTATGAGTGCAATTCCAAAATGTCCCACAGTCACAAATCTTCTAACACTTTTGTGGTAAGAGTTTACGATGTTAATGAGAAATGAGAAACATGCTGGTTTTGCGGCACGTGTGAAGCTAGCCATGCTCTTGGGTCTACCCGAATCCCCGCAACACGATTTCCCGAAAGTGGTGAAAATGCAAAATTGACCGAATTCCCCAAAATAATTTTCCCTTAGAGGTTTACATCTGTCCGATGGCGAGCGGTGATCATGATAAAAAAGTTCCCGACCCAAAGTGGGATAGAATAAGGCGCTGCGAACTTCCACAGCGCACCCATTTTCGCTCAAGTAAGTAAGTAATGATCAACAAATTAATGGCGTTCGCTGCATAACGGCACTCTAATATTTTCACCGTATAGGCTAAAACATCGGACGGAAGTAAATATTATCTTAATTTGAGCAACTTATCATAAACTTGTACTGTCCGCAGTAGATCCACTATGACAAATTAATGATCTTCGCTTCATAGCGGCATAATATTTTCACCGTATAGCGCTAAAACATCGGACGGAAGTAAATATTATGTTAATTTGAGCAACTTATCCTAAACTTGCTGTCACTAGAACACTCAAGCATAACCATATCGTGCCCATCCTCATTCTTCAAATCACTCCATTGGCTGAAAATACAAAGGTGTTTCCACTTTGAAGTTGTATCACTAGCCTACAGGTCCATACTTTCCTACTTACTTCCTAAACCTAAACAAAACCTGCCTTAGCAGGTGTTCTGCCTCCTCTCTCTGGTATCCCTGACAACCAGACTTGGATCTCCATTTGGCAACTCTCTGGACAACCCCTCTGACATGACGCAGCACTCGTGAATACACTGGTGCCAGGAAATTAGCTCTTGAGTGGTGTTCATGAAAACTACAATTACGAAGCAAGCATGTTTGTGTCTTGTTAACTGCATTTGAGCTGAATGTTGTTATCAAGATATAAAAGTTATCGGTAAAAGCGGACTTAACATGAGGTCGATGATGTAAACATAATTTTCTAGAAGCAGTTGAGCTTGTCAGTTCCACACAAGTTTGTAAACTATGTCTACCCAAGACTGCAAAAAAGTAGAGCACTTGAGACTATCAGAACGAACGACTTAAGTATGTACATGAGCCATATCAGTGTAACACAATTAAAAAATCTTTTTTATTGGTATCAACGAAGGTAAACACCTGATTTTGGATTGCTCATGGCTGATCACCATGTAAATAATGAGGCCAGCACAGAAATGGCAGTCTACCAGTACACTGAGTTTTTTGTGCGTTATTACGTTGTACTATGTTTTTCTTAAGTTTCCCTACAAAATGTCTTTGTTTTAGTTCAAGTCATTCCTCCCCCGAGCACACTTCGTCACAAAATGAAATTAATATCAGTCACCAACGTCTGCTTCATGAGAGTCAAGCAAGACCTGAGGTATTTCAGCATTCATGTTTGATTTGATTAATGATAAGACAATTTATATAGTGCCATAACACACCTGAAACCGAGAAAAGGTCGATGTACTAAATCTATGACCATCATTATGATAAGTTTAAAAAGATAGGTCTTAAGCAGTGATTAAAATGTCTCCAGAGATGTTGCATTCTTCACATGGAAAGAGAAGAACAGTCCCAGAACCTTGAAGAAGGCCTCTGAATGCCGTGAAGTGCGCTATATAAATTTAAATTGATTGATTGATTGAAGACCGCCAAACTTATAATTGTTTTTTCGATTTTTAGCTGGTTGCCAACGATTGGTGGATGAAATTAACATCAGTCACCAGCGTCTGCTTCATGAGAGTCAAGCAAGACCTGAGGTATTTCAGCATTCATGTTTTATTTGATTAATGATGAGACAATTTATGTAGCACCATAACACAGCTGAAGCTGAGGAAAAGGGAGCTGTGTATGAGTTTAAAGAAATCAATGACCATCACATGATAGTTTAAAAGATAGGTCTTAAGCCAGAGATAGTCTCGCTAAAAGAGTTGCAAACATGAGGAGGTAGAGAGTTCCAGATTGAGGGACCAGCAACTGTGAATGAGCACCGGCCAAAGATGACGTGTACCAGGAACAACATTCTTTTCAGCAGGTGAATGTCCCCAGCGATGTCACGTTCTTCACATGGTCGGGAAGATTGTTCTGTGTGGTGGGTCCTATGACAGAAAGAACAGTCCCAGAACCTTGAAGAAGACCTCTGACTAGGGATCTTGAAGAGTGCTATATAAATTTAAATTGATTGATGATTGAAGACCACCAGAAATAATTGATTTTTCGATTTTTAACTGGCTGCCTGTAATAACTTATACAACTACAAAATGACATAGGTGGCTGTGCTCGCTAGAGTTATGGGGTGCTAGATTACAATGGCATTGTCCTACTCATAATTAACTTATTAGTAATACTTCATTGACTGATATTTGATTTTCTGATGTTCTAGGATGAAAATGAGTCGTATTTTGGCTTAGCGTTACAAAAATGGTGTGAACTGAACATCACTCAGCATTTTCGTAAGAGCTGAATTTCTTGTTGTTAGACTTCCTCAGGTAATAAGCCGTGTCTAGTCTTAACCATTGCAATTCGCTATCTCAGCTGTGTCAGATCATGACCATATGGTAATTATTCTATAAGGAGCAAGGCTGAGAGGTAGCCATGGTAACGAGGTGTTAGCGACTTCATTTTCTTAGCCTCAGCATATAAGGGTGGGTGGCTAGTCCTCTCCCTCGTCATCTCATCTTCCCACTGACAGTGTACAGTCAGTGTACTCATTATTGCCGAGTTGCAGGTGGTGTAATATCTTAACCCAAATTTCTGCCATATTTTCTAGAGCTTTGTAAGATTTTCACCATTCTCTATCTGAACTGAAATACCATTAATCAACTGTGAGGCGTAAGTCGTAGGCATCCTAAGGTCCACCCCTCAAATGCATTTGCTCCTTACACAACCAGCTAAATACTTTGATTGTTCTTTAATTTTTACACCATTTGATTGCTGCCATCTTGTTGCTATAAAATATGTCAAAGTTCTTGAGTGATAAGTGACACAAATATGTTGTGTTTCTTTCTGCAGTGTCTTTCCGACGTGAGGTGGAATCGAAGGCTTGCAGTTATGAGTTGGTGATCCTTCATAAGGTAAGGGTTCTGTCAGCCTATTTCTACTCAAATATTTTTCTATATATCTAAGATTTTTTGCATTGTCTTATCAACCTGTTTAAACAATCATATGACTGTGATTGATTTATTGAACTCATGTACAGCGCCCTTTCCTTCGGCCTCGGCAATGGTGTGATACGGCGCTATAGAAATCGTCTTATTATTATTATTATGATTATTATCAATTCTTTTAGAAACAGTTGACTGAAAGTAATATATAGGCCTAGCGCTTAACGTATAGGCAGAATATTAGCTGCTTTGGATAAACCTTAAAATGCAGTTGAGTCTGGTTATATGGAAAATTGGTTCAAATTGTCATTGGAAAGCACTGAAACCATGGGCCGATTTATGAACACATTGTTTTATATTGTTAATGTTTTAATGTGGGATGCGGTGCTGTAGCGATATGTTCTGTGCCTTGTAATCAGAGGGTCGCAGGTTCAAATCTACCTCAAGCCGCTAGCGACCATGGACATCTTGCTTACCCACAGTTATCTGTAAGGAAGGCAACGGGAAACCACCTCAGTCTTCTCATTCCTAGGTGCCATAAAAGCCAGTGGACGCTGCCTTTTCATTCAGAGAACTCATCATCATCATCATCATCATCATCATCATCATCAGTGTTTTAATGCCGTGCTTCCCAAAGTGGTGGTCCGCGAACCGGTGCCGAGTCCGCTTCAACATTTGGTTGTCAGCAAAGTGAGTCAAGAAACTAGTCAAATAGTCTCAGAATCAGGAAAATACTATTATATTTTTAACAGTCATTACAAAACAGACTTGTAAGTTGTTATTGCTAGCATTTAAAGGGCAATAGAGTCATGATATTTGGCTAAATATGTATTTAAATCAATTTTAATACATTTTTAGGAACTTAGGTGATCGAAAGCGAAAAAGAGAAATAATTAATAAATTTGGCACCGGAACTCCTGCAGTGGGAAAATTCTTGCCGGTCCGTGACCCTGAAAGTTAATTCCTGCCGGTCCGTGACACTGAAAAGTTTGGGAAGCACTGTTTTAATGCACATTAATACGTGTGTGTTTCTTTATAGGACAAGATTGCAGAGTCCCTGCTTCAACATCTGGTTGTACCACACAGCATGGCGCTTACACCACTGCTTGAGTAAGAGGACGATGATCGTTATTATTTTTTGGATGATTGTCATTATTTTATTGTTCAATTTTTCTATATTTCTATGGTGAAAGAAATGAATATCCTTTAGCTTTGTATGAACTTGCTTAGGAGTTTGTGCTTGTGTGATAGTGATGCCTAACATGTTATTTTTGTAAGAAGAAGAGCAGTCCCTTAAGCTAGCCCTACGGCAGCCATGGGTATGAAGCGTTAGCAACTTCATTTTCTTAGCCTCTGAATTTGAGGACGGGTGGCCAGTCTTCTCCCTTGTTGGCTCATCGTCCCACCGACAGTGTACAATCAGTGTACTCATTATGGCTGAGTTGGCTAGGGGGTGCAGGTGGATCAGAAATGTCGAACCAAATTTCTGTCCTGGCAGTGATTTGAACCCTCAACCTCTTGACTGACAGTCCAGCACACTAAGCACTACACTATCGAACTTCCTGCATTAGAGAAATACGAAATTTTAGAATTTTTCACAATGTTGTTGTTTTTGTTGTAGCCTTGTTGTGCAGTTGGGTCGAGATCTTCGCAGCGAATTCTATGGACTGTATTTTGAAAGATTCTGTGAAGTGTTGATTAAACTAATTGAAGTGGAGCATCACAATGCAGAGGTTTTAAACGATGTCTTCATGTGTCTGGCCATTCTCTTCCAGACATTGTTTCGACTCATGCTCAAGGACGTCAGAAAGATTTTTCGGTAATTGCAGATTGAATTTATTTTACTGTACATATTATGTATCAAATAAGTTCAAAAATGTTTAAAAGTGTTTGCATGATTGTCATGTTGAATTTTTTTAAGTTGAATATTTTGTTTAGTTTTATTTTTTTTTAAGTTGCATTTTTTCTTAAGCTGAATTTTGTCTTGAGTTGAATATTTTTAAGTTGAATATTTTCTTAAGTTGAATTTTTTTAAGTTGAGTTTTTTGTTTAAATAGTTAAATTTTAAATTGAATTTTTTTAAGTTGAATATTGTTAAGTTGAATTTTTTTATTTGAATTTTTGAGTTGAATTTTTTTAAGTGGTATATTTTGTTAAGCGAGTTTTTTTATTTGAATTTGAATTTGAATTTTTTTTTCAATTTCATTTTTTTTTAAGTTGAAGTTTTTTAGTTGAGTTGGATTACAGCAGTGCATTAAAAAACATTTCTGTAAGCCATTGATGAAGGCTATGGAGGAGTTCTTTGCTTATTTTTTTTACTGGATGATGTCAGAAATTGCATTCTTTATTGGCTGAATATCTTTTTGTTCAGCTTGATTTGCCCGCTTTTGAGACACCATCAGTCGTATATAAGGATGTTTGCTGCCGAATCTTTTTCCTTCCTCATTCGAAAGGTAACTATCAGCAATCCACCTTTCATTTGTTTGTAGAACAAGGGAAACATGGTGTTCCTCTTGTTTGATTGGATAAACAGTTTTGCTCAGAAATGTTGCATGTTTTGCTGTTAGAAAAAATTGAATGAACAATTTCTTGTCTGCAAGTATAAAGTTTTGGAGAACAGTTAAAAAAGGTGTGTATAAAGATGTACGCTTGATTAAAAATTACGGTAGAACAATCGGTTAGAAGAACAGAAAATGCTTTTAATAATTGTGATTTTTGGTATGATTTACAGCATAAAGAGCCTGCTGAGTTGTTTGACTACATATTCAAGAAAGTGAATAAAGACCGCGATGTGAGTGCTACTTTAAGTTACCTTCAGAGACTGTATTGGTTTGTTGCCGAGTCATTCTTGTTGTGTAATGTAAATTGGTATATGGAGTCCTTGCTCAGAGAATGCTCAGAACAACTTTAAGGCCAGTTGTTTGCACGTGATTGTCTCTGTTACAGAGCAGTACAATCTGACGTTGCAGCAAGTTGAAAATAAGATGGAAAATAAATTGGACCACAGAAGTGCATTAAAAGAACATTTCTGTAAGCCATTGATGGAGGAGTTCTTTGCTTATTTGCTACTGGGTGACATAGTGTTGTTTGTTAAGTAGTTTGTGTGAAATGCTGGGTTATGTGAGTGCTGGGTTGTGTGAAATGGTGTTTTTCTTGTGCTTTCAGTTGGTGGATGGTGTTGGTCATCTTCTCTTTGAAACGGTCAAAGGCGTTCAGAAGCAGTTCAACAGATCGGCTACAAATGTAAGGTGCCTTGTTCTAAGACCTGTGTTTCTCTGGTTCGCTGTCTCTTTAGATCTGTCTGTCACTATTTGTCATCAGAGATAAGCACGATTAGTTAAATTAATAATCGATTAGATTAGAATTAGATGCTGAAATTTGCTAATAGATTAGATTTAGAATTAGCAAAATCTTGTAGCTAATCGATTAGAATTAGCTGTTTGACTAAAAATGTCTAATCGATTAGCTAATTGATTAGTTAAATTGCTAATCGATTAGAGTTAGAATTAGATGCTGAAATTTTCTAATAGATTAGATTTAGAATTAGCAACTATTATTATTAATTAAATTTGTAATGCGCGCATGGTCACACCGAAATGTGAATCTGAGGCGCGGATAGTCAGCCGCCAGGAGAAGATGCAGTTAGATATCCAAGTGCTTGAAAGTCAAGGAGAAATAGTGAGTTTTGAGCTGCTTTTTGAAGGAAGGAAGTGAATGTGAGCTACAAAGAGAGAGTTGATAGATACATGGTCTGAGTCATGAATGAAGAATTGCATGAATGATTTACTAATTGAATGATGAATTAATCATTTGTGCGTGCTTGATGATTGCCTGTCTAAGTAAAACATTTGTGCGTCAGTAGGAATAGTTTTTCTTTAGCATGGAGGAATTGTTTCGCTCAGATTGTTTTTCCAACATGTATTTTTTACTGAGTTGAATTTTCTGATGGGTTCTGTAGGTCGTTCCCGTTCTACTGAGTAAACTGGAGGGAGAATTCTCGGAGGCGGTCGGAGAAACCCTTTGCATCATGTTCCAGCTGATGGCAGAGTACATCAGTCCAGACCATTCCAAAGCTGTTCTTCAGAATCTGATTGTACTGCTTATTATTCAATAAAACTCATAGTTATCAGATTTTAATTGTATGAATATGTAATTCTTCTAGTTCCCTGCCTATTTAGTCAGGTTCAAAACTCCAATGTCACAACTCCTCTTGCTGTTGAGCCTCTTATTTGAACTTTCCATATCCATCTGTCATCATCCAATCCAACATCATCTGTCTTGGTGTTCCTCTTGTCCACCACCCCTCCATTTTTCCTTCTATGACCATTGACCATTCTTAGAAGTGAGTCTCCACCTCAGCGTGTGTCAGGTCCATTTCCTTTTAGATGGATTGATTGAATAATTATGTTCTCTGGTATTTGACAGTTACTTTAGCTCAATTTGGAGTATTTTTGCTTAATTGAGACCTAAATTTTCAACCCATTTATTATGCCCAGTTTGCCTAATTATCATTGTTCATCATGTGTTCAATTGCAGTTTGTCATTGTTTATCATGTGTTCAATTGCAGTTTGTCATTGTTTATCATGTGTTCAATTGCAGTGTTCATTTCAAAATGAATTGCTCTGTTTTGTAAATATTGATTAATGACTTTTCTCTAACAAAACTTTTGAAATGGAAATTTAGGAAAAGATGAGAAGCGAGGAAACTCGTAACCTGAAAGGAGTCTTTAAGTTGCTCATCATCTGGATCAACAAAAACATGCTCACGAGTGAAAAAGAAGCTGTTGTAATGGTCAGTTCCATTGATCCATATACTAGTTTTACAGGAAATTGTCTGATCTGACCTATTGACTTATTTTGCTAATCTAATCTAATGACTTCTATAGTTAATCTGATCCAATGACTTCTAACAAGCAAAATTGTGGTTAATTCTTGCCAGTGTGTTGTATGTTCGACGTCCTGGTTTGTCATTTTTCATGTTTATGAATAAGCAGATCAGATTGTTTATGAATTTCAAGCGAAGTATCTGTCTACTCTTTTGAGGTTAGGACAGGAAAGGAGGACCTTTAGCTTATTATGTAGCACTACTGTGTTAAGAAGCAGGTGATCACTTGATGAGTACGAAAGAATGACTAATTTTCTATCCATTGTTTGCTTATTATTAATGAACTATTGTGGTTAATGAGCTTAAACATCATGTAGACAGATTACTAGGTTCTTGAAGCAGCTAGGGCTACACAAATCTCCAATTACAGTTACAGTAATTAAGTTGGCTGACCTATCTCTCTTGTTTGCTCAACCAAGTCTCGTGAGCATTTTGCTCATTCACTTGAGTATGGTACAACTATGCTACAAATCATAGGCTTGTAATGAAATAAGGATTAGTGATTATATTATATTACTTAGTTTTTAATTATCATGTTACAATCGATGTTTTAGGTGGTTGTTTCACTGATTGAGAGGCGCCTGTCTGATGAGGAAGCCCTTGAGGAGTTGCTAACAACCTGCAGTCGTCTGCTTCTCGCAAAGAATATCGACCTTGATGCTCACCACCGCACGAGGCTAGTCTCAACTGTAAGTATTTCGTTCCCTCAAGTCCTCAAGTAAAAAACTGGTATGCCATTCTATGGCAACCAGAGAGTGCTCGATAAGTGTTGTGGTTAATGTGTTACACTTTCAATTTAGAGGTCAGGGTTAAGATCCCCATCAATGGCAGAAATTTGGTTCGAGATTTCATTGCTCCATCTGCACCTCTAGCCAACTTGAGCTATAACTGAATATTCTGACCATACACTATCGGTGGGAAGATGAGACAGCGAGGGAGAGGACTGGCCACCTGCCTTCATATGCCGAGGCTAAGAAAGAGAAGTCGCTAACACTTCATACCCATGGCTTCCTCAGGGCTTGTCTTGTTTAAGGGACTACTCTTCTTTTCTGTTTCTTTATATATTCTGTTTTCTGTGCAGGTGTTTCGAAGTCAATACACTTTCAGTCAGTTAAGGAACTTCATAGAGGCATTGCATGAGCTGCCTTGCTTTGAGAAGGTATGTGGCACAACTTTTAATTCTTCAATATCATCTCATTGCTCTAGTCTGTAATTTTTGCAACATTTGACTTTTAATTATGAAGCTGCTTTCAAATTATCATTCAAGTACTCAGCAAATCTGCCTCGTTCTTTATAGCAGATGTAAAGGCAGACAATATAATACTAAAATCATGCATAATTAAAACGTTATATTTAACCTAATGCATGTACATAAAAGTGCGAATAGGCAGTTGAATTAATAAAGAGTATACTTCCTACTTACTTACAACTGTGTTTTTGTTCAGTTACATAGTCAATTTAAAACATGTTTTGTGTCTGGTTCTGTAATAGATGTGTTTCTGTTTTGTTATCTAAATAGGATGCGTTGTTCTATCTCGTGGAGTTTGCATCAAAACTGGAGTCACCGAGCGACGTTCTGCTCCTAGTGAGCAATCTGTTAGCGCACAAATTGCCAACATCAGTTGATGTCAGTGGGCTGAAAACTCTCAGGCCCTATATGCTCGACTTCAGTGTTGGGTGGGTACATTAAAACTTCAGTCACTGTTTGCAACATAAAATAAATTAACTGAGATCAGAAAATGAGCAGCTGATTGCAAAGTCCTTCAGATTATAATGAATGACCTGAATATGCTTATACTTCTCATGTTCTATACTTCCTCTGATTATGGTGACTTTACAGTCTCATTTGCCCGCTCTGCTAAAATGCGGCGCCGAATCTATTCCTTAGTGGGTCCGACAACATGGAACGAGCTCCCTCTGGCAATACGCCACCCATAATGTTACCTACTCTCAGTTTCATTTGCTGCTTAAGACTACTTTCTTCTGCTTGGTCTGGGCCGGGAGCGCCTCTGAGTAGGAATATTGAATGGGCGCTATATAAATTTCGATTGATTGATTGATTGGACAAGACAATACTATACACTGTAATTTGATAATGCCCTCCTTCTTAAGTTCAGAAGTGCACATTGAAGCCGGGCAGACATTAAGAGCGGTAAGGATTGTAAGTTTTCAGTTTAGAGTGAAAGACAGTCTGGGTTGGAGAGTTGAATACACGAGGAGGGAGAGAGTTCCAGATGGAGAGAATGGCAACTGTGAAGCATTGCCAGCCGAAGAAAAGACGTGTATGAGGAACAGCATACTTTCCAGCAGATGCTGATTTGGAGTGCAACCAGTATGAAACACCAAATGACACAATATATCTTTTTAGATGATTATGTTCTATACACATTGCTTTGCCCTTCAGAATTCATGTTTTGATAATTTGTGTGTGCAGTTTAAATTGAATATTCAATTAATTCTGTAGTGGAAAAGAAACGGCTCCAAAGTTCATCGCTTGGCTGACTACGAAGCTTGATGAATTCTCAAGGAAGGACCTGACATCAGGGTCTGAGTTGCCAGAACTGTGGGCAATGGTTCGTTGTCTTCCTCATCTCAGGTAGGCACCTTCTCATCATTAACAGATTCGCCTACTTCTTATTAGCAGATTCGCCTACTTCTTATTAGCAGATATGCCTACTTCTTATTAGCAGATACGCCTACTTCTTATTAACAGATACTGATACGCCTACTTCTTATTAGCAGATACGCCTACCTCTTATTAGCAGATAGGCCTTCTCATTATTAGCAGATAGGCCTTCTCATTATTAGCAGATAGGCCTTCTCCGTATTTGCAGATATGCCTACTTCTTCTTAGCAGATATGCCTTCTTATTAGCAGTTACACCTCTTTATTGGCAGATATGCAAGTCTCCTTAACCATAAACCATAGCCATAAATTTTATTGTTTTCCTACAGAAACAGAGAATACAAGCATTATAAGTACTGTATAATAGTTGGGAAACAATGGGGAATAGAGAACCCTAAAGGGAACAAGTCCTTATTAGCAGATATACCTTCTTATTGGTAGATATGAGATATGCCTTCTCCTTTGTACCAGATACACCTTCTCCATAGCAGATACACCTTCTCCTTATTAGCAGATAAGCCTTCCCGTATTAGCAGATTTGCCTCTCCTTATTAGCAGATACACATTCTCCTTGTAGTTTCATTTACCATTATGTTGGTTTTTTGTTTTTCCAGACCCATCAACCGATCCGTCAGTGTAGAGTTGATGCCAAGACTTATGGAGAATGTTCTACGAAATGCTGTTGACCTGCCAGCCGCAAGCCAGGGTAGACCGAATGTTATTCTTAAGTCCAATCACTTGATACACGATTGGCCTTCAGAAAGCTAGCCTATAAGATATTAGCGTTTCTTTGCATTTGCTTCTCCATTTCTTTTATTTTATCCAGTTTCAGTTAAACAAAAAGTTTATTGCCCTCGTTGGTGGAAGACAATGCATGTCCAGCCACAAGCTTTGTATTTGTTGCGCTCGAACATAATTTCACGAAACGGTTAGCAAACTTAGCGAATGTAAACTGCAACCTTTTAGAAATTACTGAAAAGATTCCTTGTTATGATGTTTGCATTGTGTGCATGTTAATTTGTAGATGCTAGCCAGCTGTTGAATATTTTACGAGAGTCCTTGGTTACGCTCTCCTATCTAGTGGAATATGATCAGCTGTTGGTTCATCTGCCGCATGATATTCCATCCAAACTTCTCAGGTAGTCTTCTCATAGACTCACTGATCCTTCTATGTATCAATTAATTAGAATAATTATTCTTTATTTTAATCAATTATGACAATTCTAATTTCTTTATTTGTGTAATTTCTTTTATAATTTAAAAAATGTGCAGTTATTATTTTTTGCAAATACTTTCACCAACTTGCATACTTCATGTGTTTTACTAAATGGTGATTATAATTAAATAGAAATAAATAGAAATGTATATTTGTGTGAAATAAAGTTGATAAAGTATCGTGGTGTTCTTGGTTTGTATTTCAGTAAGTTTGCACAGAATGAGGATAGTCTCTGTGTCGTTGGATTCTATTTGACGTGTGCGGAGGAAAACAAGAAGACTGATCTTCTGACCAAAGATGAGTTTGACAAAGTCTTTCCTCTTCTGGAAGCTAATCTCTCATCACCATATTCACAGGTATTTCTACAGGCTGCTGATATTTGTGTGAGCACAAGTGAACTTGTATGCATGTGGTTTTTATGAGAGCATGTGTGTGTGTGTCTTTGTGTGTGTATGTGTGTGTGTGTGTGTGTGTGTGCACATGTTGCTTATGTTATAAAGGAGAAAATCACATTTGAAGATGTTTTTCTCAGGATTTTCTGATTTCATGTTTTGTTAATTTTAGTATGTTTGGGCAATGTGCTTTGATTTATCTATTAAACATAGCATTTAATTTTAAAAGTCACTAATCTAAATGAAAATCTAAAAAGAAAAAACTTTTGTAAATCATCTGCAAGCATGTTATCGGCCAATGTCTGGAAGATCATTTTACATTGCTACATATTACTAGATGATAGAAAGAACAATCGTCCTTTGATATGTTGAAATGTTCAGAGAAATCTGCAACCAAACTTATATGGTAGGTACCAGTAAAGTGGAGTTTTCGGAGCCTTATAAACTCAGTTGGTGATAGTGAATCTGGTAATACAGACGGTGCCAGCAGACGAAGAGTGACAATTGTTGCTGTTAATAGCAAGCACACAGACCGTAGTTGCATTGCTAACAGATTTTTCTGTTATGATAGCAAAGCAATGATATTTAGGTGCTTTGTTTGGTTTTTGTGTTAGCTTCGTCGTCTGACGCTGCACGTATTGAGCCGATTTCAACTGGAGGTTTCTGCCATGGCTAATCAGGTATGCTGTTTATATCTGACTTTATTTATTTTTGTATGGCAACACGTAATATAGTGCATTTTACGTAAATCACAAAGGCACTGTATGACTTTGATTATATGGATTCCTAAAATACTTGATATTTTAGAGCTTGATAGTGTAGTGGACTGTCAATCAAGAGGTTGAGGGTATGAAGTGTTAGCGACCTAATTTTCTTAGCCTCGGCGTATGAGGGCGGGTGCCAATCCTCTCCCTACCAAACCATCTTCCCACTGAGTGTACGGTCAGAGTACTCATTAATGCTGAGTTGGCTATGGGATGTAGGTGGAGCAGAAATAATCTCAAAACACATTTCAGTTTGCCCTATAGTTCACGTTTAAAATTTGTAGAGTGGTCTAAAACTGATCTAAGGTTAAATTTATGCGGTTTGTTGTAGACTGGTGACATGAGAAATGTCTTCCAGATCAGTCTGGATGCGGAGCTGATTCCAGCCTCCTTCCAGCGATACAGGGATAAACTCGTCCAGCTGAATAAACTCAACTGTGATTTTACTGTCAACCGACTCCCGACCGGAATCTCAGAGAAGGTAAGCGCTTGTCTGTTTTCTTATTCATCTTAGGGGTTACTGCCAATGTCGTCTTTATCTTGGGTTTTGTCTGTTTTACTCATTCTTTGTTCAGCTATATTTGTTCCCTTGTCTGTGTGTGTTTGTCTATCTGCCTGTTTCTCTGTCTGTCTCTGTCTGTGTTGGTTTCTGACTTTCTGTGTGTCTGTTACTTTCTGTATGTCTGCTGTTCTGAAACAGGATTTTTCAGGCTCTGTCTTGGTTTTATGTTTTTCTGTGGTAAGCAGTAATCTGTCATGAGTAGTGATATGTCGTGAGTAGTAATCTGTCATGAGCAGTAATCGGTCATGAGTAGAAATCTGTCATGAGTAGTAATCTGTCATGAGCAGTAATTTGTCATGAGCAGTAATCAGTCATGAGTAGTAATCGGTCATGAGTAGTAATCGGTCATGAGTAGTAATCGGTTATGAGTAGTAATCTGTCATGAGTAGTAATTGGTTATGAGCAGTATCTACTATCTGAGACAGAACTGAAGTGCAACGTGTGATCTGTTTTTAGGTTCCATTGGATTATCTTGTTGGTCAACTACATCTGAACTGTGAGCCCCTTTGGAAGCACATCTCAGAGCTGATCAAGTCCTATGCCAATGGAATGAAGCTTGATATCTTCTGGGAGGCATTTGCCAGACATCTGACATGTGCTGTTCGCTTGGCAGGTACATCAATTTAGCACTGGTAGTCCCGTGCCTTTGTCTGCATTGGCCCCTCACTATGGAATCAACTTCCCCCTTGGTTCGCACCATCGTACAATCTGGTGGTCCTGCTGCATCTTTTCGTTGCCTCAAAACTTACCTTTAACCCTTTAATAATAATAATAATAATAATCTTTTCTTTATTGAAGCGCCTGACAAACGCACTGCGCTGTACATTTACATGTTATGCAATTGAACAATCTTAACTAGTTAACTACTAACAGAACAGACAGCCTGCAATACAACGGCGCTAATAGCAGCCTACAAAGCATATCCGCCCCTACGGGGCTCGAACTGACGAGCTGCCTATGGTTTCCCATACATTTTAGTACACGCTCGTCGTTAAAGGGTTAAGTTCTTGGGGACTTTCGCTCTGGGAGTGCCTGTGATTTTGTGCACTGTGAGAGGCGCTTTATAAATCTTTAAATACAATACAATTAAGCAATAATATTGAAATATTTCCCCAAGGGATCGTGTGTAACTTTGGTTATTAAAACACGATATCTAGCATGATTTGTAATTGGCATATATGAAATAATAATTATAGGAGTAAATTGTCCTTCTGATAGCATGATTTGTAATTGGCATAAATGAAATAATAATTATAGGAGTAAATTGTCCTTCTGATAGCATGATTTGTTATTCTCATATCAAATAATAATTATGTTAATAAATTGTCTTTCTGATAGCATGATTTGTAATTGGCATATATCAGATAATAATTATAGTAATAAATTGTCTTTCTGATAGTATGATTTGTAATTGGCATATCATATATTAATTATGATAATAAATTGTCTTTCTAGAAGGCGAATCAAACAACGACGGAAGCAACAACGATGGTTGTCTGTCGGCTGGAGACGAGTTGTCGTTGTCGCAGTTGTTTAACCGATTTTCTCTACATAATGCGGAGCAGAGGCGGAACGACCGAATCAACTTTTCCAGTTTCCGAGACCGTCTCTGGACCACCATGCAGAGCTTTCCACATGTCTGTGAGCCACGATCTAGGATCATCATTCCAATCTTCTTCCAGTTCCTGGAGTAAGTGCATGGATAGGCGTGTGTTTGTGCTTGGGCTGCTGATTCTGTAGGTCTTGCGTTCAATTTAGCGGCACAGCAAATAATTCAATATGTAGTGTGTACTCAATTTGCTTTGCCTCCAGTTTGTGTAGTGTAGTGGTTAGCGTGTCAATTGACAATTCGGGGTTCAATTCCCCGTGAGGGCAGATATTTGGTTCAAAATTCTGCTCCACCTCTGCCCCCTAGCCAGCTCAGCTATAATAAAAGCACAGACCATACACTGTCGGTGGAATATGGACGTTTGTAACTAATTTATCTAACCTAATGCTTTATCTTGTTTAATTGTCATGTATACCATAGTGTGGTATAAACAGTTGGTTGTAATACAGAATATACTTACTTAGTTTACGTTATCCCCATTGAGAGGTAATTGCTTGTGTCTTAAGTCGATCGTTGCAGTTAATTGTTAAATTTTTCTTTGATTGACTGATGTTGATTGTTAAATGTTGAATCTTGATTTCAGGAATGAATACCTGCTACATTGTCACGATGTGAGCTCTACCGGAACCCAAGATTTGCGTCTGCCGTCCGCAAATGAAGATGACGAGGGAGAGGATGCAGCGGTGGAGGAAGCTATGGAACTTGGAGAAGTCCCAGACCTGGAGAAGGAAGGAAGACTGAGGAAGGCAAAGCCTGTTCAACAAAGGATGGGGAAAAGAGCCTTAGACAAGTATGATTTCTGAGTTTGATTTCTTTGTATTTTACTGTACTGTAACAAGACATTTATAAAGGACCACTTAAGATTCTGTCAGAAGCACTCAACACGTGGTCCTTAAACAGCTGAAAGGCTAACTAAATACAAACATATTTAAGAGGTTTCTTAAAGTGCTATACGAATAACTTGATATGTGTGCATGAGTTTTCTTATTAAGAAAAGACTTAAGACTGCATGTAACTTTTGTCTAACAGGATTCTCGTGGTTCATCTGAATCTGTTTGCACTTTTTCGTGATGGGAAATCTCTTCCTCAGGCTACGAGACTTCTCGAATTTTACCTTGATGTAAGTTTTATATTACTGTTACATTTGCAAATACAGAGTTTTTGGTTCTGCGTAATTCAGCATGCCAAATTAATTAAGTGTCTATGTCCAGAAGGAAGCATTACCCCATATTTTGAGTACAGCTTGCCTTGTTCCCTTTTACAGTGTACAGCATTATTTTATTTAGCACTGTAGAATTGTCGCATTAATCATAATCATCATCATATCAGAAACACTTCTAACTGATGTAATAGTCTAGTTCTTAACGACTTTTAACGTCATATCGACTACTAGCACAGATTTGTTTTGCACTCAGATCGGAGCTATATAAATGTTTAGTTATTGTTATTGTTTTGTAGTTGCTGAAGCACCAGTCACCAGTCGTACAGAAGGCTGCATTTGATTGTATAATGACGTACAAACCGAAATACCTCATTCCGTACAGGTACATTTGTTGTTTTCATACGTCCCAGATTAAATATGATGGCTTAGTGCTTTAATGATGAGAGTGACTAGAATAATAATAATAATAATAATAATAATAATATCTTTTCTTTAATAAGCGCCTGACAAACGCACTGCGCTGTACATTTACATGTTATGCAATTTAAATCTTAACTACTAACAGAACAGACAGCTTGCAATACAACGGCGCTAATAGCAGCCTACAAAGCATATCCGCCCAACGGGGGCTCGAACTCGTTACCTCTCGGTCTCTGTGCCAGATGTTATCCAATGCGCCACGGAAGAAGCGATTGGGAAACCCATGAAGCTGGTCGTTAAAGTGTTAAATGATGCAGGGTAATGGAGGCTGGAAGCAGAGCTCAACTGAGAAGAATGTCTGACTCAATGGCGGCACCAGGGGGATAGGGGGGCTTGGCTCCCCCTAACTGCGGCAGTGTGATTCTCGTTAACGATAACGATAACGAAAATGTTGGTTAACGAAAATAAAATGATTTAGGCCTAACGATAACTATAACTATAACTAAAAAATATCATTAACTATAACTATAACTATAACTATAATAACAATAACGAAAATTCATCTTCATTTTCGTTAATACAAAAAATAAAAATAGGAAGTGCAATATGGGCGATTCGACATAAATGAGAGCGAAAAATGCGATATTTTTATTATGCAATTTGTCAGTTGCTTTGGAAACTCGTGTATTCATGAGGCTGAATGCACACATGCTTCAAAGGCTTTCAAAGCTCTGAGCAAATTGTGAAACAGCGTGTTAATACGCACAATTTTGCTTATAGCCTTAATTATTGTAACTAAGTAGTAACTAAAATTAACTAAAATAAAAATCTATTAACTATAACTATAACTATAACTAAAAATAATACTAACTATAACTATAACTATAACTAAAATAAAAAACCATTAACTATAACTGTAACTATAACTAAAATAAAATCTGTAAGGAGAATCACACTGAACTGCGGCTCAGCCCCCCAAAAGTGGGAATCTCTGCAAATCACAGGGAGGACTGGGGACAAAAGGGAAGGACTTGGAGCTTTATCCCCCAAACCTGAAATCCTGGTGCCTTCACTGGTCTGACTGGTGCAAATGAATTGATGAATGGTGAGAATGAATTGCTGAATTGGGTGAATGAAAGACCGAATTGTGTGAATGAATTACTGAATGCTGTGAATTACTAGCTGAATCTTGTAAATGAATGACTGGTGTTAATGAATAACTTGGTGTGAATGAATTACTGAATGTTGTGAATGACTAACTGAATGCTGTAAATGAATGACAGGTGTGAATTTAATGACGGACTGGTATTAACGAATGACTGCTCTGAATGAATTAATTTTATGAACAAATGAACATTTTGTTGCACTATTCTGCCTACTCTTCACTGCTAAGAAGGTTGAAGCATGCTCACTTTGGCTAACTAACTCTTGTGGGAGGTAGTGAATAGCCTACTACTAAAATTGTTTGTTAATTATAATGATTTTATTGCTTTTTTTGTTCACTTAAATAGAGAGAACTTTGAGCGTCTGATCAGTGAGAAAACCTTCCGGAATGAAGTCGTTCTTTTCAGCATAAATGCCGAGTCACAAGTAATAAACGCCGAACACAGGAACGATTTGATTCCAATCCTTATGAGGTAAACAGTTCTGTTGCTTTCAGCTGCCATAATAATATTCGTTTATTAATTCAAACTCACAAGTATGCAGTAAGATTACCTGCAGGGCACCCATCTGTCCTGCTGCTCATTTTACAGTAGCCGGTGATTTTGATTATCACAATACGAAAATGTATCACTGTATTGTATTTATGGCTTTGCTGTCATAAGGCAATTAAGTCCATCAAATCAACGAGTGGGGCGATCCTTTTAGTGAAGATTGCCAATCTTGTATTTAGAGAAGATTGAATGAAGTAACGAATGTTTTTCTGTTCTAAAGGATTCTTTACGGCAAGATGAGACTGAAGTTGGGCAAGGATGCGAATGGCCGAGCTCAGGGTCAGGCGAGAAAGAACGTCGTTTTGGCGTTTCTGGCCAATTCAAGGCCAGAAGGAAATCAACCACTTCTTGGATCTCATCTTGCAACCATTCTCTAAGTTCTTCACAGGTTGGCATTGACATTTAATTGGCATTCAGTGTCCATCATAGTATTTATCTAGTGAAAAGGCATATCAGTCTTTGGTGCTATGCAATTTTGCAGTGATAGCTTGCTGAAGGTCACTGTTTAATGATGTTGATGGCTTTAAAGAGTTTTTGAGCTGAATAATAGCAATTGGCTTAGTAGTAGCAAACACATAGTCATACTAGGTAGACAAGGTGGTAAGTTATGGATGACGGTGTTTATCTAAGGAAGCGGAGTGGGGTTGATGAGGGTGGCCAAGCAATAGAAGAAGTGTTTCATTGGTTGTTGGGGAATTGTGTAATGTCTTTCATTTGGAAGGAAGTATATTACTTAATTGGTTGCTGAGGAACTATGTTACATGATTAACTTTCTTGATTACAAGTAACTTCTGGATAATTATTATCGGGGTGTGTTGTAATTAATATTTTTAGATAATCTAAATGAGAAGGTGAAAGATATTGTGGCCACAGTTGACGTCTCCAAGACAATTCCTCTTCGAAAGCAGCAAAGGTAAGAGAACAGTTGCAGTTGAAAGCAAATTTTTTATCTCTGTTGAAGCAAGTTGTCACCTCATCATGTCTGAGACTAGCATGATGTGGTAGAAACAACAGAGAGACAGTGAAATATGTGAAGCCGTTAGAGGCATGGACCATTATCAAGAGTGGAGGCCATGCGCGATTCGATTCACACAATTTCTTTCATAACAATTTGTTAAATTTCGTCAATTTGTGCTTGTTACTTCTTTTCTAGATTTTTGCACCTTTTCAAATATGTTTGATGGCCACAATACAGAATTTTGTATAATTTCTTTCTTAGCAGTTTATTAAGTTTCTCTACTTGTGATTGTTTATCTTTTCTAGATTTTTGCACCCTTCAAAATCTGCCTGACAACCTTGATTGAAAGGCTGTAGAAAGGATCTTTATCGCTTATAGCAGTGTTTATGTAAATTCCATATACATTAACCCAAAGTAATACCTTGAATCTCTTGTTGTATATTAGTATATTACGAGTGTTAATGATTGATATTCTGCATTTTGACCTGATAGGGCTTGGCTTGTTGCTACATCAGTTGATTCCATGTGCATTGAACACTGGCACTATAGAAGTTACTAATTAGTGTTTTTCTTAGTTGTGAATAATAAATGTTTGTTCAGATTGTTGGTGTAATTCGTCAGTTTGTTTGTGATGTTCTGTCCTGTGATTGGTTGTAAACTGTTTTCTCCGTGATATTTGTAGTGTCCTAACCAGCATTGAGATGATCTTCCTGAAGTTGGGAAACATCATTGATCTCTATCTTCCAAAGCTAATCCAATTGGTCATCGGTTTGGGAGCATACACTGCTGCACTTCTGTCAAAACGAAGTGAGATTGCACCAAAGTCCATTGCACTCCTGAAAACGATTCGCAATGCAGTCCTGGCACGAATCGATGAGGTGAGAATTCTTTCTTCCAATCATTTCTGTTACTTATGCTTTAAGCATGCCTGTTTGGACTGACTTACTGACTGAACTGACTGACTGACTGGATGACTGACTGACTGATGGTGGTCATGGTGAAGGTGTTGGTAGTGGTGGTGTTGGTGCTGTTCATACGTTAGCATGTGGATTAAAAATTGTAGCTAAAACTGTACTAATATGAAATACAGTTTCAAAATTATTTTGATAATTTTAGATTTAATACTGGGTGGTGTGAACTTAGTTGATTACATGCAAAGTACTTTAGTACCAAACTTAACCAAAGTACAGTTCCTGGATCAGGAGCTTTAGAAGACTTAAATTGACATACAAAGTCGTGGACTGATAACAAAGTCTGAAATATTATTTGATAAGTTATTGAAGGAGACAGAAGCAGATATAACAACATATTGATCCTAATTTTAACTAATATCGTCATATCTCATTGTTTTATCAGTTGTTCAAGTGAAATAACAAATAGTCTTTTTGCCATTTTAGTTTTTCAACCAGTTTGACAAGTATCCATGGAGTGTCAGTGAAGTGGAGGCACTTTTTGAAGCACTTGTTTGGCCACAGGTTGGTTTATTTGCACTGTCTTACATGGTCTGTAATGTACCTGAAGGTATTTGTAGCATCCTTCAAACTTGGCATCATTGTCTTTGAGATAGCAGTGAGAGAAATTCAGTATGTTGCACATACCATTCTGTTATATTAACGTTGTACTTGTAATTGTGCTGTGACATTTACAAAGCGCCACTTGAAGAAAAAACTCGTCAGTGGCGCTCCAGAGCCGAACCAGTGAAATTACTTCAGGCGTTTGCGAAACTGTGGAAGGGACAAACTGAGGATCTCAAGCTGCAGCCCTCGATAAAAGGCGATTCAGCTGATTGACCCAACGTAGGCTGTGTACTGTAGGGTTATTTTAGTTCAATGTAAAGGTAGTGTGTATGTATGCTTGTATTTATTTGGAAACTTACTGTAGTACCACTAAAGGCGATACATTGCACCAGCCCAAATGAAGAGTCACCACTGGCAATCCCAATATACTTGCCCAACCTTTGGGTATATGGGTGCCTAAGGGTATGTCATAAACTAGCTGCTATTACCTTATGAACCTTTTCATTACTGAAAGTGAATTTTTTATTTTAGATTGAGAAGTTACCAGTGGAAGGCATTCATAATCCAACTGGCCTCCTGCGACTTTGTCTCACCTGGTCTAGCGATCCCAGGTAAGTTGTTCTTTGAGAATCACGAGTCTCTATCAGCTGCGAGTTACTTTTCAGCATCATTGGAATGTTGTTTTATTTTTTAATTATAAATGACAATTATTGAATAATTATTAATTAATTTGACTGATAATTAATTGTGTATTGGGAGTGCTCGATAGTGTAGTGGTTAGTGTGCTGGACTGTCAATCGAGAGGTCGGGGTTTCAAATCCCCACCAGGGCAGAAATTTGGTTTGAGATTTCTGCTCCACCTGTGCCTCTGATCAGCTCAGCTATAATGTGTACACTGACCATACACTGTCGGTGGGAAGATAAGACGGCGAGGGAAGGGACTGACCACCGGCCTTCATATAGCGAGGCTAAGAAAATGAAGTCGCTAACACTTCATACTCATGGCTGCCTCAGGGCTAGCTTAAAGGACTGCTCCTTCTTCGTCCTATGTTAGATATTGTAAGAGAATGTGAGATTTGCTAAAAGCAGTTTATAAGGAGGATGAATCTCGATGTCTGTGTGGTTGTTAAATGTTAATGTGGCTGATCATTGCTTTTTCCAGATATTTCTGTCTGCTGATGAAATGCAGTCAGAGCCAGCCAGACATTATTCCACTTCCGCTCGTCTTTAAGCTTCTGGAAGTGAAGAACGTTGAATCGTCGGTGACGGATGTCGTGATGAACATCGTGGAGAATCTGTTGATGGAGGAGGAGGAAGAGGAGGAAGGGGAGAAGAAAGGGCCAGCCATCAATCCAGGCAGCATGTGGAAGATACCTCTAGATAGCGGTACTCTATTTTGATAGGTCCTTCAAATGATACTGGTCAGGTGGTAGTGCAAGGGGTGCCTGAGGTTTTGTGGCTGTAAACATTCTAATTTTAATGACAGGTTTATGTAGCACTTTTTTTAGGCTGATTGTAGTCGTTCCTGACCTGCAAGACCAAGCCATGATTTCACAAGTGGTTTTCAAGTGCGTACAGAAAGAGGTAAACAAAGACCAAGGCACTGATGTTATATGATAGGCAGTCCATTGAAGAATTGAACCAACGATGGCAGAGCTTCTGTGCTGTGGAAGCTTGTGAATGCTCATTTACATTACATACAAATGGCTTTCAAGTGCTGACAGAAAGAGGTAAACAAGTAAGTATATTCTTTATTGAACCAGCTAGGGCAATACGCATTCCAGTGTACATGACATCTTCTAAATAATATGTAAGTTTCACTTAATCAATAGAAAATAAAGCATTCTAACTATAAACAGTTTTTTCATATTATGCCTTATTGGTAATTGTAACTCTTTTGTAGTTGTAGTATTGTAGATGAGCATTTAGACAGCGTCACTTCAAGTGCAAGATAATACGGTGGAGGGAGAGCTCTCTGCACTTCCCTATAGGATGTGAAATGTCATTAAGGACTGGATTTTAATCATTTGCATATATGAAACTATGTTATTTCTGTTGGTGATTTCTTTTGCAGGTGTTCCAGTTCCTTATGGTACTGCCATGGTCCTGCTCTTTTCGCAGTTCATTGTACCATACCTCGTTAAGGTGATTGAAGGAATGGCTGCTGAGACCGGGAGCAAAAGATTTGTTCCACCAAAACGAGAAATCAGGATCTTATCTTGGTAAGACATTTGCGCTTTTCCCCAATTTTAATCAGTTAGCTGTTGGGAAAATCTTGGCATTTAGTAGCCAAATGCAATGGCCTGTCACTTCTGCTATTTAAAAATGCAGGCAGTGAGGTGATTGGAAATAGAGTCTTTCATATCATCGACAACCAGTGATGTCTTGCAACAGGAAAAGTTCGAACTGAATATGGTTGACAGGATGGCCACCTTGTTATACCTATAAGTAGTAATTTGTCTATAGGTATAGTTTATAGCCCTATGAAGCTTTGATATTCGATTAAAAAATGAATCGGACGGCAGTATTCGATTTGATTTGAAAATGACATCATGATTCGAAAAATGATTAGCCCTTGGTTTTATTTTAAAAAAAATATTTGTGTTATTTTAATTCTGTTAATTAACTTGATTTTTAGTTTTATTGATTTTAAACTGCAGAAAAGTTATTAGGTGTACATTGATACATTGATGACTGCGCTACTGTGGTATGCCTGTGCTATCAAGTACACACAACATGAATGTCAAACTGGTACCTGCTGATTCGATTCGAGATTCGAATAAAATTCGAATAAAATTAGAACTGATAACCGTGATTTGAGATTTGATTCTACTGAAAATTTGTGTTTGCAGGTCCCTAGTATAGTTACGTGCATGTTAAAGTAATGAAGGCATTTGTGATTTCCTGTTTTCAGCCTGAGCATTCACGTTACAGATGCCAGTCAGTGTTGCCAGGTGGCTGACCTCTTACTCCGCATTCTCGGACTTCGAAGGAACCTTGGAGTGGACACAGAAGTTGATCTGCTGACTTCTATCCGAAACATGGTAGACAAGATTCAACAACCACTCCAGCTCCTGCCGTATGTCTAACTACTTACTCTTGTCATAACCAGAAATCTCTATGACACAAGCAACTAGGTTGCATTTTGTTAAATACACAAGCAAGTAATTTGCTTTTTTAAATACACAAGTAAATCGGTTGCTTCTTGTTAAGTACACAAGCAAATGGGTTGCAGTTATGGGCATGGGGACAGAGGGAGTACTGAGTTGGTTGCTTGGGGGTAGTTGTTAGTGTAGGACATAGCCCAGGTTCCCCAAGACTGCCCCAAAGAGGCAAAGTGTTGGTGTCAAGTGTACAAGGCATGAGCCAATGTCACCCTAAAACCAAGCTGTAATCAGGTCAATATATAGAAGATCAAAATGGTTGTTTGATGGTTTTTATGGACTGTTGTTCATGAGGCAAAACTTTTAAGTGACCGAATTGGTGTCATTGTTGTGTAACAGGATGATGTGGCCTTTGTTCGATCGTCTGACAGAAGCTTCGTCGAGAATGCAGCTCAGTGCCATCATGACTGTAAGTTTTCCAGATAATAACTTCAGTTTATCACTCTTCAATCATTGCATTTGCCAGAGAAGAACAAACTAGTTTTTGTCTTTTGATACTTTTACGGCATTTAAAGATGACAACAGAATGTTTCACATTATTGTTTGTAGTTTTTCCTGTTCTGTCGATTAAAAGAGTGATTTCTAGAAGAAATTATAGAGTGAAAATTTCACAAGAATGAATGGCAAGTGGAATTAGAGTGGACTTTAAAGCTGTTTTTCACATCAGCATTCAATTTCTAGCATGTCTTGTGTAATTTTCAGCAGATGCCCACATACTTACACACATGCATACATACATACATGCATATACACTTGCATACACACCTGCATACATACATACAATAATCTAATAGGTTCTTAGATTGTTAGATTATAATTATTTTGAATCCATCCATATATTTATTGCCTTTCAAGCTCTTCCCAAAAGCTGTTTTCATCCTCATGAAATGCTTTTGATGATGGTTTGTGGTAGATTCACATGCAAAATGAATGATTAAAATGCCTAAGTGACTGAGGAATTTTTAACAGATTATCGTGTTTAGTTTATCATAAGTCTCCGGTTTTGTTGTTTCAGGCGATGGCAGCAAAGGAACCATTGTTACAGAAGACAGGATCTGTTGTTCACAAGGTGAGTTTAAATTGTCAAATAAGTCTCCTTTGTCTGTACTTTCTGTTGATGGTCCAGTTTGCTTTGCTTCCTGATGCTGGCTTATTTCAAAGATTTAAATTTCAGACTAGCACGGTCCATAGCAACTGTATATGGTACGTGGGGACCTTAAATGGAGTGACATAAAGCAACCTCAAGGATTTTTTTGAACGCATTGAGGATTTCTTGAAACTTGGAGTCTGGACGCTGTCGCTCTCTGTAGAAGTTTCTTCCCTCGTTTACTAATTGCATGCTACCTGTCACATATGTGGCTAATCAGTTGATTGGTTATTGTTTACAGCTGAATTCCTGGCAGGAGAGTCGGCTGAATGAGCCAGACTTTGAGCTGAGAGATGACGGATATAAAGAAGCGATTCGTGTCCTCGCTGAACCAGAACTCGATGTCAGCTTCCTTCTGATGATCGTCCACAACTGCTGCTACTTCGCGACAACGGTTAGTCTCGTCTTTCTGCTTTACTTCATCGACCGCTTTGATTCTGCATTTTAGATACACCATCCATTGTGATGATGATGATGATGATGATGATGATGATGATGATGATGATGATGATGATGGTGATGATGATGATGATGATGATGATGATGATGATGATGATGATGATGATGATTATGATGGTGCAACCATGCTGTCACAATGGTGCCTCACAGTCAACTAACAGCAGGGTAGGCCTTAGAAAACAAATAACTCTTGAGTCCAGATTTGAAGGATTCAATTGAGTTAGCTGTTTGAAAGCCAAATGATATGAGCCACAGCTGTCTGAACAAATGATCTTTTTATTTTATTTATCTGATGTGCTTTTGAAATGACAGCCTAACGACATGAGCAGCACCTGCCTGAACAAACTGATCCTCAAGTTGGCAGAACAAGGAACCAAATCGGACGTATTCCAGGAAGTTATCATTCGTCATCTTCTTCCAATCGTCAAACTGAAACTCAAGGTCAAAGATAAGGTTTGGAAGATTTTTATACTTATTACATCTGGGACAACTTAGCTGTCTGTATGGTATGATATGAAACTGGTCTTGAGGTGTTTATGTAGTGGTTGAGTGTTTTTTATAATATACGTTTATTAATTAAAACTGACAAATGCACAGCAAGGTTACATGATATAGTAGCAGATGATAACAAGTTTTACAGGAGTCGAATTTGACTGTATGGCAGCCTGCAAGGCGCCCATCTGTCTTACTGCTCGGTTAACACGCGCCCTTAGGGAGTGGAAGGCTGAGTCAACCTTATGGGGCTAGCGGGTATTGAACCCATGTCCTTCTGATTTTCGTGCTCTTCTAATATTTAAACATGACAAAAAGTATTGGAATAGCCAGGACTGTTTTTTTAATGTGTTGTGGATGTTATTTGTCCTCTTTGTTACAATTTCTTATGCTGTTTAATGCTTTGTTTTCGTTTTTCGTCTAGCTCTGCCGTAATGTCTTCGTAGAGAAACTGCGAATGATGGTTCTTCACTTTTCTGATTGTTCGCACTTCATGAGTTTGCGATGTCTGCTGAATGAAACAGACAGAGAACGAGATTTCTTTCTGAACTTGATTCACATTCAGGTAAACGCACCTTGAAATTTGAAGAATCATACATGTTGTGTTCTTTGTTTGATGCTTTTAAGGATTTTCTTTCAGAAGAAATTAGCTTCTAGGTTAGTAATTATTATTTAAAAAAATTTAACATGTGCAGGGTCATATGAGACGCGGAATGCCAGGTGAAGATTAGATTCTAATCGATTAGCCAATCGATTAGACAAACGGCTAATTCTAATCGATTAGCTACAAGATTTTGCTATTTATAATTCTAATCAGTTAGCAAATTTCAGTAGCTAATTTTAATTTTAATTGATTAGCATTTAACTAATCGATTAGCTAATCGATTAGACATTTTTAGAGAAACAGCTAATTCTAATCGATTAGCTACAAGAATTTTCTAATTCTAATCCATTAGCTACAAGATTTAGCTAATTCTAATTGATTAACTAATCATGCCCATCTCTGGCTGTAATCAATGTAGCTAACTGGTCAAGAGTCTTTTGTTACAGTCGGTGTTGGTTTCTCTCGTATGTTCTTAGGCTCATCGTCAATCACGAGCAGTTCAAGATTTAGCGGAGTTTCTGCAGCGCAACACAATGCCTGCGTCTGTGTTGACATCCTACCTGATGCCACTCGTAATGGCGATCCTTAGGAATGATGACGATTTTTCAGATCAGCACGTTCTTCGTGACTTTACGATAAGAGCCCTCGGCAGTCTGTGCTGGTGCCTTCCGTGGGAAAGCTACTGCACGATGTTACTCTCTTGTCTGCGTGCGCTCCTCAGGGGAAAGCAAAGCACAAAGCTCAACGTCAGGTAGTTGCAAGGTTTCTGGTCTGCTTTAGGTAATGTAAGGGTTGTTTGGGTAACACAGAAGTTGCCAGTTCTGTTATGAGATGGTCACTGTTAAAGAATTTTGAGCATGAAGATTGAAGAAAAGTTCATTGCACATTTTTTAGCGTCGGCTAGTTCCTTTCCGTTGATTAGCAGTGCTGCATATTAACGTTTGAAAGATATTTGCATAGATGCAGCATAGTTTAACTAAATCAATTAAATGAATTCAATAAGTGAATTCAGTAAGTGAATTAAATAAGTGAATTCAATAAGTGAATTCAATAAGTGAATTCAATAAGTGAATTCAATAAGTGAATTCAATAAGTGAATTCAATAAATGAATTAAATGAGCTTGTTCTCTGCTTGATACACTTTGTTTTGCTTTTGTAGGATTTTGGTGGCAGTGTTAAACAACTTCCATTTTGACCTTCACAATTCACAGTTTAAAGCAATTGCACCTGGCGCTGGTGAGCCTCAATCATCACCTGCTTCGATTATAATAATTATAGTAAACTTGTGGTTTTCATTTTGTGCATATTGTTTGTCTTCTTATACAAATATCTAATCTCATGACTTATTGATGACCGTTATCATAGTCTCTTGGTGTCTCTGTCTGTCTGTGTCTCTCTGTCTGTCTCTTGGTGTCTCTGTCTGTTTGTGTCTCTCTGTCTGTCTGTCTCTCTCTCTCTCTCTGAGTTCTGGATTTTGATGGCTGAAAACTTTTGCATCATCATCATAAGTCATAATCATAAACTCCAAATTCCTCAGGCACTACTCTTAGCTAAGCACAGAACATCAGTTTATTCCTGAGCTTATGAACCGCTCCGTGTTACTTCTTCTATTGAGTTGTATTCAATGAAATAATAAAAACTTTCTCTGCTCTTTTTTTGGATCAACTAATTTGTGATTTTATAAAACCTTAGACTGTAAGTTTCTTTGATTGATTGATTGATTGATTGATTGAGACAAACAGGAGACCATAGCGGTTGAGGAAGTCGGAGCAGTAGATGAGGAAGAGCCGGAGCCTGCTGTTGCTGAAGATGCCACTGAACAAATGGATATTGATGGGAATGATGCTGTGGCAGCTATTCCACTGGATACTGCTTTGGTTGCTGCTGCTAGTGTTTCGTTGGAAGGGGATATGGATTCTAAGAAGATGGACGTCTGTCCTGCGGGTCGGGCCACTTACATCCACCGCACAATCATGATGAAAATTCTGCCACAGCTTCAGAAATGTTTAATTGAAAAGGTGAGAGGCATGGGAGAGTCACAAGGTAGTGACAAAGACAAGGGTATGCTGATAAGATCTCTGTGTGTGTGTGTGTGTTTGTATTGTGTCTGTCTCTGTCTTCCTGTATATCTGTGTCTGTATGTCTCTGTGTCTGTATGTCTGCTTGTCTGTATGTCTGTCTGTATGTCTGTCTGTCAAATCTGCTTTTGACAGATTTAGTTAAGATCTGTCTGTTTGCCTGTCTGTAGTTTGTCTCTCTGCCTGGCTGTCTTTCTGCCTGTCTGTCTACCTGTGTTTCTGTCTGTCTGTCTGTCTGTCTGTGTTTCTGTCTGTCTACCTGTGTGTCTGTCTGTCTGTCTGTCTTTCTGTCTGTCTACCTGTGTTTCTGTCTGTGTGTCTGTCTGTCTGTCTATGTCGGTCTGTCTGTCTGTCTCTGTCTGTCCTGTCTGTATGTCTGTCTTTCTGTCTGTCTGTCTGTCTGTCTGAGAGACTGAAGCAATCAGACACATCTGTTTGAGCTAGATGTAGCCTTTGACAGAGAAACAAATGAAGACATACAAAGACATATCCACAGATGCATAGAGACAACTGAGGCACATGGTAGATATGTGGATGTCTTCAAGTGATGCGCTGTCAGTTTTATAAACAAAGGAAAAACAGAATTGTGTTGTGACTTTCAGGCGAAGAGTGACAGCGAGCACAAGATGGCTCATACGGACAAGGTTGCTGAGGACATCGAAATCCTGCGAGTACCGCTCGCAGTTGCCATGGTGAAACTACTCAAAGTTCTTCCGAATGCTGAGCTCGAGAAGAATCTCTCCGGGTTGGTTTTACTTTACTTCATAACATGCTAATTACTTTCGTTAATTAACACCAGTTTAAGATGGACCAAGATGCCAACTTTTATGAGATTTTCAACAAGAAATTGATGGGATTGCTTTGCTATTCACAGCAAATTGAAGCATGAATGCAGCTTTGAAAATGTGTTTGTTTTCTACTACAGAGTATTTATATAGCACCCCTTCAAGGTTATCTACTCAGGAGCGCTACTTTCTACTCTAGCTTGTACAATGCTAAATGTTGTAATGTATTGCTATAATTTAGTGAACCTGTTTTGTGATTTATTCATGTTACTGGTGTACTGAGATTTTGCATCTTACATTAATGTAATTCGTAACTTCTGTCACACCGGCATCTAATGCACAAGGCATCAACCGATGGCGCTCCAAAACCAAGCTGTATCAGGTCAATGTCCAGAATATTGGTCCATTTTAGTCAGAAGAACAGTAAGCTCATCAAGTGATCTTTTGTTTTAGAATTCTGATGAAGGTGATTCGATTCTTGCAGTCACGGGCGAAGGAAATCCGTCTGATCTCGTACGAAACGCTCAGGAACATCGTCGTTTCGCTCGGCCCATTCTACCTCAAGCACATCATAACGGAATTGAAACTGATGTTGACACGTGGTTACCAGGTGCGAACGGAGATGGGATCTTGTTATTTTATTTATTTATTTCAAAGTTTATATAGCACCCGTTCAAGATGCCTACTCAGAGGCGCTCTGCTTACTCACTCAGTGTGGTGCTGTGGTATTAATGTCAATTACATTGCAACAGTTACTCTCTTATAGACATTCCTGTTGTTTGGATACCAGGTGATGATGCTTCAGTGAGTCTAGTCTGTCATCTTCATGTTCACAGTCAGAAAACTCATGGCCAGTGGTTATCAAACTCTCACTGTCACTAGCCATGATCATAGCAACAGCCTCTGCTAATGAATGTCGCTTTTTACGCAGAACAGTTTTGACAGATTGCTTCTCAGCAACTTTTCGTTTTGACTTGTTTATGGGTTAACTTTCACACCGCAAATAATCTTGCAGATACAAAACCAAAACAATATTGAGCTATTTTTAACTGCCATCGAGTATTTTCTATAAGGTGGAGAGTATGGATACATTATATAAATCAAACCGAAATATATAGGGCTCTTCAGGAGTCGTCACGGGTGGCAAAACCGATAAATCGGTTTCTCAGGGTGAGGGTTTTAATATATTTAAATGTAAATAATTAAACATTTCTTTACTACTTTTATCTGTGGTTTGCAGCTCATATTGAGACTTATTCCATATTATAATTTTCCGATTATTATAAATTATTATAATTTTGCTAGTGCTTCTCAATAAAAGATATACTTACTTTTACTTACTTAAAATGCGAACTGTAATTTATTTGATCATTTGTTGGTGTATCTGTTATAGCTTCATGTTCTGTGCTACGCCATCTGGAGTCTTTTGGATGTATTCCAAAAGCAGAATGCGGCTAATTTGGGTGCGGCTAAGAAGCCGTTCATCCAGTCAGGGGATGTCGACTCTTGCGTCGGCATTCTCACACAGGTAAATAAAAAATTATGTCGCTAACAAACAGTGTGATTTAATTTAACTAAAACTGAAAGTAACTTTATCGTAAACTGAAAAGTTCTATTTCAGTTAACTGAAACTAAAACCGAAACTGAAAAGTTCTGAAAACTGTCGCTAAAAGTAAACTGAAAAGTACAAAACTAGAACTAATAACAAGATACTTTTGCCCCAAGGTAAGCACTATGCCTTGCATTTTGGAAAACTTTTAGGGTGAAGAATTGAATTAGCAGCAGTAACTACTCGTCAAGTTATTAGTAATATGATTATTTATTAATTTTTTTGAGTACTTAATATTACAGTTTACTTGCAAATTTGATGAATAACAAGTGTAAGTATTGTATCATCTTTTGTTGGAGAGTATTGTATGATGTTGAAGTGTATGTGTGTATGCATGTATATGTATGCTTTTATGTGTATGTATGTTTGTATGTATAAGGACATTTTAATCTAATGCATTTTTAAGAACCTCACAATGGCTGTGTTGTGTAGTGATTCTTTCGTGATCAGTTGCCGTGTTATGGATTGTTTCATAGATTGTTATTGTACTATTTTAGATATTCAACATGGAGCTGTTTCATGAAGTGGCAGAAGAAAAGGAGGTGGAGGAAATAGCGGGAAAGCTGTTCGAGGCGAAGAGAACGAAAAGCGGAGAATCGTACGGCTTGCTGGCTGCTTTTGTCAGCGAAGATAGTTTCCCAGTCCTTATTTCTTCTCTGAAGAAGGTTAATTTATTTGTCTTATTCTCCTTTTTCCATCAGAAATACAGGTCATCATGATGGTTGCCATAAATGCCTTTAAAATGCATTACCACGAACAAAAGCTGCTATTATATGCCAGCAGTCGCAGGGAATTGAGCGACTTGGAGTTGTAGAGATTTCATTCTCCATTGTCGTTTGTTCCCACGACCATGTCATACCTCAAGCTGACATAATATTGGAAAAACATTCATTGTTAGAATGCTGTAATCTTATTGACACTTCATCATCATCATCATCGGTTCCATTACTAAAACGAAGACAAATGACACCTTAAATGACTTCAATAAAGCAGCTCAAATGAAGACTGAAAAGAAGAACTGAACAACCCAGTACCTCAAACAAGATTAAATTGGTAGTTACTTACCGGGCCATGTTCTTCTTTGGCTGCTCCCACCAAAAAACTCAGTAGTATATACACTTTGACCCCGTTTCCATGACCATGTCCTACCCCAAGCTGACAATAATTTGAAAAAAACGTTCATGGTTAAAATGCTGTACTGTTATTGACACTTGTTGACATTTATTGCTATTCAAGATGTATGTATACCAGAGTGCAGTATGTGGCAGATAGTACAATAAAGAATATACTTACTTACTTACTTTCTTTTTCTCCTAGATCCTGGAAACAACTCGTAGTCACAAGATAGTGAACACGGTGTCAAACGTTCTGACTGCGATTCTTGGAAGTGCTGTCGAAAATGCTGCGCTAAGTCTTCGATTCCTTATGGAATTTATCCATGCAGTCACATCCAATGCACTTTCAACATTTAAATCAACTGGGTGAGGATGATTGGATGCTATGTGTAGTTTGTAACTGTGACATTTCAGTCCACTGAGTGAGGCTTGATTGGCTGCTGTTTTTAGATGTTCTACTGGATAAGAGTTGATTGATTGGCTGCTAATTTTAGGTATTCTACTGGGTTTAGCACTTGATTGATTGACTACTATTTGCAGATACCAAACATTTTGCACCAAAGGCCAAAATAAGCAATTGTGTCTCCTCTCATCTTTATTTCAAAATTTTTTCCATAGAATAGATCAAATTAAGTTCTTCAAACATCAAAACAAAATGATGTTGCTACTGAAACATTTCAATTTAAATGAAATATCTGTCAACTGTGAGACAAAGAAATTAATTAGGTAAGAAATGGGAAGAAATGAATTTACCTTAATTAATTAACTTTCAGAGAATCCAATGAAGGCCAGTCAAAGCCAGACCCGAGACTACAGCCTCCAAGCTGTCTGCTACTGAAACGAGCTCCACCCAGGGGAGGAAAGAAGCCAAAGACGGATGCCAGGGCTAATCTCCATGTTCTCATTGACTTTGGTTTCCAGGTATTCAGTTCGTTTTCCAGCCTAGCTATTACTATCTAGTACACGAGGATTCATCGGTCACTAATGCCAGGCAGTTGTGGGTTAAGAAGTTCTTTGTCGTTTTATGGTGAAGCAACATCTTCTCTGAAAATCACGTTTTACAGAATTATTTTAGTATTATTATTATTATTTTATTTGTATTTTATATACTATATGTTGTTGTATATTTTATTTTTTTATGGTTTGAGTATTTTGACATTACAATGTCAGCAGGATTCTGTTGCTCTAATTCTCGAATTAGGCATTCAGTAGAGTTTAAATTCAATTAATTATTGACTTTTTTATGTTTATAAATAGAACAACAGAACATGCATTATTTACTTGTATATGCAGAATAATGATTTTTCAAGTAATATACTAAGACTCAAGTTTTTAAGCAGTATTCAAATGCAGTGTGTATTTATTTAATGGCGAATGTCTGTGTTTATGATCTATATTTTTTTCAGCTTCTTCACAAACTGTTGAACCTCAGTCGAATTGTTGTCACCGACCGATCTCATTTAGAATTACTCGATCCTTTTGTTGGATTGGTGACTATGAGTCTCGACAGCAAACATATCAAGGTGGCTGACATAAGTTCTTATCTCTATTAATCACTCAATGGCTGTAGCTTGAAATGTAACGTGAATTTATGTAGCTCATTTGAAGGCCTGCTGTGGTCATATTTAGATAGTAACACTTAATAAATGCATAATAATAATGGTAATAATTTTGATAGTTCTTAAAAAATAAATCATTTTATTGAACCATCACAAATTAATTAGATAATGTTTGGATGGTTGCAATTCTGTCAGAAAGGAAGATCCTGGACAGTATCTGTTGGTCATGTAATGAACCCTGGATATTCCAACTGCTTTGTTGAATGCATCATATACATTGTTTAAGGTTACTATATATATGTGTGAGGTGAAATTTCTTGCTTTACCATTTCTGTAGGTGACGTCTTCGGCGTTGAAATGCCTGTCCAAGATCTGCGAGTTGCCGGTTCCATCTCTAAGGCGACACTTCCGTTCGATCACCAACCACCTGTTCGTTCTGCTCCAGGGCTACACAGTCGCTGGGTCGGGAAGCGGACCAAACGAAGAAATGGTCGCATGGTCCTTCAAGGTATTGTACTATGCAGATTATGATCATTTGGTCTTTCAAGGTATCGTACTATGCAGATTATGATCATTTGGTCTTTCAAGGTATCATACTATGCAAATTATGGTCACTTGGTCTTTCAAGATATTGTACTATGCAAATTATGGTCACTTTGTCCTTCAAGGTATCGTACCATGCAAGTTACAGCTTCATCAGATGTTACGATAAATAACAAGGTGACTGGTGCGGTTCAAGATTGCTTGTACAGTCCATTTGGAATTCACTGATAGGGAGATAATGCTGCTCTGTGGTAACATATAAATGTAGACGTTTTCTACAGCGACCGTATAGCCTTGACCATTACCTGTTCTTGTATGACATGTCGAGTTATGAGCCCAGTCAACATAACGCCGCTTGAAATTAAGCCGAATGGTGCTTTATGACCCTTTAACTGGTATGAGCATGTACTAGTTATGTATCAGGAAACCATAAGCGGCTCGTCGTTAAAGGGTTAAACTGGAAGCAGGAGAGAGATCCATGCTGAATCTAGATGTGAGAATGATAAGTAAGCTGATTGTGTTTTCTTTGTAGGCAATCACTGCTCTCATAAAGCATCACGGCGTGGTGTTCAGATTAAGTCCGAACAGTTGCACGTTTTGCTGTTGTATGCCGAACAAGACATAAACGACCTGACTCGCCATGCCACCGCGTTTCCTCTCCTCAGCGTAAGTCCAAACAGTTTATTCTATTGACTCATTCTTCAGGTCATCAAAGCAACTTTGTTGTACTTCAGAAATAATAGGTAAATAGACATAAGGTGGTTTGACAGGGTTGCCACGGATTCTGGAAACCCTGGAAAGTCATGGAATTAGACTTTGAAAAATTTAAGGCATGGAAAACCTGGAAAAACAGGTTTTTCCAAAAAAAGTACTGGAAAGTCGTGGAATGTGAAAATAGATAGGTCATGGAAAGTCATGGAAAATGGAAAAATCATTAATATTAGACATATTTCTAATCAAATTTTTAAACTTTGATAAATATTATGTTGGTCTTTTTTCATCTAAAATATGTCTTAAAGTCATGGAAAAAGGTCATGGAAAGTCATGGATTTTTGTTTTATTAACCTTTGGGCTGCCCTGGTTCAACTCTAAGTGCATCAAATGGAGTTGACATGTATACTGTGAGAAGAGGCTTTCATGTTGTCATTGTGATCATGTATGTATATACTGGGTAGCTCTTCTTCCAATGAGACTTTTTGTTAATATGTTTAGAATTTACTTTATGTAAAATTTCCTGACTGACTGAGTCGTATGATTTTACTGGAACAGGCGATAGTCGCTCGTAAACTGGATGCGAAGGAGTTGCCGCAGGTCATGATTCACCTGGAACTGATGTCCATCCGGGAAATTCCGGAAGTCCAGTCGAAATGTCGCAAGGTAAGCGGCCGATCATTTGCTCTCTTGCTTTCTATTCGACTTCTCTCGACTTATGCATTCTCTGCCACTACAACCTTTGTCTTGGGATTAAAAAAGGGTTAAAGAAATAAATGCATGAATAAATGTTATGCGTTGGCAAAGTTTACGTAGAGGTCAACTGTGGAACGTCGTTGATTGCACCAATCAGAGGCAGGAAAATGAGTCATTTTGATATTTGTGAAATTATTGAATTCGTTTAGGATGAATAAACTGGCGACTGGGATGGTAAGTGAAACTTGTCTTTTGTCATTTGCCTTTGGGGAGGGCTTAGGGTAATGGTAACACTCTGTCACGAAGAGCAGAAGATCAGTACAGATGCTTCCTGGTACCCCAAAGGTCCACTCAGCCGTTCATTCGCCAGATGGCATTGGTAAAATGAGCAGTAGGACGTGATGGGCGCCTTGCATGACTGCCAAAACAGTTAAATTCTACTTCTGTAATAACTTGTGATCATCCGTTCATACTATGAATTGTTATCATACTGCTGTGTGTCAGTTTGAAATAATAAACCAAGATTATTATTATCATTATTATTATTATTATTTGTAGGTGATCTCGTCGTATCTTCTGAACTATCCGCTGAAGGATAAGCAACTGGAGAAGCATCTCGACTTCTATGTGACACAGTTGTCGTGCGACTTCATGTCTGGGCGACAGGGAGCGATCGAAATGCTCAAGGACTTCTTCAAGAAGTTTCCACAGGTTTGTTAACTGAGGTTGTTTTTTGCACTCTTTTCTCTTTGACTCAACGGCCTCAGTGTCTCATTTTATGGACCTTGTCGATAGAGATGTAGAGAGGCACTTCATTTTATCTGACGTACTTTATAATTCTGCTTTGTTTCTATTGTTCTACTCTGTTGGAGATCCATGTTAAGTTAATGCAGATTCTGATTCATTCGTTGAGTTTTATAGTTACATAATTTGCCTTGTATCTTCGTTCTGTAGGAAATTCTGTCTCGGTGGAAGTTCAAGTTTTTCCTGCCGCTCGTGCAGTCGTGTGTTGAAGATGTCGATTGTCGTGAGTCTCTGCGGGATCTACTCAAACAGTTCCTCACACGGGTATGACGCAGAAAGTTCTATTTACTGGACTTCTAGGTCTTGTTTCTTGCGTCTTGAGTACTGCAACTCGCTTCTGATCTAGATTGCTAAAACAGATTTGGAGAATTTTCAAATTCATTCATTCGTTTAAGAGATTTATATAGAGACCCAACCCCAGCTGTTCAAAATGGCCACAAGGGCTCTGTAAGGATTCCAGATTGCAAAGCCAGCAACGGGGCTATCCTTTAGTTGAGTCTGTTGCATAATAGAAGTCCGTGACCAGGGACAAGAAGCTAGAAGAGCGGAGAGAACCACGGCACTGGACACTCACCAATAAGTAAACAGGGCCACACCTGTGAGGCAGTGCCAAATTGATCAGGTGAACTGATCAGTTGTTCAAGATTCTCTGGCTATAGCCATAGCAAAAGTTCCTGAGAATAAATATACTACACCAACGTTACAGTCATTGTGCTGGCAGCGTATCTAGCAAAGAATTCAGTTTAAAATCAGTCGTAAAGTTCAAAGCATTGCATTAAAATCAGCTGATCTACCTTCATTCCTTGACATGCTGTAGATTAAGCTGTAGATTGGATTCACTAACTGTTCAATATTATTTCAGCTGGACAATTCGATACGAGATGAACTGATCAGCTGTTGTTTAACGATGATGAAAGACAAAACGGTCAGTTAATTACTTGACAGTTAATTATGCGAACACACATCCCGTTGCATTAACGCATGACACTAAGTGAAGTTTGCTATCTAGTTCTTTTCTTTCTTCATATGGCTTGAACAATGAATTATTGCTATTAAAATTTTCCATGTGACTTATGAAACCATAATGCATCTGAAGTATTTATTTGGAGCTTTTATAAACTGAAAATGTATTTTATAATAAACTTCATAAATAAATAGCTTCAATTCAGCAGATTACACAGACAATTCACAGTTCAGTTGCTGCTGCCAAGTTTCAACCTTTTCTGCTCTGTAACTTGATGCGTCATAGCACCAAGATTGATGAATAAATGAATATACAATATACATGCTTTTACAACACCTTTCATGCCTCGCATTTGTTACCAGTGTCTTTCCATTTTGACAGGCTGGAGTTCTTGTAAGCGGGGCGATAGCTATCGGTTGTGTTGTGGAGGTGGAGAAAGATGGCTTCCGGCGTCACCTCGACTCATTTCTTCCACTTATTGAGGCTCAGATCAGTCCGGAAAGAAACCACGCCGTATGTACAAGATCAGCCGGATAAATTGTTCTAATAATAAATAATATTTATTGTAAATGATAAAAATATTAACACTAAGTAGCATTTGGGTGCTTCACTTCTGACAAGGTTACAGATTTTTTAATGTGTTTTAATAACATTTAAAAATAATAATAATAATGGGTAGGTTTTAAGGATTCTCAATTGTGTAGTGGTTATCGCTGTGGACTGTATGTCAATCGAGAGGTTGGGGGGTTCAAATCCCCGCCAGGGCAGAAATTTTGTTCAAGATTTCTGCTCCACACTGACTACACTGTCGGTGGGAAGATGAGACGCTTGAAGAGGACTGGCCACCCGCCCTCATATGCCGAGGCTAAGAAAATGAAGTCACTAACACTTCATACCCATGGCTGCCTCAGGACTAGCTTAAGAGACTGCTCTTCTTCTTTAACAATTCTATGCAATGGTACTCCAAGCATTCCAATGTTTTCTGTTTCAGGAGATTGACGTTCTCTACCATTACCTCGACCTTGTCTTCAAGATCTTTACAGAATGTGAAGTTCTGCGAAATCCTAAATTCACAAAGTCGCTCTACGGCATTTGGGGTAAACGTCGTTCATATTCCGTCATCTTGTTCCAGAATTTGCACTTCTAAAGTAGTTTGTGTACAAAGTTGCAAAGCTTCAATTCTCAGTTGTGCTGTTGAGAAACCTAAAGTTACCATTTGAATTGTCAAGAGTTTGATTATGTTTTATCGGTGTTTGAAACCGAACATTCTCATTTATAGAGGCTTAGAGCACATGTATGTATGTGTGTATATGTATGTATGTTGTATGTATGTATGCATTATGTATGTATGTTTAATCGTGTGTATGTATGTATGTATGTATGTATTTGTGTATGTATGTACATTTTCTTTTCTCATTTGCTCTTGACACTGGGAATACCTCTGATTAGGTTGTAATGTGAAAGGCACTTTAGAAAATTGTAAATACAATAATACAATATGTATGTATGTATGCATGCCTAAATGTGAATTTCCTATAGTGCCTCTCACAGCATTGCCTACTCTAACCTAGCTGATGTTAAAGTCACTAAGAACAAAGGTTAATCAAGTTAACGAGGCACTATATAAACGAAGTGTTGGTATATAAATCGTCTAAATCAGTGAACAAGTTGACTGAATTACATTGCCGTCTTGATTGCAGAGTTGATTGAAGGCCATCTGAAGCACAGTTCGTGTTTGATTCAACTGAAGACAGGGCATCTCTTTCTCCAGTTGTTTGGGTCGTGGACAGAGACGGAGCTTGTCGACGCTCACGAGTCGCCAGAGTCGAAGGAGTATCTAGTTACGGATATGGACTCGAAAGTAAGTTTCAACTTAAAGCTCATTTCCTTCACTCAAGCTGTGAATTATCTGGAGTTTTGTTAATGCGAAGCAGAAGGAAGAGGGGACTAATTCAGTATGATTGCATTTGGTATTGTCTTTCTTCCAAAGTTTAGAATTACACACTTGGCCATGTGACAGAACATCAATGGCGCTGAGCAGATGTGTGTGAAGGACTTTCTCGCACAGCGACCCCCTGAGGCTCGAACCCATACTTTCTGCATTATAGGTCGTGCCCCACAAAAATGAGGGAGGACCAGAAGGTGAAAGATAAGGGCAAGTTTTTAAAACGAAATGAACATTATGTAAGGTCATGTCGTAAGATAACCTTATGAGAATTAAAAAGATTTAGTTTTTGAGGGCAGTTTATTCTGCTTAATCTTTCATGTGCTGGTTTGTGATCCCTAACTGTTGCATTTTCTTATCAGTGCTGCATGAATGAATGCTTGACTCAACTGTTTTTGTCTTTTTTTTTAGTTGTATGAGCTGTGTGGTTCGTTCTGCCACCAGTTTTCAGCCCCAGAGATCAGCCGAGACCTCGCTTCAACAGTAAGTCGCTTCCTTTGGACTGATCCATTATTTCATAATGATATATGAAGACAGATTTATAGGTCGGAAAAGTGACGGCACGCAGCGTTATGTCGGCTTTTGTTAGAAGAAGAAATTGCTTATAGCAGGGGTGTCAAAGCTTTCTTAATGGTGGGCTAGTGGCAATAGTTTCGTACAAGTGGCAGGCTTGGGTATCAAAGGTGCCTGAGCGAAGTGGGGTATGGTCTAGGAGGTGGCTCGATGAGTCCGTCCCCAGAAAATTTTGCAAAACTAAATCTTACATGGTGCATTTTAGCATACAAACGGTCTTAATTTTGATCTTCATTATCTAAAATCTCTGTAGCAGAGTGAGGATTTCTTAGTATTGACTGGCTTGTTGCTAGCACTGCAATTTGATTTTGCTTCATACTCAGCGAGAAATAACAAATTTTAACTTTTATTCTAGTCTTTGGACAAGGCTCCGTGGGCCAGAAAAACATTGTTGACGGGCCAGATAGGCTGGACTTTTGATGGCCTATAGGATGAGTCTGATGGAAGCAAAACTAAATATTACATTGTGCATTTTTTGAGCATACCAAGTCAAATTATGTAACTTGGAACTTAATTTTGATCTTCATTATCAGTCACTACACACAATTAAGCCTGAGGTCAATGATTTCTAGTTGAGAGACAGGCCTATAATTGTTCATCAATAACTCAAATTTACCTTATTCTGATATTTAAAAATTAAAACAAGTCCCTGTCACTCATAGTAAGCTCGCAATAAAAAAATTTAATGAAATAAATTCGAATAAAATGTCTCTCCAGTGTACACGAGGGAAACAATTACTGATTAGTAGTAGTTGCACTGGAAACTTGACACTGTTTTCTTTTGACGAGAGGAGGGATGACTGCATATCTGCAGCTAGCGCTACTCTGAAATTTGCATTGAGATTTGAGTCAATCAGTCCGATATATTTCTTGTCTTAACAAGCGTCATCTTTGAAGATTCTGCTCGCATAGGTACGAGCTGGCAAATAAGGAGCTGTCGAGCAGCAAGTGTTCGTAAAAGGAAAAGAAATCTGGGCAGTTGCTCATAAAAACAAGCACTTCTGTACTTCTGAATTTGGTTTTCAATGCTGTGAGAATCAACACCTTTTATTACAAACTTGTAAAAGTCGCAGGATTGATACCTTTTGGATTGCTGAGAAGCTTAAATATGTCTGTCGCCTTGGTTGCTTATTGAGCAGACGAAGAGTTGCTTAATGCTTCGACATGACTCTTAGTTCATGTGTCAAAAATTCAATGCCCTTGCATAAGTTACGAAGCTCACAGCTGGTTTTATTTCGAATGCTGGTATCAAATCATATGCCTCAGCACTGGTAATAGCTTTGTCTTGCAGCATAACAATAAGCGCATTTGGTATTGACTGTGAAAAATTAAAGAATTAGAAATTTTATTTTCAAATTTTGTAGTCTTTAGGCATATCGCCGCGGGCCAGAAAAAATTCATTGGCGGGCCAGAAATGGCCCGCGGGCCTGCTCTTTGACATCACTGGCCTATAGGATGAATCTGATGGAAGCGAATGAAAGTCAGTGCCACCGGGAAAGCTCGTAAGCTAACAGGATGTGGGTCGTCTTAATGAACCTGTTGTTCCTTAGGGTCTTCCCATTGTCACTGGATTGTGATGCCTGTCTAATTGCTGAATGTGAATTGTTTGGTGAACAATAAAGTATTCATTGATTGATTGATTGTTTCAGGTGATGTGCAACCTGTTGTTCCTTGGTCGGGTCCTGCTGCTACGGAGGGCAAAATCAGTTCAGATGATGAAGGATGGAGAGGAAAGTCGTCCGAAGACTTCGTTCAACTGGCTGCTGAAACGGCTCCGCGGAGAAGTTAAAGAAGAAATCCAGAAGAGGAAACGAGAATCCACCATCAAAGTAACTCCTGCGTTTATAACAGAGTTGCTTTTACAAGTGTGAATTCACTTTCAGAAGATGACTCAAGGATTACTTCGTTTTATTAAAGTATGGGTTGGTGGGCGACATGGTCATTTCCTGGGGCCAACGGTTCACTTTATGTGGCCAGAGGATGGGTTGGTTGGCGGGCCACAGGGCCATTTCTTGGGGCCAACAGATTACTTTCTGTGGCCAGAGGGTACTGGGACCACAGGGCCATTTCTTGGGCCAACGGATCACTTTATGTGGCCAGAGGATGGGTTGGTTGGCGGGCCAAAGGGCCATTTCTTGGGGCCAACAGATTACTTTCTGTGGCCAGAGGTTAGTGGAACCACATGGCCATTTCTTCGGGCCAACGGATCGCTTTATGTTGCCAGGGGATGAGTTGGTGGCGCCACAGGGCCATTGGTTGGGGCCAACGGATCACTTTATGTGAGTTCACTTGTGTTTCTATTGTCCTAACTCTTAACTTAAAATAAAATGTAACAAAACAAATCAAATCAGGTTGCATCTAGATTTTATGAATGGCGTTTGATGGTGAATGTTATTCATGCAGTTTGTTTTTGTTTTTATTTTTTAGAGAGAACATGTGTTCAGCTGGATGGAGGGAATTGCACAAAATGTCAGCTATGAACTCATCGTTCCGTATCTCTCGTTCATGTTGAAACCGCTCGTCCGTGAAAAAGTAGACAATGAAACAGGTAACTGGAGGAGGAACAAGAGCTTGAAGGAGGAGGTGGAGGAGGAAAAGGAGCAGGAATGGCAGGAAGATTTGCAGGAAGAATGATGGATAGCAGGAAGAGAAGAAGGAAGACATGTATTGGTATTAAAAATGAGAAGGCAGAGAAGGATGAAAATGCGGATGAGGATTAAGGGAAGGAATTTGAAAGAGGAGGAATGAATATTAGTGTAATACTTTATTGTATCATATCTGAGAATAATTTAGCTGCGCCTTTTACAGTACAAGCTATTCAGAGGCGCTCTCAGCGTGACAGCCCCGGGAAATTAGAAAGACTTCACGCAGCGGAGTGGAACCTGACCAAAATCTTACTACAGATTGAAGGGAAGGTCAGAAGGGCCCACGATGGCAAAGGCACGGTGTTGGGCCATGGCAGTCTGTCCAGGGACATAGGAGATTAAGTCAATCCTTAGTGAAGATGAACATTCACTGCTGATGTTGTGATGGTGATATGATGTTGATTATGAATATGATTGATAATTTATTGCTTTGATTGACGTGAATGCGATAATTATAAGTTGAGGCGGTTATGATTTGACAAAAAATGACACATCAGGACTCAGAAGTTGGTGAAACCTTTTACTTTTCAGACGATGCCCTGAAGGAACAGGCGGAACGGGTTCTGAAGGTGATCGAGACAAGAGCGGCGGAAACGGAGACAACAGAAGACGTTGAACTGAATTCGTTTGAAACTGCGTATCGTACGATACACAAAAAGATCCTTACTCAGAAACAGACGAGAAAGAACCTAGCGGCTGCCCAGGTAAGTGTTAAAAGAGAAACTTAGCTCAATATTATTAATTGTAGTAGGCCTAATTATTATTAGTATTTAGTATTATTATGCATTTATTAAGTGCCATTATCCAATGATCAAGCATGAATTGATGGCACTGAGCAATTGTGAGTGAAGGACTTGCTCACGGTCACTACATAGTAACTGTCTCAGGGGAAGGTCAAACCCATATGTCTCGTCTTACAATACAATACAATTGTATTTTGATATTGCCCTCCTTCCAAAGTTCAGAAGTGCACACGACCATATGACAGAATGTCGTGGCGCTGAGCGACTGTGAGTGAAGGACTTGCTCAAGGTCCCTATGCAGTTATTAAACACCTGAGTGGAGGTTCGAACCTGTACTCTCCATGTTACAGGTCAAGCGCTCGAACCAATAGGTCACCGTGTCCCCTCAAAGCAAGTGCTCTAATCAGTCAGCCACCATGTCCCACAACCTGCAGGTCAGTACGTTGAAGGACCCCTGCTTGACGGTCAAGGTCGCTGTAAAGACCTCGTTGATCCTCTCTTCCCTCCACCGAAGCAAAATTTTAGAAGCTGTGGCAAGCTATGAATTTATGGTTGGAATGAATGTTTCCACATACACATACTTTCCGGAATTATAATATATTAAAAAATATTATAAATATTCTTTTGAGTTCCTGGCATTAGATAGTTGTAGTGATCACTCTAATTACTTCCATATTGCCTTATCAGCACAATGCATAAAAAATCAATGCATCAGTCCCGTCATCATCAATGGTCAGTTCTAGTGAATTCATAGTATATGGTCTCTTGGAAAGGCATTACTACTATCTGTTGCTATCTGTTTTATTTTTAGGCTGTCACTGATCCTGAAGGATTTGCAAAGAAGAAACTGAAGAAAAATCTTGCAAAAATAGAATCGAAAAAGAGGAAATCTAAACAGAGGCGACCATCGAAAGGCGTTAAAAGACGGAGACTGTCGTGAAAGATGTCGTAGGAAATTCGGTGCAACAGTTGCCAAGAGCAAGACCATGAACTGAAAGAAAATGTTTCATGAATTACTCTCAGTTTCACTAGGATGATTTCAAAATTTCTACTTGAGTAATTGTTTAAAACCCAATGCAATGTACACAAAGTTTAAATTACAGAATTTGGTTTAAGAGACACTGCACGTCTAGTAATAATATTCCTGTTTATTGACAGCTCACAGTTAAGTAACATTGAAACATGATGATACAAATTTCATGTTCTTATTGAACACACATCTTGGCAGTTGGCACCCTCGTAGGTTCCCACTGATTTTACAGCTGCCCCCGACCTAGAGGGGTTATGCACATCGAACTGCGTCTTTAAGATCGAATCGTTCTTCAAGCGTGTTACCATGTAATTGCAACACAAGCCGTACTTGGCCTTAAATAAGCTTGGGTGAGAAGAATTTAGAATAATAGAAGAATTTAGAGACCTGCAAATCCTTCAGACTCAATTCAATCTTTAATCAGCTTCTAGAATGGGCTTAAGGAAGTCCAATTGGTTAATGTCAAATTAGGCCTGTCTTTTCTGTACACTGCAAAAATTGGTTTGGTTCATTAGAGAGTAGTAACGCGCTACGAAATCAGATGGAAGAGGCAGGGTAGAATGGCGCTTTAGAAGTTTGGATGGAAGAGTCAGTGATAACTGGAGTGCCAAGAGCTGTTTAAACATGAAATAGAACATTAGTGACACAATTTACTGTATGCAATTTTGTCACAATACCTCTTAACAAGTTGTTTGTATTCTAGGCAATTAGAATGCTTTCTCAAAGCCCTTTAAACACCAACTGGATTACCGTGCTTGCTATGACAATAGGGATAAACCCAAAACTTTCAGCTCGACCAGAAGTTTTTGTAACAATGATACTGTAGTACTACTGCATTCGTATGTGAACGAACTATGGAAATGATTATTCAAAATTGGCATAATGATAATGGGTATTTTCTTTTTAAGTAATGGTTATCAAGTACAATTAACTCAGGATCAGTTACTAGGAATCGGTAACTAAGTACAGGCTACTTAGGTTAGGTCTCTCTCACAATCTCCCTCTGTTCTCTCAGTCTCAAATCTCTCAACTCTCAACAACTAGAAGAAGCATATGCTTCCAGTTGTTTTGCAACTGTAATTTTTCTCTGTCTGTCTGTCTTTTCACATTGCATGACAACCTTACATTGCATGACATAATGACTCATCGAAGCCAAGGCATGCAAGTGGGACGTCAATATCTAGAAGGCCATGGACAGACGCACGGACAAAGACAGACAAATAAATGCAGGTACACAGAGGAGGTCAGACACAAAGGATAAGGGAGATAGGCAAAGAGTCAGTCTTGAGTTTTAAAGTCGGATGCACTGAATTTATGTCGCGCATTTATTTTTGCTTCATTTTTATCGTCTGCGCCATCTAGAATCTTCAGTCCGATACAGTTTCAGCCAAAGATTTTAAAATCTTGTCTCAGCCGTCCAGGCGGATGGATACAAGAACGGCAAAGCAATGACGCTAGATTTAAGGAATTCATTCTAGAAAGTTAGTCAAGACACAGAAGAAGGTCTGTTGTCAAAAACTTATAGTATCGTGTGCTGAAGGATTGTACAGTATCTTTGGACATGCTGCGCGGGCGCCGGACGGTACCTAGTTTATAATGACACTAACCCTAACCGACCCTCACGACGCCTAACCTGACTCTAATCAACCCTCACGACGCCTATAAACTTACGCACTCTATCCTTCAACCCCCGATACTATAAGCTTGCCCTTTTGTCCAATAAATTGAAAATTATAAGCTATGTAGTGAAGAAGGTTTTATGGATTCGGAGTCGTACAGGAAGTTGCTCCACTGCAGCTGATCAGTGATCACGTATAACCGGAGGGTCATTCATCAATTACGTCAACTGTTCACTTCACGTGAAACGTTCGAAGCTTATTAAATTTTATTTAGGATAGATAATCTTTTTTATTATTTTAGTATTTCGCTGACAGATATTAATAGTTTAGCAGCATATAAGAAATCGTAAGAAAGTTGTGGGTTGTGCTCGGTTGTGTCACTTTAGGTTTTCATGACTAAGTACCGGAGATGTCTTCAACTTCGCCAACAATAATGTTTCTAGGATCACGGTGGAGAGGAACCTCTGCGACGAACATGCACTTCAAATTATCACCCAAGTTTGGACTTGAAGGTCTTAAACTAATAGACCTTAGAGAATGTGTTCACTCATCCACTCAAGTACAAAATGTTGGCGAAACCGATCTATATCGTGGATATAATTCTTGTATTTGAAATATGACTAAGCACATTCGAATGCTTTTCGGAACCCGCTGACAAGGATGATGTAGCACTCAGCCCTTGCGAAGTGATAGAATCACTTAGCCGACTTCGCTCCAGACGCTAAGTACAGGTTAACAATGTTAACCTCCTTGAACATTTCGATTGTATCTCTTTGTTCTTTGATAGACACACTGCTGCCACCTGCAGTTACAAATGCGAGAGCAGAAGATTCTTCTATAACATTATGACCAAAGCAATTCATTGTGCGTCATTGGATGACGAATTATTTATTGTTATAAAACAGTTGTCATGGTAACGTCATTCTATTTGCGACGTTGATGGGAAGTCGGATAAATTCTATAGCGCCATAATAACTGTTTGCAGTGCATTGCTGTTAATAAAGTGTAAGCAATAATATTGCTCATTATTGCTGCAAAGCATAAATTGCTTATACTTACTCTGGCCAGGAACGATACTTAAAATTAGTACTTATTTCCCAGACTTATCATCGTCCAGACATATCACCTGGTTGTCTTTCTTCGTTCATGCCTAACACTATAGACCTGTTCTTGCATGCATGGGTATCAGACTGACCTGGAAATTGGCCCGATTACACCGTGTTTTGGCGCGTCATCGGTTGAGTCCGTGTAGAGTAGGCCTATAATACACGGCGCTGCAGAAGTTACTGACTACACCTTGCAATTGATAGATCATAGAGCCAACACGCATAGCTGATAAGATGTCAATGATAACTGACAAGTCGTAGGCTACCCCTAGAATTATAAGGTTCTATTTCCAGTTTGTTGAAAATCAACCTAATGCTAATTATTATGCTATACTCGTTATTAGGATGACATGGGCTATGTCCTGAATATTCAAGCTTAACTGGAGACGCTTCACTCTTTTTTGAGGGTTATAATATTATAGTTCTATCATCTAGCCTATGTCCATAAATTTGGACAGTGTCTCAAAGCTACAGAGGTAGCCTACAAGTCCAGTCATCCAATAGAATCATTAATTTTGTAGCTCGTGAATGTGAGATATAACCGTGATCTAGGGTTGCCAACTTTGGATTGTGAAATAACTGGACAAGGCGCGAGCCCCCACGATTTGTAGCGGTTAGGGTCTGACCGCTCTGGCGGAGCCGCAAGCTTTGTGACGTCATTTTTCAGGGGTTGGTACTTTTGTGACGAAGTGTGACGAGGGGAGGGGTAAAAATCGGCAAAAATCGCGTGACGTCATTAATGGACGGCCCCTAATCATGTTCACAGTCTTCACTTTCACTGGTGTCCGTATTCATAGCTTCAAGTCTTTAGTTGGAGACTTATTCTTTAAAATATTTCTTCAGTACAAATTCTTTACTTTAAACTTGAGAAATTATTTATTTTATTTGTTTTCAATTTTGGAATCAGAGAGGAGACTGCAGATATGTACTTCCGGATCCTGGAAACAAAGATACCAACTCATTTACCCCTACCTTTCTTACTGCAATATGGTATGGGCCTCAACTTATAAATCTCGGCTCCATAGCTTAACTATCCTGCAAAAACGCGATGTCCGTTTCTTAGCATGTGTTCCATATGGTTCACACACTAAGCAACTATTTTCTGAGTTTGGATTATTAAGGGTTGAACAGATAAGGATCGCTCAAATCGGGGAATTTATGTAGGCCTATAGCTAGCCTATGATCATGACTTGTTACCACTGGTATTTAAAGGCTTCTTTTGTCGTACTTCCAGCATCCATTCTTACAACACGAGATCTCGAGGTTCAAATTCCTATCGTCGTGACTATGCTCACACAGTCACACTAATACTCGTTTATTCTCTATCAAATTTACTGGTACCTTGGTGTGGAATATAGCCCTCTAGCTATTCGTTCTTCACCTAATCTGTTGTTATTCAAAAAAGCTACGCTCCCTCTTAGTTAATGAATTAATTGACTTAACTTAGTTGTATTTGTCTGTACTGCAATTTTAGTTAAGATTGTATATTCTTTTGTTAATATCGTCAATGGACTCTTCTTATGTTTTTGTTTGATTAAGACTTATTCCAATCTAACCCCAGTCAACTTCTAAGGGAATGACCTGAAGTTCAAGTATCACACCTGAATGGGTTGTAAAAACCTAATTAAGACCAAGTATAGCCTCCATTAGACAATAAGGAAGTGGGTTACTGCACACTGGAATGAACCAGAATTTATACCCGGTTTTTCGACGAATGAAAATGAGTAAAACTAAGGAAGATCGCGTTCGACAGGGGTACCATAAACCAGATACAAAACAATAGTTAATTGCGAAGATAAATCAAAACCAACGAGAGTGCACATACATAAGACTTCCCATACCCACGACTGGTGCACCTACAGGCAGCACCCTAACGTAATTGAACTGAAGAGAGCTAGGTGGGTCTACCATCAATGCGGGCTCAATCCGGATTCCCAAGCCGCAATTGATCGCAAGACCTTCACCACGGTGTATACCTGGGTTGATCGCATCTATGCCAAATTGCCAATCCTCTTAAGTTCGCTTTCTTTGTAGTTAAAACTTAAAGGATATTCACTTTCCCGGATGAGTCGCGTTATGGCCAGAGCTTCTCATTTGAGGCTATCGATCGATCTCCTTGATCGATCGCAGTGGCGTAACGAAGGGTTTCAGCGCCCATGCAGGGGCAAGGGTTGATGACTGCGCCCCTCTTAATTTTCTTGTAGACTTTTAATCCTTCTTTTCCTATCACTGAAGGCTAATTTTGCGCCCCTCAGGTGCTGCGCCTGGGGGCGGTTACCCCCTCTGCCCCTCCTTCGTTACGCCACTGGTCGATCGCCTAGCAAAGGTCTGGTCGATCGGTAAATCGATCGCGCTCGATGAGTTAGACTTCAAGAGGAACCTGGAGTCAGACCATTGTTTAATTCATATAATTTACATTACTTGTGAAAGTTCAGGCTAGGATCGCTATAACATTGCATCGACAAGCAGAGGAGGCTTATCGACCGTTAATAAGTGTTCCGTGTACTCTAGCAGTTAACGGACAACCATAATTATAATAGGCTATGCAGCTATACGAATAGGCCTACAATAGGCCTTCACATAATACGCTGTAAATAAAAGCTCCCGAGGTCGACCGCGCATCTATCGCCTATTCAATCCAGCGCGATCGAGTTTCAAATCGCCTTCTACTTTCAAATGAGAAGCTCTGTTTATGGCATCTCCATTAAGGTCGGTTCATTCGCAGTTAAATGGAGCTATTTTTTGGGGTTGTGTGGCAGTTATGGCAACCTTTCCAACGTAGTTTACTTCCAGTTGGATAAGGTTAGTTTCAGGTCTCCAATCACTTGGTCTTTTTGAGTTAAAGTCGACAGAGTCCCGTCTTATCATCCGCTATACTAAGTGATAATTTGATCATTAATGATAGTATAATGTGATGATTGTCTGTATAGACGGTTGATGTCAGCACGCAGTTGGCCAATGTCTCCTTGGTTGCTGAGATGCTGCAAAAAGACTAAGGCGATATGCAAATGTAAGGAGCAGAATCTGTTCAGTGGAATGGAACCGAGACTCGGTTCGTAAATCTGTTTCAAGATGTGGGGAGGGAAAACTGTATAGTTCCGTTAAGAAGCCCTCTACTGAGCTCAGTGTAACACACTAGGTTAAAAATTAGTTATTGGAAACATTTATATCATCTGCACCCTTAATTTTAAAGACATTTATAAATCATCTTCACCCTACAGTTTAATGTTTAAATGGTAATCATGTAAGTTAAGACAGCGCCTAGGCCTATGACCCTATGTGCGCAAATGCTTGAAGACCACTTCGTGATTTCATTGTTTTAGGTCGGGAGCGCATCTGATGAACCTGCCTTACGGTGGCGCTATATAAATTTGCAGTTACCATTACCATTATCAATAGAACCAAAGATTGAGCCAATGATAAACTTCAGTCTCACTGTGCATGTTTACAAACCTATCAAGTTTCAACTCTGTGAACTGACCCTCTGTCTCTCTGTCCCTCCCTCGCTCCCTCCCTCGCTCCCTGCACCTGTCACGTCTAATCGTCCTTTCACTTTAATGAAGAAGAAAACCTATAATTATTTCAGCACTCAGATTTACATCTGTTACACTGTTCTCATGCTGAAAGTGTCAGTCGCCTTGATGACCTCTCGCTTAAGGTGGGCACATAGACCTAAGGCATTCTATAGGTAAGAGAGATTCCTTAATTCGAACGTGGCAAGAAATTCTAAATAGGCTACCAGTCACCATCGGTATTATAAAGAAACATAACATAACAATTACAGTAGATTTTGGCCGAAAAGATCACTTTAAAAGAATTTTTTGTCATCTGAGAAAAACTTGCCGACAAACAATAGCATCCACACCAACAGGAGAAAACAAGCAAAAACGTTTGGGGCGCAGAAGTCGGTAACGCTGCTCGGGGTAACCTCGGAACAAATTCAAGCATTTGTTGTGGTCCTTTCTAGTGTAGCGGCATTCATAAGTCTGACCTGTAGTCGCTTCCCGACTCCTCGGCGCGTCGTCTCGGGAACTGATCCATTGTCGTATGATATTCCGACCGGTTATGAGTTGAACTCCGTGTCCCGGTCATCTTTCCAGTCCCGAGCAAAGCATTCACCCTCCAGTTCTCCATAAAAGCTCAATCTTCTCCTCTACTGCCCGCCGTTGTTCACTGTCAATTTTCAACTCCCCGACTCTTGCAGTCCACCCGGCCGCTCATCTTGTCCTTGTCATGTGCGACCTTATTG
>JACEVL010000788.1:233490-240990 GCA_020284085.1 Aporrectodea caliginosa
TTCCGCAAGGCCGAAGACCAACTCAGAACTCTTAACCGCCAGGGCTCCAAACGCCTACACACTCTGTCAGCGTCGCGCGCACCGGCGTTTTTCGATTGTGTTGGAAAAAGTTCACTGAGTACAGAAGTTTTGTAGACTTTGCTGGTAACAGACGAGAAAGATCTGGGGAAAAACGAAGCGATTGAGTCATTGATGGCCTAGAGCCCTAGAATTTCCCTGGTACGGTAATAAAATCCATTTCAGCGCCATGATAAGGATGCAATGCACTGGACAGTAAAATATAATACAATTGTATGGGGCATTGTAATTGCCGTCAGTAACTCCTTAAACGATGGAATCATTAATGACTAATTTCACGAGTAAAACAATAGCATGCAATATTTCAACGTTCAAAAGTTCAAAAGTGCACACACGACCATAAGACAATGGCGCTGAGCAACTGTGTGTGAACAACTTTCTCAAAAAACACGAAAAAACTGCCTCCAATGAGGCTCAAACCCGCTAAACAATCGTCTCACAATATAGAATGTTTTTCAACAGGGTTTTATATGAACATTTTGACTTAGTTCAACTCTGTCTTCTCTGAATTTTCAGTTGAAGATCAACTGCTGCAGTTGATGAACTTTTCAACAGTCAGAAGAGCGTTGCCGAGGAGGTCATCCATTTGTTGAACTCCTATAAACTATACAAAATGCTCATCTTTAAAATTATATCTATGTAATATAATTATATCAGAACGAATTGAAAATAATTATATGAAACGCCTAATTAAAAACTTAAATTATCAATTGGAGGAATGATACGGTCATCTCGTTTTTTGGCGGAGGGAACATCTTAGAAGTTTTAATAGGGGGAAGCAATTCATGTAACACATGCCCAATATCCTACCAGTAGGCCTATCGATGAAAAAGGCGGGAATCAGCCTTCCTGCATAGCTGCTCAAAAGACATTATAATATCTATGTGACTATGGTTAATGACTGGTTATCGAATATACTGGTAATCTGACTTACTAAGGCACTGTTATAATCCAGATACCTCAGACTTATCAGTAACACATCTTCTAGGACTAAACTGTTATTATTAGACAAGCTTTTCTGCTGCTGAATTACCATTTTGGAGCTCTCTATACCTGTATCTATCCGTTCTGTTAACTCTCCCTGTATCAGTCCGTTCTTCTAACTCTCTCCCTGTATCTGTGCGTTCTGCTAACTCTCTCCCTGTATCTGTGCGTTCTGCTAACTCTCTCCCTGTATCTGTCCGTTCTGTTAACTCTATCCCTGCATGTATCTGTCAGTTCTGCTAACTCTCTGTTCACTCTGCCATCTCTCTCTCTCTCTCTCTCTCTTCTGTCTCTGTCTGCTCTGTGTCTCTATCTCTGTCTCTCTGTCTCTCCTCTCTCTGTCTCCCTCTCTCTGTCTCCCTCTCTCTGTCTTCCTCTCTATGTCTGACTCTCTATGTCTCCCGCTCTGTCTCCCTCTCTCTGTCTGTCTGTCTCTGTCTCTCTCTCTTTATCTGTTTCTCTACTTGTGTTTTTCCGTTCTGCTAGCTGTCTCACCGTATCTGTCCACCCAGGCTATGGCATACGTAAGTTGAAACAATTGAGTGTTAAGTGATTATTAAAAGTAAGGGGAAGAGCAAGCAAACGAAATCATACGAGCAGATTAAAGGCTTTCAGATCCGTCTTCCCGCATCGTCCCTTGAAGTCTCTGTCCTCCGTGAGAACCGCAACTCTTCGTCGGCCAACTGAAACATGAAAAGAATTTAAATCACGAGTTAAATCAGAAAATTTATATAATCTAATCAGTTCCAGAAGCCAATGAAGCTGTCATTGGAAGGCAGCCATGGGTTTAAAGTGTTAGCGACTTCAGTTTCACAGCCTCGGCATATCAAGGCGGGTGGCTAGTTCTCTTCGTCGCCCACTTAGCTTTCTTCAGAAAATGTACAGCCAGTGTACTCGTCGCTAAGGGCAGCTAGTGGAGTCGAAGTCTTGGTACACTCTGCAACAGACTGTGCGATACAGTAGCCGTTTGGCTAGAGAGCTAGCCTTGTAACGTGGAGAGTACGGGTTCGAGCCTCCTCCCTTGAGACGGTAACTGTGTAGGGACCTTGATCAAGTCCTTCACTGACAAGTGCTCAGCACCATCGATTTATGGTCTGCTTTTAGATAATGGCGCTTAATAAGTGGGTTATAATTTAAAAAATCTTGGAATAGCCCTCTACCTTTGCGAGGATTTGAATCCCGACCTCTCAACTGACACCAGAGAACGTTTACCTCCAAAATAATAACCAAGTAAGATAACTACACTGTGTCCACGATAAAGTAGATCACTAGACTTTGTTAAATATCTTGGTCAATTGTATTATTATAGGTATTAAATTTGGTGCACATGAACTTCAGTCTATTCTATCTATACCCTGCAAATTTTATTACAATTGATGCAACGGTTACGAGGATATACCCTTATGAAATTGGGTGGTTGAGGAACCAAGTTACCAACACGTAAAACGCATAGAATTACGTCATTTTTCTGGCTACCGCAGGGATAGGCTGTTGTTTATAAGCGTCATTTCGGAAACAATTACACTACGAGACTTGTTTTACGTAACAGTATAGTTGGTTGTAAAGAAATGGTTTTCAGTGCAGACTGCAGAGGACAAGATTTTAATCAAGGAGTTGAGAGAGACGAAGGGGTATGGCGTAGGAGACTTATTACAGAATTTCCAATGAAAAATTGGTCCCTAGCTGGTGTCAGCAAGCTGTTAAAAAAGATTGCCACAACCGGATCAGTTGCAAGGAAACCACGAGACGCAAACAAAACCACGGACGCAAACAAATATCAATGCTGTCGGAGAACTGGTGCTGAGTCAGGATGATCAGCCGCGCACGCATCTGTCGATGCGTTTTACGTGTTGGTAACTTGGTTCCTGAACCACCCAATTTCATAAGGGTATATCCTCGTAACCGTTGCATCAATTGTAATAAAATGTGCAGGGTTTAGATAGAATAGACTGAAGTTCATGTGCACCAAATTTAGTACCTATAGTACTACAATTGACCAAGATATTTTACAAAGTTTAAACTAGTGATCTACTTTATCGTGGACACAGTGTAAATAAATACATACATGTATACTTCAGTTGCAAGGCCCACTCTTGGATTTCATCATCTTTCTCCTTTGGCCTGAAGGGTGGCACCATAGGACGGGTCTGAAAGATCATAAATAAAAAACGGCAACTGAAACAAAATTCGTTAAAACAAACCAAAATGAGGAAACCTTCTGGAGCTCGCTCCCAGTGCGCAAGACTCCGAGAGAAGAAGCAGTTTTAAGAAAAGAGAAAGAGGAGGAGAGGCTGCCACAAAGAATTGTATTGCGAGCTGAAGGAGAAAGTGCATTCGAAAGAGAGGGACCAATTGAAGCAAAAGATCGAGACTGAGCCATAGCAATTCTATTATATGTAACTATGTATGCGAACACTTAGTATAGCGCATTTTCAACAGTTGACCTATGCCTATCAAACAGATCTAAACAAGTGAGTTTTGAGACAGTTAGCAAACGTATGCTGCACAAAGTCTAAGGCAACAGTAACTAAGGTTCCAATGTATTCTTTGTTGACGGGCGCCTATTGTAAATTAGGAGTACTGCTATCATAGTTATTATGCATTTTAGTGTCACTATCTAAATACCTATTGTTATTAGATAGTAGCGCTAATCAGCAGGAAATTATCTTCTGATCTTACCATTGCTGTGACGACGGGATTCTCTCCCTTGACGGTTGGATCGTGACTCTGGAACCACTCATCAACCAGCTTAAGAGATTGACGTGCATTGTATTGAAGGAGAGCCTTTTGAAAAGAAACGTTAAAACATAACGCTTTGCATTAGCGTACTGTAAGACAATGTAAATGCAAGACATGGCAATTAAGTTAAGGTAAGATAAAGTATGGAATGGTAAGGCAATGTAAGGTAGGTCTATATTAAGGTAAGGCATTGCTATGTCAAAGCGGGGTAATCCATATTCAGTCATTCTACAGCAATTTAAATTGTGATTAGCAACTTCTATAGCGCCGTTGTACAATGCACAAGGCAACAACAGATGGCGCACCAAAGCGAAGCATCCAGACAATGTGCTATGACAGAGAGGAAATCTGGGAAAAAGACAACGCTTAGATCTTAAAGCTAAACAAAAATCTTATAACAAATATACAGTTGTAATTCGCGTTACGAGCTCCGAACACGGACGCATGAGTATCAGCTTCCTGCTAAAGACGATCGCCAAAATTTTTATTTCACGAGTCCTGTTTAAAAATATCAGACTACTGAATATCATTCTCTCTTAAGTCACCTTTCTTGCTGTCTCTACTACCGTTGTAACAAGCTGCACTATTGTCCGATTGATTTCGAATAAACGAATTTGATTGATTTATTGAGTTGATAGCAAAGTAAGGTAAAAAGAAAGGGTAAGAGTTGATAAGGTGAGGTATGATGACGGTAAGCAAGACAGAGCTCAGAATGGCATGATGAGTTAATTAATGCAGGGTGAGATAAGTTCAGCACAGAGATAAAATTACAGAGGGTATACCTTACCTTCTTCTTGTTGAGGTTGTGGTTCATCTTATCGAGTTCAAGTGACACCGTGTAGCTGTAGCATATCACGAATGCATCCCCCATTTCTGTCAACGAAGAAATCATCTCCCAATCACATCTGATCTCTGATTAGATGTGATTGAGTCTGAGGCGCGGTAACACAACCAAGGGTTTTGACAGCTATTGATATCTTAACAGCAGAGCCAGCAAGAAAACAGAAGGGAAAGAACTCAGGCATTGCCGTCACCCAAACATTATTGCTTCAGATAATATTGGTTTATGGCAAGGTCGTTGAAACAGCACCATGCATGTACTGAAGAGGAACTTAAGCATTTTGGTAAGGGCCACTATCTGATGACCAAAGCATTATCGGTGACGCTGAGTAATTGCGAGTGAAGGACTTGCTCAAGGTCCCTACAGAGTAACCGTTTCGAAGTAAGGACTGTCGTAATCGTAATCGTAAACTCTAAAATATATCTGAAGCGCTACTCTAAAGCTAAGAGCAGGGCACCAGCTTATTCACGAGCGCTCAGAAGGATTGAACCCATATAGCTTCGTTATAAGGCGAGAGCTATAACCAATCGGCTACCACGTTCTATAACGTAACGTAATACAATACAATGCAATTGTAATTTGATAATGTCCTCCTTACAGAGTTAAGAAGGGCACAATGAATAGTCTCTGAATAGTCTCTGAATAGTCTCTGAATAGTAGTGTTGTGAGGCGGAAAAATTGTCCGGAAAATTTCATATTTTTCCGGAAAATTTCGGAAAATTTCCAGTGTTTTTTTCCGGAAAATTTTCCGAATTTTTCCATCAATATAATATTACTAAATAACAATTTAATTTATGCATAATAATGTTTAAACATCATTCACTCTATACTATCTTATGTACCGGGTAGTTATTCCTGATGTTTATTCAATAGATGGCACTGTGGCAGTGTTAGTGCTTACTGTTCAATGTGTTCACAAGGCCCAACAACCAATCAATCAATCAATCATCATTTATTGTTAACTTTTCGAACAGTGCATTTACAATAAAACAGTTTTCATCGTCAGGGTAACAAGGGGTTCTGAAGGGATAAGTATCCGCTAAATTAGGGTCACCCGTTACCAGATAGTAAAATCTAGAGGCAGTTGTGATTGCTATCTAGTTCAAGATATCTCGATTATCACTAACAACATATCAAACATATCTCGATTATCAAACATATCAAGCTGAACCTCTAATGAACAGTCCTTAATCTTAATTTTTATTCTTTCAAGGTGAACATTGCCTGCATTGACAGAAATACTGTAAATTAAAGGAACTTTAAAAAAACAGAAATTTTCTGGTGTTGTCTCACACTGAAATCTGACATTATGAGTTAAATGTATTTTTCCGGTTCTGTGGAAAATTTCCGGAAAATTTCTGGAAAATTTCCGGAAAATTTTCCGCAAAATATTTTTCCGGAAAAGCTACATCACTACTGAATAGTCTCTGAATAGTCTATGCTGCGAGAGGCGCTCTACAAATTTGTAGATACGAATCATACGATACGATACGATACGTTACGATACTGAAGCCGGGAAACCACTAGGAGCCATAGGTTGACTAGATGAGATAAGACTTCTAAGTAGAGGTATTAATGACTAATATAGTGCTGTCGCTGGCTAATGCACACAACATCAACCAATCGTACACGATGTATCTAGGATACAATATGGTAATGTAACTGATGAGGTAAGGTATGGTATGCTATTTAATAATCAATATATTTCTTTATTCTATTATCAATTTAGTGTTACAAAAATAAGTAAGTTGGAAATAATAAGGATCCCTTACTCTTTTCCAAATCATTCTTCAACTTCTTAACAACAGCAAGATCTTCTAAGAAAACACAGGTATCGACGACGACATATAGCGTCTAAACAAACATAATAAATCAGTAAGCATTACGGAGAAACAACTAAACACAGACAAATAATCAAACATAAAACTAGGGCGAGAGAAACAGAGACAGACTGACCTCCAAACATACATCCAAACAACGACAGGCAGACAGACAGACAGACAAATAGCAAATTCTCTTCTTTAACATAGACATAAGCTATAATCAGACAAACTGACATTCGTACAGAAACACAGACAGTAATTTACAAAGACTGACGCACGGACAGAGAAAGACAGGCATACAGACAGAGAGACAGACACACAGTTATATTTGCATAACTTTCCGGTAATGGAGTAAATGTTGGCTAAATGTACACGAATGGCCTCGACCCTGCAGCACAGTGCCTCTCGAATGTCATATTATCATTATGAAGACTTGACTAACAGACTAGATTAGATTCTTATAGCGCCTTTTCAATGGCCTTTTCATTGAGGCGCTGTGGCACAGCAGGACGCCCTGTTATCGACGATCCTCCGACCTTCTGTCCTCACATCCTGTAGTCGGATAAATATTCAGACGCTTTCCTTCAGCTCAAATTGATTCACTGATCGAATGTAGGTATACGTAAGTAAGTAAGTAAGTAAGTAAGTAAGTAAGTAAGTAAGTAAGTAAGTAAGTAAGTAAGTAAGTAACGACTCTAATTTACAGTTGCAGACCGCATTCTGAGTTTCAAACGACATTGTGTACATAGACGCGTGCATTCAAAGAATAGAATAATCAGAATATAACACACGAACAAGAAAGGTTCTTCGCATTCGATCATCTGCCTCCGGGAGAATTCTATCGTGCGCCCTTGGTCAAAGGGAGTGCTCGGACTGTTTTATTGTGGACAATTAATGTAACAGCACGTGCTCAGGGTTGCGCACAAGTGAAGCAAAAGGTCTGCCCTTCAGCAAAGCTGCTCAAAGGATGGGGTACCCTCATGGACATACCCCAGCCAACAAAGTCGGTTTAATACAGCCTGAAGCCCTCTTCGA